>JANRMT010062857.1:46448852-46512684 GCA_026402145.1 Polypterus bichir lapradei | reverse complement strand
GTGGAGAAGTTTTGTCTCTCTCCTGTCCACAGAATTGTTTGAATTCAGGAACATATGAGTTACTTTGGCTGTGAACTGACCATTTATGGTCCAGCCACTTGGGCTAGACCACTCCAAAAACTTTTTTTTTTTTCCCTCCAGCCATTTAGAGGTGGTCTTGCTCTTTTAGTTTGGACTGCTGTTCTGCTTCATATCAAGGACCGAAGACCGCACATTCTCCTTCAATACTTTCTGAATCCCTCTATTATGGCAAGTTGCTCCAGCCCAGAAACAGTATAGCATCCACCCACCATCACACCACCAGAGCCACATTTGACTGTGGGCATGGAAAGCTGTATTAGCATAACGCCAGATGTAACAGGACCCATGTGTTCACTTTTGACATTCACTTCAGTCCACAGAGCATTATCCCAAAAGCTTTGCGTTCAGTTAGGGTGTTATTTGACACATTAGAACACTCAAGAAGAGCCCAACAAAGCTCGCCAGTCCTCTCCACTTATTTCTTCCATAAAAGCATCAAGTCGAGTTTTGAAAGTCCCTAACGTCTTACTGTCTACCACACTACTTGGTCTCTTATTCCAAGTGTCCATCGTTCTTTGTGTAAAGAAAAACTTCATGTTTGTGTGAAGTTTCCCCTTCACAAGTTTCCAGCTGTGTTCCCGTGTTCTTGATGAATTCATTTTAGAATAACAGTCTCGATCCACTAGGCTAATTTCAATACTAATACTAAAACCAAATACTAATTTTGGTTCATTAGTTGACTGAGTGACTAAGGGGACAGTTACTTTTTCACATGGGTGATCTACTGTAGGTGTTGGTGGACATTATTCCTTCAATAAATGAAATGATCAGTTCAAAACTGTGCTTTGTGTTTACTCAGGTTGACTTTTGCTTTGTACAAAATTTGTTTGCAGATCAGAAACAATGAAGTGTTATGAATAAGCAAAAATAATTTGAGTCAGGATGGGGTCAAATGCTTTTTCATGGCACTGTGTATCATGGGGCCTGGGGTTGTCCTTTCTGTTTTAGTTTGTATTTCATTCTTTGTAAGAGCTCTGGACTTGTGATTTAACACTTACTGTACATTTGTAGTTCTTTAACTTGGTCCTGTGGCCACAGGTTTTGTTTCCAACCACGTTCACACCTTTAATCAGGTGGTCTTTCTCTTCTTGTATCTCATATTTTACATTAAAAAAGCACAGTGTGATATATTTTTTTTTTTTTATAACCTCTATAAACTTCCTCCACGTTTTCCGCAATAAAATTAAAGATCTAAATAATTCAGCTAACACAAATTCATCATTCATTTATATCTTTCCCTGTTTTCCCACTCCATCTAGCTCCTTCTCTAAGTTCTCACCAGTCACATTAGTGTTTGTTAATAACCTGCTTTGTAAGATGAGGCCAACTACTTGTGCCTTCATGCCATAATCCCGACTGTTATGACAATAATCAATACATCCCTTCACATTGGATTTGTGTCAAAATTACTTCTGTAAACCCCCATGTTAAAAAAGTTTAGTCTTGATGGTGACAATCTTAACAATGTTCGGCCTATTTCCCACTTACGTTTATTGTCAAAAGTTCTTGAGCGTGTTGTAGCCTCTCAGCTCACCAGTTACTTAACCTCTAATAATTTGATGGAACCTTTTCAGTCTGGTGTCAGGGTGCAGCACAGCTGCGAAACTGCTCTGCTACGGGTAACCAATGATTTGCTGATAGACAGATACTTTATTAATCCCAAGGGGAAATTCATATACTCTAGCAGCAGCATACTGATAAAAACAATATTAAATTAAAGAGTGATAACACTGCAGGTATAACGGACAATATCTTTGTATAATGTTAACGTTTACCCCCCCAGGTGGAGCTGAAGAGTCATATAGTGTGGGGTCTCCTCAGTCTGTCAGTGGAGCAGGACGGTGACAACAGTCTGTCGCTGAAGCTGCTCCTCTGTCTGGAGATGATCCTGTTCAGTGGATTCTCCATGATTGACAGGAGCCTTCTCAGCGCCCATCGCTCTGCCACGGATGTCAAACTGTCCAGCTCCATGCCTACAATAGAGCCTGCCTTCCTCACCAGTTTGTCCAGGCGTGAGGCATCCCTCTTCTTTATGCTGCCTCCCCAGCAAACCACCGCATAGAAGAGGGCGCTTGCCACAACCGTCTGATAGAACATCTGCAGCATCTTATTGCAGATGTTGAAGGACGCCAGCCTTCTAAGGAAGTACAGTCGGCTCTGTCCTCTCTTGCACAGGGCATCAGTATTGGCAGTCCAGTCCAGTTTATCATCCAGCTGTACTCCCAGGTATTTATAGGTCTGCACCCTCTGCCCAGTCACCTCTGATGATTATGGCATCCATGAGGGGCCTGGGCCTCCTAAAACCCACCACCAGCTCCTTGGTTTTGCTGGTGTTCAGGTGTAAGTGGTTTGAGTCGCACCATTTAACAAAGTCCTTGATTAGGTTCCTATACTCCTCCTCTTGCCCACTCCTGATACAGCCCACGATAGCAGTGTCGTCAGCGAACTTTTGCACGTGGCAGGACTCAGAGTTGTTTTGAAATTATATTATTGGAATTATTATGGCAGCAGACCCTGGACAAACCAGCATATTAATTCTGTTAGACCTCAGTGCAGCATTTGACACTCCATTCCGACATGACATTCTACTGTCCAGAATGGAGAACATGCTGGGTATCTCTGGCACTGCCCTCCAGTGGTTCAAGTCCTATCTGACTATAGGTAAGAGTTTGTTAGTCTTGGCAACAGCAGATCCAGCACAACACCAGTCACACAAGGAGCTCCTCAGGGCTCTGTCCTCGGTCCTCTGCTTTTCTGTATTTATATCCTTCCCCTTGGCCATATTATTCATAGCTTTGGACTGGATTATCATTTTTATGCAGATGACACTCAACTCTATTTCAATGTCAAAAGTCTACCTTCATCAGAGTTTTCTCAGATTACAACCTGCCTCAGTCAAATTAAAACCTGGATGGAGCAGAACTCTTTAAAATTAAATTGCAACAAAACTGAACTCCTGCAAATTGGCACTCAGGCGCTACTTAAGAAAATTAGCCTCCTTCCTAGTCCATCTTGACGGTGATCTCATCAGACTTTCTGATCTTTCTGATGCAATGAACCTTGGTATCATTTTTGATTCCTCCCTTTCTTATTCCGCCCTCATAAACCACATTAAGAAACTTTCTTACTTTCACCTCCGTTACTTTGTAGTAGTAGTTTATTTATATAGCGCCCTTCACAGAGCGCTGAACAGCAAATACGGTACAAATTAACAGTTAAAACAAAACCAATAAAAACAATAAATAAACAAACTGGAACTACTCAGCACTGATTCAAAGCTTTTTTTAAAAAAAATTGTTTTGGTGGTTTTTTAAAAAAATCAACAGACTCGACTCCACGCAGACCACAAGGCAGGCTATTCCATAGTCTCGGTGCCACAGACTGAAAGGCACGATCCCCACGGGTTTTTAGCCGAGTGCGTGGGACAACGAGAAGGCCCTGTTGCCCAGATCTGAGAGTCCGACAAGCTGTATGGCGTTGGAGCAGACTGGTTAGGTACTCATGAGCTTATCCATGCAAAGCTCTGAAAGTAAAATACCAAAACTTGAAAATGAATTTTATAAAACACTGGGAGCCAGTGCAGTGTGTGCAAAATGGGGGTGATATGGTCACTTCGGCTAGCGCGAGTTAGGAGCCTGGCAGCTGCATTTTGAACTAACTGAAGGCATGAGAGAGAGGACTTGCTCAAACCTGTAAAGCGAGCATTACAGTAATCAAGCCGTGAGGAAATAACACGCATCTCCAATTCTGATTTTGAAACAGCATTTCTTAGTTTTGAGAGATTTCTTAAATGAAAGAAACACGAGCGGCTGACTGACCTTACATATTCATCAAGTGTCAGGGACTGGTTAAAAATAACCCCAAGGTTACGTAGACTCGACTTAATAACAGGAGAGACAGAAGATCATTTTAAACTGATCTCAGAATGAAGAACATGAGGAGCAACAATTAGTACCTCAGTTTTTCATGAATTCAACTGCAGGTAATTAACTACTGAGCCAGTCGTTAACCTGAGACGGACAATCAACCAATGTGACCAAAGTATTTATTTGGTTAGGCTTAAATGAAACATAAAGCTGTATATCATCTGCATACAGATGATACGAGATGTCCTTAAAAGAGTTAAGAATCTGTGATAGGGGAAGAATATATAACGAGAAGAGTCCAGGTCCAAGAACCGAGCCCTGTGGCACTCCACATGTCAGATGAAAAGCCGGCCACACCGACTGAGAAACTCCTATTTGACAAATAAGAGGAGGACCAGTCCAAAGCAGGGCCAGAGACACCTAACAGCTCAAATCTATTAATTAAGATCTGATGGTCCACCGTATCAAAAGCTGCGGTAAGATCTAACAGTACAGGCACAGAGCACCTGCCTGCATCAGCAGCAATTAAAAGATCATTAAAAACTCCCGTGTTCGCTCCTTCCTCTCCTTTTCTAATGCTGAGAAACTTGTCCCTGCTTTTATCACATCCCGCATCGATTATTGTAACTCACTGCTGGCAGGTGCCCCTTCTAATCTTATATCACAGCTCCAGCTTATTCAAAACTCGGCTGCAAGAGTCCTGACATGAACCAGCAGCAGCGAGCACATCACACCCATCCTGCTTCACCTTCACTGGCTCCCTGTGTCTTACATATAAAATTCTATTAATAACCTAGTGAAAAACAAGCAAAATGACACCTAAAAAGATTACAATATGCAAGCTTTTGAGGCAACTCAGGCCCCTTCTTCAGGCGAGATGGAATCCTACAAATAACCTACAAAGCTTTAAATGGCCTCACGCCGGACTTCATCAGTGACCTTCTCCATCACTGTGTGACTGTCCGCCCACTAAGGTCCTCTGATTCTGGTAATCTTGTTGTGCCTCACACTAACCTGCACTCTATGGGTGACAGCAGGGTCTTAAGCTCCATAGCACCCTGAGTCTGGAATGACATCCCGAAATTAATGAGATCAGCCGACTCCATTCATTCTTTTAAAAAAACAACTTAAAACTCATCTCTTTAGGAAGGCGTCCAACTTAACTTAACATTCTGCCCTTTCTTTCAGTTTACCTCTCTGTCCAGTCCAGGAGCTCAGGATAATTTGTGTTTCTGTTATATCACAAATTAGTTTTTTCTTTTACTATTGAATTTAGTATTTTACTCTGGTTTATTGTCGTTTATTCTATTTAATGCTTTGTTATCTGTTTCATTGTTCTATTCAGGAAAACATTTGTATTCAATGTTACATAACAACAACATTTATTTCTATAGCACATTTTCATACAAAAAGTAGCTCAAAGTGCTTACATAATGAAGAATAGAAAAATAAAAGACACAGTAAGAAAATAAAATAAGTCAACATTAATTAACATAGAATAAGAGTAAGGTCCAATGGCCAGGGGGGACAAAAAAAACTCCAGGCGGCTGGAGAAAGAAATAAAATCTGTAGGGATTCCAGACCATTAGACCGCCCAGTCCCCTCTGCTATATATACCCTGCTGTTTTTTTCTAAGACTCTGTGAAGTGCCTTGAGCATGGGAAAGGCACTATATAAATAAAATGTATTTTTATTATTATGAAACATTACTATTCACTCATGCAGTTTATAGCAAGGGGACTGAGTGCCTGTGACCTCACCCGAGGATATTGTCGGGTGGTGGAAGGAGCACTTCAAGAATCTCCTAAATCCCACTAACACGCCTTTCTTTGAGGAAACCGAGTCAGGGGGCTCGGAGGAGGACTCGCCCATCGCGACAACTGAAGTCACTGGGTAGTTAAAACTTCCCAATGGCAGGGCTCTGGGGCTGGTTGACATTTTCTCTGAGCGCTTCAAGGCTCTGGGTGTTGTTGGGCCATATTGGCCGATGTGCTTCTTCATCTTTGAGTGGAGGTTGGGATCCAGTGCTTCTGAATTGTCAAACTCGGGTGGTGTTTCCCATCTTTATGAAAAGGTGCCTGAAGGTGTGTTCCAGGTTTGAGGCCAATGTCAGAGTTCTAGAAGCATCTCAGAGTGGGGCTGTTTCTCATCTCATGGTACTGACGGACTTCATGTAATTGAAGGAACGATGACTAGGGCCATGGAGAGAGAGGTTCTTGAAGTGAATCTGCTGCCATCCACCAAGATGAGGACAATGAGACCTTGCAGCAGGACTTCTTCTTCTTTCGGCTGCTCCCGTTAGTGGTTGCCTGTGACAATGCGGGTTTTGCTGCATGCTCCCGTCTGCTGTCTGGCAGCCCTTAACCTGACACCATTGGTAATGTTACCGATGACTTAGACAGTGAGGCAACAACATAGCAAGGGGATGGTACAAAGTGCAAAAGTGCTTTTATTAAAACAGTCAACAAAACAAAGTGTTCAAATTAAAGAGTGCAGTGCTTCAAAAGTTCAATAAATAAATAAATCCATAAAACAAACGTGGAGGTAAAAATCAATAAATAGAAAAAAGTCTTCTTAAAACAATGAGGTTAAAAACAACGCTGGAAGCAGTCCTTTAAAATAATGACAAGCCCGGTGCTGCTTTTACACTAGCATCTCACCTGCTTCTCCCGTTTGGGCCCTGCAACAGGCGAGACGCTCTCTCTGCAGCTGACCTTTTCAATGCCTGCTTCTACTGTCAGACGCCTTACCGATCCTTGGCTCCGGCCGGCTCCTCCTGACAGTGACTTGGGAATTCCCCCGCGACCGAGGGTCTCACGCTGGGGACACCATGTCCCAAGTCCCGACTCCTGCTGCCTTCTGCAGCCTTCAGCGGAGAGTCACCCGCCTTCCAGTCACTCCTGTCCTTCATAAAAGCAATCTCTATGGTAGCAACCACATCTACTACTCCCTTGGATGTCGGCCAAACACCCAGGCTGCATGCTCAGCTGCCGCGAGCCTGCCCTCGCTCGCTTGTTCTCCTGCACCGACTTTCTCTCACTCGCTCACTTCCTGCTTCCCTCTGCAACCTCCGTTTCCTTCTCTTTTCTTTTTTCCTTCTCCCCCTCTAGCTGGCTCACGCTTCTATATATTGAGGGCATAGCAGCTGAAGCACATTAGCAGCCCCGGGAACAACCACAGATGTGGGCAGTCTCTCACCTGCGCATTTAGGTGAGAAACGCCCACACCGCAGATCGCCCCGAGATCCACTACAGCCACAACCACCACTCTCCCTTGCTAAGCCACAAGCGCGGTGATCATTTATTTAAAAGGCATTTGCTAAGAGAGCTGTGGACCCATAACACCACATTGTCACAGTGGATCATCATCTTCCATATCTTTCTGTTCTCTGCATCTTGTTCTGTTACACCTTTCACCTGCATGTCCTCTCTCACCACATCCATAAACCTTCTCTTAGGTCTTCATCTTTTCCTCTTCCCTGGCAGCTCTATTCTTAGCATCCTTCTCCCAGTATACCCAGCATCTCTCCTCTGCACATGTTCAAACCAACACAATCTCGCCTCTCTGACTTAGTCTCCCATCCGTCCAACCTGAACTGCCCCTCTAATGTCCTCATTTCTAATCCTGTCCATCCTCGTCACACCCAATGCAAATCTTAGCATCTTTAACTCTGCCACCTCCAGCTCTGTCTCCTGTGCCACCGTCTCAAGCCCATATAACACAGCTGGTCTCACTACCGTCCTGTAGACCTTCACGCTCACTCTTGTTGATACCCGTCTGTCACAAATCACTCCTGACACTCTTCTCCACCTTGCCTGCACTCTCTTTTTCACCTCTCTTCCACAATCCCCATTACTCTGTACTGTTGATCTCAAGTATTTAAACTCGTCCACCTTCGCCAACTCTACTCCCCTCATCTTCTCCATTCCACTGACCTCCCTCTCACTCACACACATGTATTCTCTCCTGGTGGTCCTACTGACCTTCATTCCTCTCCTCTCATATCTTCACCTCTCCAGGGTCTCCTCAACCTGCTCCCTACTATCACTACAGATCACAATGTCATCGGCAAACATCACCGTCCTCGGGGACTCCTGTCTAATCTCGTCTGTCAGCCTGTCCCATCACCATTGCCAATAAGAAAGGGCTCAGAGCCGATCCCTGATGTAATCCCACCTCCGTCACTCCTACCGCAGACCTCGCCACTGTCACACTTCCCTCGTACATATCCTGTACAACCCTTACGTACTTCTCTGCCACTCCCGACTTCCTCATACAAAACCACAGCTCCTCTCGGTCACCCTGTCATTTGCTTTCTCCAGGTCCACAAAGACACAATGCAACTCCTTCTGGCCTTCTCTAAACTTCTCCATCAACACCCTCAGAGCAAACATCACATCTGTGGTGCTCTTCCTTGGCATGAAACCATCCTGCTGCTCAATAATGGGCAGAATCACACCTGAGCATTGCAAGCGATTGGTTTCTTCATACAGGAAGTGTCCTGAAGCTCTCATTACAAACCAAGGCTTCTCCACTAAGTTTTAAATTAGCGAGATCAATACTTTTTCCTGGTGTCATTCCACTTTATTACACACACTTTTGTTTATATTATTATTATTATTATTATTATGGCCTTTAATGTTGTGGATTTCCTGGATTAATACCAGTGTCTGATGAGAATTTCATGTGGAAAAAAGTTTACTGAAATAAATGTTGAAGTGTTCAATGCTTATTTTCCCCCACTGTACAGTCCCTGACAAAAGTCTTGTCGCTTCTCTATTTTGTAGAAACTCCTGCTATTAACCTGACTTTTAATTAATCAACTGGTGTTAGAAATAGCTCATATGAAAAGCTAAAGCCCTCCCAAATGATGTTTAATGCACTGAAATAAATTAGTTTCACTGAAAAAAGATTTATCATTTAATCAAGACAGAAAGGTCAAATTTGGGCAAGACAAAAGTTTTGTCGCCTATACAGAAAATGAACAACTTTGCTGCAAATCCAAAAATGTGTCAGCAAATTAAGTAGTGGTGCTGTGAGATCCAAATGTAATATCTTGTATGACTTCCATGAGCTTGAAGGACAGCATCCATGCGGTTTGGCAAGGATTCATACAATTTATTGATGAAGTCATCAGGAATAGCAAAGAAAACAGTCTTGCATGCCTCCCAGAGTTCATCAATATTCTTTGGTTTCGTCTTCCATGCTTCCTCTTTCATCCTACCCCACATATGCTCAATGATGTTCATGTCTGGTGACTGGGCTGGCCAATCCTGGAGCATCTTGATGATCTTCGCTTTAAGGAACTTTGATGTGGAGATGGAAGTATGCGATGGAGCACCATCCTGCTGCAGAATTTGGCCTTTTTTATGGTTGGGAATATAAGAGGTAGCTAAGATTTCTTGGTATTTTAGACTTTTGATGTTGCCTTCCACCCTGCAGATCCCTCACATACCACCATACTGGATGTAACCCCAGACCATGATTTTGCCTCCACCAAACTTCACTGTTTTCTGGGTAAATCTCGGCTCCATGCGGGTTCCAGTAGGTCTCCTGCAATATTTGCGGTGACTGTGGTGTAATTCAACAGAAGATTCATCTGAAAAATCCACCTTCTGCCACTTTTCCAGCGTCCATCCTTTTAGCAGGCTGTGGGCCTTGGCAAATGCCACATGGTTTTTCAATTGTCTTTTGTTTAGTGCTGGCTTATGGACACTGATTCGACCATGGAGGCCATTTCGAGGCAGAATCTGACAAACTGTTCTGGTTGACACAGGTGACCAGGTCTCGTGGAGCTCTGCTGCAGTGGAAAATGGGCTGGCCTTGGATTTTCGAGCCAACAAACGGTCCTCTCGAGCAGTTGTCTGGCAAGGTCTTCCTGACCTGGGCTTGTCAAAAACGTCTCCAGTCTCTAAAAAATCTTTTTTTTATCCTCTGAATTTGACGCTGAGACACATTGAAGGTGTTTGCCACATCAGCAGTGGATTTGGTCTTTAGCCTCTTGATAATCAACACTTTAGTCTCAGGGTGAATCTTGGGCATGTTTGCAGAGGTCTAGTTGCAGTTGATGTGAAGGTCTAGTGTACTGGGGTTCTTTTTATACACACCTGAGACCTAATTGATCCATTATTAGTCACAGGTGAAGCTCATATGACAAGGCGACAACACTTATGTCTTGCCAAAAATTGACTCAATGGGCTTTACCAAGCTGTGAATATTAGAATACTTTTTGTCAGTTTCGTTTTGCACTGAAACATTATTACAAAAGCTGATGGGATTAAAATGACCCATTTCTTGTAACAAAATCTTGATTAGAAATCTATTTTAGCGGCACTTCAGGTCAATTTGTACACAAGCGACAAGACTTTTGTCAGGGACTGTAAATGCTAGTCATGCCACCTCTCAAAGACAGGTTAAAGAATAATTTAAAAATATTTTCTCTGTCTTGCCCTGTGCGTGCCTTCACCATCTTTTCTCTGTATCCGTGTGTATCTGAAGCTCCCTTCACCGGCACTCCCGCTCTCGCACATTCTGGTAATGTCTGCTTCTTAGACTCTTACCATTATTTTTGAGGTGTTTTTCTTGCCATCTTGGAAGGCAACTATCTCCGCATGCGCTCCTATACGTTTTCTCCTCCTCGTATGTCTCTCACTTGAACTTTCTCTTTAGGTCACATCACCAAAGACGAGCTGACCTATCAGATTGCTCTGAGGGACTGGACAAGCACACCATAGTATTTTCCACCTTGATAAAAGGTTTGGTGTCTGCCCGTTTGCAGTGTCTCTATTATTCTAACAGATGGCATGTCAGAAACATTTGTAGTAATGTTTGTGGTGCACCATCTGTTAGAATGACAAATGCAATGTTTTTAACTACATGCTGTGAGTACCATAACGGATGGACTGGCATTCTGATTGAGATGGAAAGCAAATCCTTGCCCAGCCAGGATGCCATAATGAAAGAAAATGGATGGACGGGCATTTCAGCTGGGTTGGTTGTTGGTACCTTTCTTCGTTGGGAGGCCATAATGGAAGGATAGAGGATGTCTGCTTCCTGAGCTCATGTGTTTCTCCCAATACACTGGGTGGCAGCATTCCACTGGCGGAAGTCCCATTTGTACACCTGCAGGGCATGGTGGGAGATTTTGAGAATGTGTTTGTATAAAAACTCAATTTTTAAATGAAAACGTGATAATGTGGACGTAGCCCATATGGTTTAATTAAAAGAATCCTTTAGCTGTAATCACAAAGCCAAGACTGGAGAATTTAGCACATGTGAATTTGTTTTCTACTATATTGGGTATCAACTAAATATTTTTCAATTCTTTTTTTTTTAAAAACCAGTCAACTCTGAATTCAGCAGCTGCTGTGAAGAGATGGATACCAAGCATTAAAAATGAAATGGAATACTGTCTACAGGTATTTATACCCTTTTTTTGCCCTTTATACCCTTTTTAACTTTTATATTAGCATTAAGAGAGCCTTAAGTATAAAAGCAGGACGTTTCACACAATTTTGTCCTTGGATCATACAGCTGGAATGATTTATAAAGTCAGTGAAGTGAGTTTTCAGTGTCAGGGAGAATTATGAGATTGCCAGTGCTTGAGTATTAGTGCAGGACTGCCGCAGTCGTACCCATCATTTATGAATCCTGCTCGGCCTCTCATAATAAATGCCACTGCTTATCTAAGACAGCCATTAAGAAATGTGTGATGCAGAGGTTTATCAAGTTTATGTATCAAGTTAAATCTTTCAAGACTTTTAAATAGGTTTGATACCAGCTGTCCCATGTTGACATGCAAGTGTCATGTCATCAAAGTGGCAAACCTAAAATAATTGTTTTGTTTTATTATGAATTCTAATTTGCATCTCTCGTGTTTTGTTAGTCTGGACTGGGGACCTGTCCCTTTGAAAATGTGTTATGCTTGACATTTATTTTTACATAATCTATACTAATAAAAGGCAAAGCCCTCACTGACTGACTGACTCACTCACTCACTCATCACTAATTCTCCAACTTCCCGTGTAGGTAGAAGGCTGAAATTTGGCAGGTGCATTCCTTACAGCTTACTTACAAAAGCTGGGCATGTTTCATTTCGAAATTCTACACGTAATGGTCATCACTGGAGCCTATTTTTTCGTCTATATACTGTAATAGACTTCAGCTCGATGGCCGTAGGAGGCGGAGTTGCGTCTCACGTCATCACGCCTACCACAGAATTGAGTTCCTGCCCATATAAGGTAAAGTAAACACTTTTAATTTTTTCCTCCTTTCCCTGAGCTATAGCCTAGAAAACTGCAAACACGGGATCCCATTTCTAGACCGCGGCAAACTAATATTAAGGCGCTTCACACTTTCTTTTGCACGTATACAATTATGAGGTCGTCGGGTCGGATTATGAAGACACGCACAGGAGTGGAGGACCGACAGTGCCATCCCGGCCAGTTAATAGTAGGGCCGTCTCTCCAGTCTACACGAGACCCGCCGCGACGCTTCCCAAAAGGTGCTCATATCGTCAGCAAAGACGTCTCTCTACACTATATAAAACAAAAAGGCAAGTTTCCTTTCTTTACACCTTTTTTCTTTTTATCCCAAACCAAAGCCTTTCTCTCTTAACACTGCAGAGGACACAAAACTAATTTTCTTTAATTGCTGGTAATGCCGGTAAGGCACCTTACCACAGGCAGAAATTTGGACGTTCACATAGAAAATGTAATTTCTATACCACAGCCGTCGTGTAGCGCCTTCCAAAAGGGATCTACTACCGAGAGATGATCCATATACATTTTAGCTGCTGTTAGTACTACTTACCTGTTCTGTTATACCGTCTTTAAAATGTAGTTTACCCGCAACCACTCCAGTAGTGCTCAATGTACCTTTACTTCTTAAAACGTTAATGTTTTACTCTTTAATAACTTATAGACTACATTTTATTTTTTTTCCCTTGCACTCAGTGACCAAAGCCAATGGGTAATCAGATATATATATATATACACACACACATATAGCCACAGGGATCTGTGATATCCGGGTTGAACTTCTCCAGGCTGATGGTATGGCTGTCCTCCTGGCATTGCAAGCAATCTTTGCTTCCATTTGGGAGACTGGCATCATTCCATTTGACTGGAAAACGGGAATTGTCGTCCCTATCTGGAAAATGAAGGGTGATCACCTGGATTGCAGCAACTACAGGGGGATAACACTGCTTTCGGTGCCGGGTAAGGTCCTTGCTAGGGTCGTCCTCAATAGGATCCGTGATCACTTGCTCACCTACCAGCGACCGAAACAGTCTGGTTTTACGCCTAAGAAGTCTACCCTCGACTGCATCCTGGCACTGAGGGTTCTCCTAGAGCGCAAACGCGAATATCAGCAGAGTTTCTTTGTAGCCTTTGTCAATTTTCATAAAGCGTTCATTCAATTCAGTTGATCAGGCTGCCCTGTTGGACTTTCTGAGGGTTCGCAGGATCCCCTCGAGGTTGCTGGATATCATGGCTGGCCTGTCCACTGGTACTGTGATTGCTATACAGCGTGAAGGCAGAACCTCTGTGTTTTTTTACAGTTGATTCTGGGGTTCATCAGCAGTGTGTTCTGTTCCTACTCTGTTCAGTGCTTGTATGGACTGGTTGTTGGGTAAGGTCGTGGGGTGTCTGTTGGTGAAGAAAGATTCACTGATCTTTACTTTGCTGACGATGTTGTGATCTTCGCAAAGTCAGGAGGCTCTGATCAGGGCTCTCAAGAGACTGAGTGAGGAGTCTTGAGTGTCTGGGCTTGCGAGTGTCCTGATAAAAACCAAGATCCAGGCCTTTAATGACCTCTTGGGCACGACCATCAGCAGTGTGTCTGTCTGTGGAGAGAGCGATAACCTTGTTGAGAGGTTTATTTACCTCGGCAGTGACATTCATGTCTCTGGTGACTTTTCCTATAAAGTCAGTAGACGAATTGGGAGAGCATGTGGGCTCATGAGGTCTCTGGATAGGGGTGTGTGGCACTCCTGATATCTCAGCAAAAGGACGGAGGTCCAAGTCTTTAGAGCCCTGCAACTTCCTGTCTTGCTATATGGTTGTGAGACCTGGACTCTATCCAGTGACCTGAGGCAAAGACTGGACTCCTTTGGTACTGTGTCTCTCCAAAAATTCCTTGGGTACCATTGGTTTGACTTCGTGTCGAATGAGCGGTTGCTCATGGAGTCCCGAATGAGGCACATAACCTGCATTGTGAGGGAGCGTCAGTTACGGCACTACGGCCATGTGGCGCATTTTCCTGGGGGTGATCCGGTTCATAAGATCCTCATTGTTGGGGACCCAAGTGGCTGGACCAGGCCAAGGAGTCGCCCATGTAACACCTGGCTGTGGCAGATAGAGGGTCATTTCCAGATGGTAGGACTGGACTGCGTGTCTACCTGGGGGGTTGCCAACCGGGATCCCGAGCTGTTTCAATGTGTAGTGGGTGCAGCAACACACTGTACCAGTGCATGCTCCCCTACTTGACTTGACTTGACTTGACTTTTGGCAAAAATTACCGTTTTGAATCTTCATGGGTAAGTCTCTACAAGCTTTGCAAACCTGAATTGGGGATTTTTTTTTTCCTCTCTCCCATTCTTTTTTAAAGATCATCTCAAACTCTATGAGAATTGTCTGCAAACCTGCCAGATATAGGTCTCTTCACAAATATGTTTTGAGGTTAAGTCTGAGCTTTGGCAAGGCCACTGAAGGACAGTCAGAGACTTGTCCTGAAGCCATTCCACCATTGTCTCTGGTATGCTGCGGTCTCTGTCACCCCAGTTTGAGGTTGTGTGCATTCTCTTCAAGGACCTCATTTTTTTGGCTGCATTCATCCTTCCTTAACTCTGTCTCCCTATCTCTTCACCCCAATATTATAAGGGTACCAGCACCAAGCTTTTACCATAGGGATGATATTGGGCAGATGATGAGCAGTACTGTATCTGTGACATGGTGCTCGGAGTTCGACCCAAAGAGTGCAATCTTTTATCTCATCAGACCTCATGTTCTCCGAATCCTTTAAATTCCGTCATATGCCTTTTACTCGAGTGGCTTCCATCAAGTCACTCTGCTCTAAACTCCTGGTTGATGGAGTGCTGCTAAGATGGACAGCCCTCTTATAGGCTCTCCCATCTCAGCAGAAGATGTCTGAAGCTTACTCAGTTTGGCCGGACGTCGGACTGTAGTCCAGGCTTCTTCCATTTCACGGTTACTGATTGCCACTGTGCTCCTGGAAGCACTCAAAGCTTTAGAAATGGTTGTATCCCCTTGGTTTGGTATGTGCCTCACCACAGTTTGGTCACAGAGATCTACAGAGAGTTCCTTGGACTTCGTGGCTTGGTTTTTGTCCTGACCTGCAGTGTGAATTGTAGACCTTTCTAAATGATGTCCATTCAGATTCAGTTGGCCACAGGTGGACTCACAATTAAGTTCTAGAAATATCTCAAGGAGAAATAAAGAAGTCAAGATGAACCTGAGCAGAATGTGGAGTGTCACAACAAAGGGTCTGAGTGCTTACATAAATGAGGGATTTCAGTTTTTGATTTTTAACAAATTTGCAAACCGTTCTAAAAACACATTTTCACTTTGTCATTCTGGGTGATTAAATGTGGATAAAGAGAGCAAAAAATATTCATGTAGACATCGGCGTGTGGAGTGTTGGGGAACAAATGTACAGAATTGACCACCATAACTAAAGAGCTCAGACCAAAATACAAGTTGGTTACAATCAAAGCCATTATCAATTAGACATAAATTCACCAAACGAGAGTCTTACAGCTTTATAAACACATAAAGTTCAAATGGAGGTGGGCAGCTTGTTCCATCAGCCAGGACCTAAACGTGAAAAGAGCCCTGACATTTGATCAAAAGAGGCTGGAAACTGCAAGCAGGTGTTTTGCAGGTACTCCCTTTCGGCCATGGATTTTCTGTTTTTTATGGGGGGAAAAGTTATTTTGCGAGATGTTTTACCTTTGAGGTGTCTAAGCGGCTCAAACGTGAAAAAAAGCAAAAGAAAACGATCACTATTATTATACTATAGCTGCCAAATACGCCAAATACAGTCTTCTTGAGGAAATAAGATTGAAAGTGGAGCTACTTACTGTGTGGTACACACAGTCCAGAAGCATCCATTTTCACTTCGGTGTTTCGCAGACTGTATGGCACATGGCACCACCCAAAGCAACTGCCGCCTCTCTCCTGTCTGCGCTAATAGTAGAACGCCCGGTTCCAACGGCTGCAAACGTACCTGTACTTTACAAAAACGGTTGCATAGATATGTACTAGTAAGAGGATGTCGGGGCCGAAAGGGTACTGGAAGAGCACTGCTCAGAAAACTAACTTGGGGAGAAGGAGCCGCAGAAAGTCACCAGGGGCCTCGTGCATAATGCCATGCATAGAATTCACACTATAACAAGGCATACTGACAAAAGCGGAAATGTGCGTACGCGCACAAAAATCCAGATGCATAAATCTGTGAAGTTCGCCAACTTCCACGTTCTTCCGCTACATAAATCCTGGTCAGCGTGAAAAGTAACGCACGTGCATGCGCCTGCTGTCCTGCCCCGTCTCCTCCCAGAATTACGCCTCTTTGAATATGCAAATCAACATAAATAGCACTTAAGCTCAGCGTTCTGTGAACAAGCAATGGCAAATGCATGGGGGGGGGGAATAGAATAATTTTAGCGAATACCAAGTGGAGGAAAGGAAAAATGTACTATTTGTTGGTTTAAGCAGTGGGATAAACAACAAAAGGAAGTTGATCGAGAGACATAGTGTCGGAGAAACTCAAATGCTTATGTTCACAAAATCGCACAGTACCCAAAATAAAAAAGTTGTCAGATATCAAAGTCGGCGTGAAAAGGCAAGTCGTAGTGCACCGCCTGAGTGTCATATGAAAGCTTATTGGGGTACAGAGAAAAAAAAGTAGGGACACGGGAAAAAAGCACGAAATGTCAAATTTTATCTCAATTTTCACTTTAATCACATAGTTTATTTTGTCATTAAAGTAGAACATCATAACTTCATGTTAAAATCGTTTAATTAACCAGTTTCTCAAATCACATCGTAATTAAAGTAGCACGTTAAATGCTTTGTTTTGTATGTTCTTCTATGTGCTCTGTGTGTGAATCATTATTTGCTTCTTAAACAGGCTTTCTCTTCCACCGACAGGACACAGAATCCATTACATTCGTGATATTACAGCTCTCTGAATGATTAAAATACTGAGATGTATACGTGATATCATTTTCATGATGATAGGAGTTATGTTATTAAACATGGGAACACGGTGGCACAGTGATTGTTCCTGCCTCACACAAGATGCTTGCTGCGCCATGTGTGACCTTCGATTAAATAATTTATTGCAGCAGTACTGTCTCTTTCAAACGTACTAACCCCCAATTTCTGTCCTTCCTTTTCTTTCTCCAAGTAACCAATTGCCACACAATCAGCTCATTAATAGATGTTAAGCCTTCTGTAAGCTTAGAACGCCGATTCTTCAAAACTTTTAAGGAACATTGAAATATCTTCGTAGTACATGTTTAATTATTCTATCCATCTATCCTTCCAGTGTTGCGCCAGAACCAGCAAGAATACAGCACAAGGCAGGAACAATCTGTGAACGAGGCGCCAGCTCCTCGCTAGCGATGCAGCACCGTGTCCTCACATGTTTAATTATTAACAATATAGATTGTTTAAATGACGTTAAAGTTTTATATGTATAATAAACGTATTTTGCTGCATTTCATCTTAGAAATGATATCATCATCATATGTAAATATGCGCTTTATAAAGTGGTGCAGGTTGTGCAATATTATAACTGTACAGTAAGTTTACATTGAGGTGATTGTACTTATAAATGCAAACAGTTCTACAAGGAGCACTTGATGGACTGATTGAGTGCGTTTAGAGTTTTTGGGATGAAACTATTTGTGAACCGAGAGGTCCGTACAGGAAAGGCTCTGAAGCGTTTGTCGTATGGGAGCAGTTCAAATAGACAGCATGGCTGAGGCAGCGTGTGCTTGATGCTGTATCCCGATAATTCTCTTTCCGATCAGCTGTTGCTGTGATTCACCACTCAGATACAGTTATATAAATACTCCGAGTCGTGCAGTGAGAGTAATATGGAAAAAGATGATCCGCTGTGGCAACCCCTAACGGGAGCAACTGAAAGAAGAAGAAGGTGCAGTGAGAGTAACAACACTAAAGCAGCTATGGTATTTAGAATGGCATTTAGTTTGACCATTCTGTGGACCATTATATTGTTACGGGTTAATTACAATCAGATGCATTAAACTAATAAACAATATGTGGTTAATTTCAGTGTATTTATAAAGCCGTGTCAGGGATGTGGATCTAAAGAGAAATGGTAACCACACTGGAACAGTAGCACTGCTTTGACGCTGGGTGCCATCAGTTTACAAACCGAGCAGAGAACTTGCGTGCGCCAGGGTTTGAGCTACCGTGGAAATGTGCATGGCTTTATGCCAAGTTTAGGTTTTATACATCGTGATTTGAACGTGGAAACGGGCTTGCGCAACATTTTGGTGCATATGCACCGTTTATACATGTGACTAAACACATGACGAACTGTGAAATTGCATCCCACAACGCTTCAGATTTATACTGTGAGCAACCCTTACAAATTGAACATAGCATTGAATCCTTCAGCAAATGCGTCATTCTCAACAGAGTCAAAACTGACCAGAATCAGGCTCGAGGTCTTATATTCCATATTCTGTGTCACTGGCATTCTGTAACTCTTCTAGGACTTTATCAACCGTATGTGGTGTTCTTTGAAGAAGAAGGCTTTTCCCTATTTTAAGTCTTATTGCACATCAACCAAACAATCCGCATGCACTCTGACAGAGGCTTATGCATACTGGTACAGTCGTTTTGAGAATAACACAAACATTCACTTTCACAAAGATTGCTGCCTCAGTTTTTATGATGGCAATTTGCATAGACTCCAGAATGTTCTGGCAAGTCATCAGATGAATTGCAATGGAAGTCCCTGTTTGCCATGAAAATGAACTTCATCCCAAAAAACCACTGCATGTTAGCCTTGCCACAAAAGGACCTGCTGACGTCATTTCAGTGATCCTGTAATTAACTCAGGTGAGAGTGCCGACGAGGACAAGGCTGGGGGTCACTCTGTCACGCTGATTGAGTTTGAATAGCAGACTGGATGCTTTAAAAAGAGGGTGGTGCTTGAAATCCTTGTTCTTCCTCTGTTAACCATGGTTACCTGCAAGGAAACATGTGCAGTCATTACTGCTTTGCACAAAAAGGACTTCACACGAAAGGATATTGCTGCTAGTAAGACTGCACCTAAATCAACCATTTATCAGGTCAGGAGAGAGGTTCAATTGTTGTGAAGAAGGCTTCAGGGCGCCCAAGAAAGTCCAGCAAGCGCCAGGAGCGTCTTCTAAAGTTGATTCAGCTGTGGGCACCACTAGGGCAGAGCGTACTCGGGAATGAGTGGCAGCAGGCAGGTGTGAGTGATGTGAAGACTTTTGGAGGATGGCCTGCTGGGTGTCAAGAAGGGGCAGCAAAGAAGCCAAGAAAAACATCAGGGACAGACATCATGATATTTTGGGATTGGAGTTCTGGGCGAAAAGTCATTTTCTCTGATGAATCCCCTTTCCAATTGTTTGGGGCATCCAGAATAAAAGGAAAGATGAGCGGTGCTACCATCAGCCCTGTGTCAGGCCAACACTAAAGCATTCTGAGACCACTCATGTGACCAATGAGGATTACTTGTGTTCTGTTTATTGTTTTATATTGACCCTGTTTTTTGACGCCCACTGCACACCCAACCTACTTGGTAAGGGGTCTCTCTTTGAACTGACTTTCCTGAGGTTTCTTTTCATTTTTTTCCCCTACAATCATTTTTTTTTGGGAGTTTTTCCATGTCTTCTTAGAGAGTCAAAGCTGGGGGGCTGTTAAGAGGCAGGACCTGTTAAAACCCATTGTGGTACTTATTGTGCGATTTTTGGGCTATATAAAAATAAATTGTATTGTATTACCTGCATTGTGAGGGAGTGTCCGTTACGGCACTACGGCCATGTGCCGTGATTCTCCGAGGGTGATCCAGCTCGTAAGATCCTCATTGTTGGGGACCAGAGTGGCTGGACCAGGCCAAGGGGTCACCCATGTAACACCTGGCTGTGGCAGATAGAGGGTCATTTCCGGAGGTTGGGATTGGACCCCGTGTCTACCTGGGGGGTTGCCAACCAGGATCCCGAGCTGTTTTGACGTGTAGTGGGTTCAGCAACACACTGTACCAGTGCAATGCTCTCCAACTTGACTTGTATGTGTGGGATTGCTTCTCAGCCAAGACAGTGGGTTCACTCACAATTTGGCCTAAGAACACAGCCATGAATAAAGAATTGGGACCAAAACATCCTCCAAGAGCAACTTCTTCTAACCATCTAAGAACAGTTTGGCGACCAACAGTGATGGAGCACCGGGCTGTTAGGCAAAAGTGAGAACTAAGTGGCTCAGGAGAACAAGACATTGACATTTTGGGTCCATGGCCAGGAAACTCCCCATTGAGAATCCTCATGAGGTGGGTAGACAAACAAAAACCCACCAATTCTGACAAACTCTAAGCATTGATGATGCAAGAATGGGCTGCCAACAGTCAGGATTTGGCCCAAAACTTTATTGCCAGCCTGCCAGGGTGAATCGCAGAGGTCTTGAAAAAGAAAGAAGGGCCAACACTGCAAGTATTAACTGTTAATGTAATTGTCAATAAAAGCCTTTGGAACTTATGAAGTGCTTGTAATTCTACTTCTGTATACCAGAGAAACATCTGACAAAAAGATCATAAAACACTGAAGCAGTAAACCATCACTTGGGTCATTCTCCAAACTTTTGGCCACGACTGTACATAAAGATGAACTGTCACACACACTGTTTATTTTACTGCTTTTTATGCCCAGTTGTGACATGTAATGTGACTGAGCAATCATTGACAACTGTACATCATTGGAATGTTCTGAACCTCAGCTATCCAATGGTAATGAGCCTTTTATTGGTGGGATCCTTTGATCAAAGTAGGTCCTGTCAGCTTTGCTCTGCTTGAATATCTTACTAATGAAAGAGAGCGGACAACAAAAAAAATAAAACAAAATTGGGTATGCGAACAAACCATTATCTCTTTTGAATGACTCGTGGGTTTATTGCGGCATACCCAAACAACTTTGAAATGCGGCAGTGTCCCACCATGCCTGAGTGGTTCAGGCAGATGAGCTTCCAGTCGACTGTTCAATATCGTGAGGACTATTCTTTTTCAGCAGTTGCTACACTTGCATTTGTTTTAACCCGGCAGCCTATTGGAACTGCAGCATCCAGACCAGTAAATCTCATAAAGTGTGTCCACCCTCCACAGGTTTATTTTACATTGTGTGATCTCCAGCTTGGTACAGGCCAAAGTTGAATTTTTGGAGAATGACTAGTGTCTGTCTTTATTTATTTATTTATTTATTTTTTTATTTAGCAATCCCAACTCGCTCACTATCCAGAGAGAAAGATTGCAGAATTTCAAGAGCGCATTGAGAGACTAAGAGCCGAATATCAGAATTACCTGCGCAAGCTGAGAGCTTTAGATCCTGTTAACAAGGAGCATCCTTGGAAACCAAGGGGTTACTCCAAAAAGCCAGCATCTGAGCCACAGCACAGCGACAAAGGTAAGGAAGGGTCCACTGGTTGGTTACTATGCAGTTGGTAAATGTAGGCCTCATGTCCCAAGATGTGCATGTCTACAGTACAGGCAGTATAGTATTAGTAATTGTAAACCTGTCAGGGAGGGTACACACTTCTTTTATTGTGTTAAAACAAAAACAAACATGAAACCCGACTCCATTCAGTTCTGTCTGAGCTTGCCCTTACATAGATGAATGAGTGCTTTGGCCAGCCGACTTGCTTGTGCATTAATTCTCATTCTTAACAGCCATTTGTGTGTTTGACAGCTTTACTTTAAGTAATGAGCTGTTAAATGAGCTAATCTGTGTCCTGCCAGTTTAACACATCAGTGAGCAGGAAATGTTTTATTTGGTAAAGCTACAGGCAGGGGGGCTTGGCATATACAGCACTGTGAAAGGTGATCTTCCTACATGACAGGCACTGGTAATGCAGTGGCAGCTCTACGTTTCGTTTAGAACAGGGGTCCTCAGTCGCAGTCCTGGAGGGGCCACAGTGGCTACAGGTTTTCATTCCAGCCAGTTTACTAATTAAAAAATCAGTCATTGTTGATAATGAAACTTTTAGAGCATTAGCACAGTGGTGAGGTTAAAACAGGCCATTCAACCCAACAAGCTTGTCTGTCCTATCCACATTAACCTGTCCAAAATAATATCCAGTACCCTAATGTCCTCCTCTCCGCCTCACTGCATGGTCATTTCATTCCATGTGTCTTTTGGTTTTCTTCATGCCATTAAAAACTTTCTAACATCTTGGGTTTCCAACCGTGTCCCTCTGTATTCTAGTTGAAGAATTGAGTTTAAAGGAACAGCTGGGATCTCCTCTACTGATCTTTATATATAATACGCTACCGTGGCTGTCCGGGATTTTAAATCACCTGTAGCTCGCAAACCGTTTGAACTGTTGACTTGAAATTTGGTACACATAAGGAAACCTGGTGGTGGAATGAGGAAATAGAGGAGAGTATACAGAGGAAGAGGATGGCAAAGAAGAAATGGGATAGTCGGAGAGATGAAGAAAGTAGACAAGAGTACAAGGAGATGAGGCGTAAGGTGAAGAGAGAGGTGGCAAAGGCTAATGATGAGTTGTATGAGAGGTTGGACACTAAGGAGGAAGAAAAGGACTGGTGGGCTACACAGAGGGACCGAGCTGGGAAAGATGTGCAGCAAGTTAGGGTGATAAAGGATAAAGATGGAAATGTACTCACAAGTGAGGAGAGTGTACTGAGCAGATGGAAAGAGTATTTTGAGAGGCTGATAAAGGAAGAGAACGAGAGAGAGAAGAGGTTGGATGATGTGGAGACAGTGAATCAGGAAGTTCAACGGATTAGCAGCAGGAAGTAAGGACAGCGATGAAGAGGATGAAAAATGGTAAGGCGGTTGGTCCAGATGACATACCTATGGAAGCATGGAGGTGTTTAGGAGAGATGGCAGTGGAGTTTTTAATCAGATTGTTTAATGGAATCTTGGAAAGTGAGAGGATGCCTGAGGAGTGGAGAAGAAGTGTACTGGTGCCGATATTTAAGAATAAGGGGGATGTGCAGGACTGCAGTAACTACAGGGGATAAAATTAATGAGGCACAGAATTAAGATATGGGAAAGGGTAGTGGAAGCTCAGTTAAGAAGTGAGGTGATGATTAGTGAGCAGCAGGATGGTTTCATACCAAGAAAGAGCACCACAGATGCGATGTTTGCTCAAAGGGTGTTGATGGAGAAGTTTAGAGAAGGCCAGAAGGAGTTGCATTGCGTCTTTGTGGACCTGGAGAAAGCACATGACAGGGAGCTTTAAGAGGAGCTTTGGTATTGTATGATGAAGTTAGGAGTGGCAGAGAAGTACATAATAGTTGTACAGGATATGTATGAGGGAAGTGTGACAGTGGTGAGGTCTGCGGTAGGAGTGATGGAGGTGGGATTACATCAGGGATCGGCTCTGAGCCCTTTTTTATGTGCAATAATGATGGACAGGTTGACAGACGAGATTAGACAGGAGTCCCCGTGGACTATGATGTTTGCTGATGACATTGTGATCTGTAGCGAGAGTAGGGAGCAGGGTGAGGATACCCTGGAGAAATGGAGATATGCTGTGGAGAGGAGAGGAATGAAGGTCAGTAGGAACAAGACAGAATACATGTGTGTGAATGAGAGATGGTGAAGGTGGATGAGTTTAGTACAGAGTAATGGGGATTGTGGAAGAGAAGTGAAAAAGAGAGTGCAGGCTGGGTGGAATGGGTGGAGAAGAGTGTCAGGAATGATTTGTGACAGACGGGTATCAACAAGAGTGAAAGGGAAGGTCTACAGGACGGTAGTGAGACCAGCTGTGTTATATGTGCTGGAGATGGTGGCACAGACCAGAAAGCAGGAGACAGAGCTGGAGGTGAAAGAGTTAAAGATGCTAAGATTTGCATTGGGTGTGATGAGGATGGATAGGATTAGAAATGAGGACATTAGAGGGTCAGCTCAGGTGGGACGGTTGGGAGAAAAAGTCAGAGAGGCGAGATTGCATTGGTTTGGATATGTGCAGTGGAGAGATGCTGGGTATACTGGGAGAAAGATGCTAAGGATAAGCTGCCAGGGAAGAGGAGAAGAGGAAGTCCTAAGAAAAGGTTTATGGATGTGGCGAGGGAGGGCATGCAGGTGATGGGTGTAACAGAACAAGATGACAAGGACAGAAAGACGTGGAAGAAGATGATCCGCTGTGGCAACCCCTAACGGGAGCAGCCGAAAGAAGAAGAAGATACTACATGATGTCTACTATCTGCTTTCGGGGTGATGACCTGACCTCCAAGGTTATTCCTCTTTTAATTTTTATTTTATTGTAGAATCAACTCTCAGCAGCAGCCAGCAGGTCGGCTATGCGGTGCATGTGTACAGGTGCCATTCTCATCCCTACCACCTTCGCCGTCACTTCCTATACCTCTTCATATATTAAATCATTCTTGAGGCAGGTTGAAGAGTAAAATGCCAGCTTAAGTGAAAAATTAAAGAAAACGTACTAAGTAATTGCAACACAAACACTGACTTAATCAGTTTTAACAGAAAAAGATGCCAATGAAAGAAGAGAAGCAGCAGACCGCTAGGGTGGAAAAAAGAAGAGCTGCTCAGGAAGCAGCAAGTGCATCAACCTCTGAGCAAACGAATGCTAAATGTACAGAGAAAGAGGAGGAAAACAGTAAGTCAAATGTGATAGCTACACATTATTGTGAAGTGGGCCGTTACTGGTTCCTTTTATAATTTTAAACACTCTGATCATGTCCCCTCCTACTCTCCATTTGCATAAACTAAAAACTGGGCTTTTGTCATTTGGTGGTTTCAGACTGCCCATGATCGAGTTAATCTTGAGCACTGAATTTCTATTTTTTATTTTTATTTTTTTAGTAATAAAGGTGTATGTTGTATGATCATTTTGTCACAGGAAAAGAACAGTCGTTAAAATCATTGAAAGCACCAATATTGCTTTGACATACAGTGCCCTTCATAACACTATGTAACACAATTTTTGTTCCTGGCTTCCAAGAGTTATATTTCAACTGCTTATGTCTAAAGCCTATGGAAAAACGACTACATTCAGCACAAACTATGATTTTATGACCACAGCCCAGAAAACTTCGTATTTATAGTGACAAAACAAGGGAATTTTTATCTTTTCGTTCATGCGGTCTGATAAAGAACAACACTTGCATGGTAAATAGACAAAGACAGTCAAAACCACTCTGAAAGGTTCAGAAATGAGTAGGTTTTCTAGATTTGCGACTGTACTGCAAATCGCTTTCTCGAAGAAGCCTCCAAATGTAGTCCCCCATCATGTTTTCGTTATACTGTCCTTGGTAACGACGTTCAAAGTCCAGTATATCCTGATGAAAGCGCTCGCCTTGCTCCTCTGAGTAAGCTCCCATGTTCTCCTTGAATTTGTCAAGATGAGCGTCAAGGATATGGACTTTGAGAGACATTCTGCATCCCATTTTGGCGTAATTCTTTATGAGAGTCCGAACCAACTGCGCATAGTTTTCAGCCTTGTGATTACCCAGGAAGCCGTGAACCACTGCAACGAAACTGTTCCAAGCCGTTTTCTCCGTCCTGTTCAGCAGCTTGGCGAATTGGTAGGATCCAACATGCAGAAGTAGCAGTTGCTTGAGTGGTCAGTCGGTTGCCGCCAAATTCACAGGATAGCAAACTTCATGGCTCTCTTTTCTCCCCTGTTCCAACCTTCAAGAGTTTTCTTGCAATATTCGCATGTGAAATGAGGTGCCCAGGGCTTGTCTTGATCCCCGACAGGCATGCCGAAGTATGCCTTGTAGGCCTCGGACATCTTACGACACGTTTTCTCGGAATACTTTCTCGCTCTTGTCTTTGTAAATTGTCCACAGACGTAGCAAAATGCATCTGCTGGGTGCAAGCAACCTCTTGATGCCATCTAAATCAAATCAAAAAAGTAACATAAACCGAAATGTTGGTTCGAGTCACTTGTGCTTTTATACTTGTATGACTACTATTGGACAGTCCGAGAACGTTCTAGAGAGTTCTACAAGTTTCTTGAAAGTTCTAGATAATTCTGGACAATTCTAACAGTTCAAGAATATTCTAGAAGACTACTCAGTATTGAATGGGAATCGAGAATTTTCTCAAAAACAGACAAATTTCAAAATATCATGGTCCTGATCACAAAAGCAAAGTTTTTGTGGAACAACAGCTATTTTCTATTTTTTTAGGCATAACGGGTTAGGAAAACACACTTTCTACCCAGGAACAAAATAAAAATGAAAATTTGTTACATAGTGTAATGTTTGGGACAAAGAGCCATTTTTCCTTAATGTACCCACCTGCTCCACTTGGAACAATTCAGATGTGAATTAAATGTGTGTTACAGTCCTTCATTTAAGAGTATTTACTTACGTTCCATTCATACCATGTACTGTAGAAATTACAACACTTTTTCTCCATAGTATACTCCATTTCCAGGACACTATAATGTTTGGGACATTTGGTACCACAGGTGTTTGTGGTTCTTCAGGTGTGTTTCATGGTTTCATAAGAAACCTATAGTCCGTAGTCGCCATTGTTGAACAAGAGCTGTGCCAGTGAAAGTCAAAGATGCCATTATGAGGCAGAAAAACGAATAACAAACTTGTTTTAGACATCAGTAAAACCTGATGATGACCTAAATCAACTGTCTGGAATATCATTAAGAAAGAAATGAAGGCATGAGTGGCCTCAGTAATCAAAATTGTACTGGTGGGCCATGGAAGACTGCCACTGCTGATAACTGAGCAATCCTCACTGTGAAAAAGCCCCAAATGCCTGTCGAATGACCAGAAACAGTCTTCATGAGGCCGATGTGGATGTTTCAGAGACGACTATCGGCAGAAGACTTCATGAACAGAAATACAGGGGTCACACTGCAAGATGCAGACCACAAAAACAGGATGGCCAGATTACAGTCTAGCGAAAAAGGAGATTAAAGAGCCTGCAGAATTCTGGAAAAAGGTCTTATGAATAAATGAGACAAAAATTAACCTCATCAGAATGATGGCAAAGAGTAAAGTGTGGAGAGAAAAAAAGGAACTGGCTGATATCCAAAGCAGACCAGCCCATCTGTTAAACATGGCGGTGCTGGGGGTGCTGTGGCTTGGGCGTGTATGGCTGCCACAGGTCCTGGCACACTTCTCTCCATTGATGATGGATGTGCTGACTGCAGCACCACAATGAATTCTGAGGTGTGTACAAACCTCTGATCTGCTCAAGTGTCTGTCAAGGCCTCCAAACTCACTGGACGGTGCTTCATCCTGCAAGAAAATAATGAGCCAAACACACTGCTAAGGCAACACAGGAGTTTATCAGAGCTAAAAAATGGAAAATTCTGGAATGGCCAAGTCAGTCATCCAAATTTAAATCCAATTCAGCAGGCCTTCCATATGCAGAAGAGAAAACTTAAGGAGACAAGCCCTCTGAAACAAGCAGGAGCTGAAGATGGCTGCATTAGAGGCTTGGCAGAGCATCACCAGAGAAAATCCTCGGTGCCTGGTGATGTCTTTGAATGGCAGACTTCAAGCAGCCATTGCATGTGAGGGATGTACGACAAAGAACTAAATATGACCACGACTTTAATGGACCTGCCATCGCTGTGTGTCGAAAGTGTTGTCATTTCTACATGGTGTGACTGAAACGTATGCAAATACCCATAAATGAAAGTCTGCAATGTGCACTTTAATGACTTATGAATTGTTGAAAATGTTAAAATGTGGACCAGTGGGAAAAATCTTGGAAAAATGTCTTTGTCCCACAAATTATAGAGAGCAATAGATATGTTCATTATATGATTGAATGGAAACTTATAACCACAGCTGTAAATGTAAAACACTTTTTAACTTGAGCCACATCTCCCATATGTGCTTACAGAGACGTGCTCTTTGTACTGATTGTTGTATTCTCGTGTTTGCATCTACTTGGCCCACCACATCGCAGTTTTAGATTTTAGAAGCAGTGTTTTGATTGTACTTTTTCCAGAGACCCTCGTATTTTGCAGTGGCCACACATGCCTCTGAAAAATTTTCTTTTTTATCTTGTGGCCTAATGCTAGCCCAGAAATACACGTAGTACACGTAGGCCTGTGGCTTTTGCCAGGATACGTTTGGTATTTTTCAAGTCAAAATGATTTCTTCACAATCATGAGATAATTACCACATTCAATTGTATTCTAATGTGAAGCGTCCTTTTATAAATTAAAAATAATTTTTGTCTGTTCGTGCAGCTACCAGTGGGGCTAATTGATATGCTGGTCCAGACGTGGGAAAAGACCTTAAAACCTACCAAATACGTCCGTCTTTCAAGCCAAAAATGTTACTGCATATTGATCTTTGTTTTGAGATTACAGTGATCCCCTGCCAGTTGCGTTCCAGACCCATCAGCGATAGGTGAAAATCCGCGATATAGAAAGACCATATAAATAAACTTTCTTTTATAGTTTAAGCCTTAAAATACCTCTCCCACATGCTTTAAACACATGTAAACTTATTAAAACACACTTTGTAAACACATATGGGCTAAGGATATGAGTAACCTAGTAATAATAATACAGTACAATCCCTCTTAACTGGCCACCTTGGGACTGGACCCATGGCCATTTAATCCGACGCATACCTATTTTCATGTAGAAAAATATTTCTAAGGTGTATGTACTGTACCTCTTTGACGTTCCTGAAGAAACCATATCCACAAGGCTTCATCCACGATTTCGCACACGGGTTTTTTTTTCTTGTACAACAACTGGACAATGTGGTGTAGTGGGACCACAGCTCAAGTCAAAAAGGCCACTTTTTAAATAAATAATCGGCGCACTTGCAGCTTAGCGAGTATGTGTGGCCGATCGGTTCCCAGGGAATTCGTGATGCGGGCGATCGCAGCTTAAGTGCACAGGTTAAGTGCATAGGTGTTCCTGGGAACTGCTAATTGCCACATCTGCTCCACGTCCCCGTGATAAATAGAAGCGTGAGGTGGCCAGGGGGAGAACAGGAAAGAACTGGAGGTTAATGGAGAAGGAAGCAGGTAGAGGAAAGCCGGTGCAGGATAGCGAGTGAGCAGATTCGATGGAGCAAAGGCAGGCAGCTGGGAGGTAAACCCTTTGCAGATGAGTGTTTGGCTGACACTCGGTGGGGCTGAAGAAAGCGGTCGCTTCAGCTGAGCGATCACGGAGCTGGAGTGACCGGTATTGAAGACGACTGGCCGTCGAAAGGCAGCGGCAGTCATGGAGGCTTTGGGCTGGTTTAGCACCAGCGTGAGCGTCCTGGCCGCTGGGGAAAGAACCCAAGTCTCGGTCCGGATGGATCGGAGGGCTACCGGACCAGTGTGGAAGGCAGCTGCACCTGCAGGTAGGGCGACTCTCCTGTTGTGAAGCCCGATGGGAGAAGCATGAGAGCCGCCTGGTAGAAAGAAGAAGGCACCGTGGATAACTCATAAAGGAATATGTAAACGGAAATCACTCTTGAGCGTAGGAGCCCTCTCACCTTCCAGGAAAGAAGGAAGTGCATACATATAATATAAAGAAAACTCGGGATTAAAAAAAAATGTTTATTTTATTTTAAAAGGCCGGTTAATGCGAGGCCAGTTAAGAGGGATTGTACTGTATAATAATAATGTAGTGTACCGTCGATTCATTTAAGTTGTAATGGCAAGCGACATCCGCTTAATGCTTTCCTTCCCTTCTTAGAAGATGCAGGACGCTTGGGAGCCATCGTAGGGCTTACAACAAAACGAAAAGTTCACAAAAAGTTTGTTCACAGCGGTCGAACCACAAGCAAGGTACACGATGCGCAGAGAACTGAGAAGCGTCAGGGACCCACGCTCTCTGTTCTTGTGATTACACCACGTGGCCAGCAGCTAATCAGAGCCCAAGAGAATGAAAATCCCTGCTCTGATTGGTTTAGCCTCCTCTTTCAGCCAATAACAGGCCTTGTTAGAAATCATCTGGGTACTGTAATGCGAAACTCTTTGTCTACTGTAGTGACTGCTGAAAACTGTATGATTTGTTATGAATTGGCTGCAAAGTACTCTACAGGTAGGATGTACTTATTGAATTTTTCCGTGATATAGCGGGGGGCACAATAGCTGAACCACGATACAGCGAGGAATCACTGTACATACACACTGCTGAACAGTGTTTCCATATTGTTTTAAGAAGGGTAGAAAAAATTCACAGAGCAAAGCACTGCTGTGGCAGCCAGCCATTTTGAAAGGAGACTCTGCATTTTCCTCTTGGGCATCGTTCATGTCCAGGGCTGTGGATTCACCTCAGAAAGTCACCACAATGCACTGTTATTGACACGGAATGTTGAGACCAAAATGTGAACTGTTATCTCTCATCTGTAGACAACTAGACCATAACTACTAAAAAAAAAAAAAAAAGTCACACGACCATCTGTGTTCTTTCACTACATGGAAAGCTTATTTCAGTGGCTGCTTCCACCACGTGGAGACCGCTGCTCTCGCCTCTGTCCAGTCACTCTGGGTCAGAGGCTTCCCATATGCCACTGTGCACCCTTGCTGCCAGTTACTGTTGTGGCAGAATCACACTACTCTGAGACCTCGGGATGTGCCGGCTGAATGGAGCTTTTATTATGTGATGTACACACTGTCTCAGTTCAGATGAATTGAGCAATTAACAAATTCAATGAGCTTACATTTATTACAATTTTTATTATCTACGCAAAATACTCTCCTCCTTCTAGTTCTTCCCACCATTACCTAATGTCCATCCCGTGACCAAAACTGCCATCATGACTTCATGCCCTATGCATGTGTCTGACACTTATTTATTGATCAAGTACATGAGTTCAGTCGAAACCAGGAGGACCCGCACATGGGATATTGTGCTGCTCAAATGAAGGTCACTTGATGTCCAAGCACCTCTCAAGGTTGAAGCTTTAAGCAGCTGCGTTTCTACAACAATGGCCTGCTTAGTTTTCTCAGAGTACACACTTGACCCTGACTTATGAAATATTGGCTTGTTATACTAACGTGCATTAGGATGTACTGCTTATTTTCATACATGCTTATTCGCTTCTGAATGTACTGTATGTAAATCATCAACTTTAAGAATATACTCTTCCATACTACAGATTTTTTAAAAAAGCATCAGACATGCATACTTTTCTAGTAATCTGCCATGTGAGGTAGAGCTAACGGAGCCCTCAAGCAAAGTGACGGTTTACCGGTCCAGCAAGTACTGTGTCTGTGCTGCTCTCGCAGAGCTCCTTTTATGCCGTCTTCTCCCGGTAGCACAGAGCTGTCATTTCTGGTTCACAGCATGAGTTTTACACGTTCTCACTGTGTATTTAGTGATTCTGGCCATCGTGTTGTGCCCCACGCTAACCTGCACTCTATGGGTGACAGCAGGGCCTTCAGCTGTAGAGCCTCGAGACTTTGGAAAGACCTCCTGAAATGAATTACATCAGTGGACTCCATTCATTCTTTTAAAAAATACAGTAATCCCTCCTCGATCGCGGGGGTTGCATTCCAGAACCCCCCCGCGATAGATGAAAATCCGCGAAGTAGAAACCATATGTTTGTATGGTTATTTTTATATATTTTAAGCCCTTATAAACTCTCCCACACTGTTAACATTATTAGAGCCCTCTAGACATGAAATAACACCCTTTAGTCAAAAGTTTAAACTGTGCTCCATGACAAGACAGAGATGACAGTTCTTTCTCACAATTAAAAGAATGCAAATATATCTTTTCTTCAAATGAGTCTCTGCCTCAGGAGCAGAGAATTTAAGAGAGAGAGCAAGCGCTCGCAAAGAAAAGCAAACAATCAAAAAATCAATACGTGTGCTTTTAAGTATGCCGAAAGCACCGCAATAAAGCGGCATTTTTTAGAGGAGCGTCAGTATCTTCTAAGCAAACAGCCCCTCTGCTCACACCCCCTCCGTCAGGCATAGAGAATGTCAGAGAGGGTGAGAGAGAGGCAGAGACAAGCAAACAATCAAGCACCACGCGGGATGCATATCTTATATCATTGAGGAGTTTTAGTTAATATGTAATACATGCTCTGATTGGGTAGTTTCTAAGCCATCCGCCAATAGCGTCCCTTGTATGAAATCAACTGGGCAAACAAACTGAGGAAGCATGTACCATAAATTAAAAGACCCATTGTCCGCAGAAATCCGCGAACCAGCGAAAAATCCGTGATATATATTTAGATATGCTTACATTTAAAATCCGCGATAGAGTGAATCCGCGAAAGTCGAAGCGCGATATAGTGAGGGATTACTGTAACTTCAAACTTATCTGTTTGGGAAGGCTTTTAACTTAACCTGATGTTCTGTTCTTCCCCTTCTTTCAGTTTACATCTCAGTCCAGATGCTCTTTATAATTTGTGTGTGTGTGTGTTTGTAATATCACAAATGATGGGATTTGCTATACTTTTCTTTTAGTATGGAATTTAATATTTTACTCTGGTTCATTGCCTTTTATTCTATTTAATGCTTTGTATATCCTCTATCTGTTTTAGTGTTCTATTCTGGTGGTAATAGACCCAGGGGTGTCCAGCGAGCCCCAAAACATGAACACACAGAGAGTCCCGGGTTCAAATAAAGGATGGTTTATTCACCAATTCCTCCACAAAGTAACACAAGCACAAAGACCGGTTGTCTCTCTCCACAAAACACAATACCTCTTCCCAATTCTTCTCACAGCCGCACTGCCCTCCTCCAGTCGAGTGTTGCTCCACGTCTTCTCAGCTCCGACTCACCCGGAGATCGGAGTGCATCCCCTTTTATTAAAGATCCGGGAGTGCTTCTGGTGCCAAGGCTACTGCCCAATGGAAGTACTTCCGGGTCATACGGACATTCCACTTACTAGGGAGCTCATCTCCCTACAGCAGCCCCTTGTGGCACCTCTCGGTCCCCAGCAGGGATGTTTTGCCAGACATCTGTCTACTCGGAGCACTCCATCCGGGTAAGGAACCCATCCCCTTCTCTGGTCAGGATGCCCGTCCAACCCCTGTGGCATTTACACAGGAAACATTTGTATCCAGTGTTACATAAGCCTGCTGTTTCTTTCTGAGGCTTTGTAAAGTGCCTTCCGCTTGGGCAAGGTGCTATACAAATAAAATGTATTATTATTATTGGCATATATCAGTTAGTTTACTCACTCAAACATGTCGTCAGCTCCTTTTGTTTCCATATCTTCAGCATCTGCAACTCATCCTGCATTAAAAACAAGTTGTTTTTTGTCACTTCAGTCTGCTCTATCGTATACTCAAGCTTTTTCTGGTGGAATTTTTTTTATTTGGTTATTTTGATCATGCATTTTCAAGAGACGCCATAGCAAAAGCAGCTTGGCTTTTAATTAAAACAACAAAGCAGTGTTATCAGTTCACTTCAGATTTATTGTTGTTTGCACAGCACACAATGAAACTCTTCTGTGTTTCTGCACTGCGCTGCCACTAGGCATGAATCTTGCCCTGCTGGCCATGTGAAACAACAATACTGAATGTAACGGGCGAAATATAAGCGACATTTAGAAAAAAATTATTCATATGTTGAGAGCGCACATCTGACTGTTCTTACAAGCCATGGCAGAACTTAACTGTTGAAAAAAAAAAATGGAATTGCAAATGTAAAAGTAGGATGATGACCAGAGGGGGCCACTGGGGGCTTGTCACATTGTCATAACTCCACTCGTGATGGCAGCTGTGAGAAGACAATCAGAATCAAAAAAACTTTATTAATCCTGAAGGAAATGTTATGTTACAACTTAATAACAGACAAGGGACATGTTACACTAAGAGCAAGTATAAAGTAATCATGTAAATATAAATGAAGTATAATAAATGTAAGTATCAAACTAAAGTACAAAGTGTTGCTTCTTAAGTTAATATTGCACATTTTGAGAACAAATAAGGTTATTCTCGAAGAGCAGACAATTTATTGCTCAAGAACAGATAGTATGTTGCACATTTCAAGTACTTAAAAAAAAAAAAAAATATATATATATATATATATATATATATATACCTGGATATGCAATAAAGAAAAAGGTTAATAACTTAAAGTGTGGGTGAGTGACCGGCAGAGGAGTTCTAGAGTCTGATAGCTGTGGGGAGGAAGGATTTCCTGTGACGTTCAGTGGAGCACTTGATGCTAATCAGTCTACTGCTGAAAACACTCCTCTGTCCAACCACGATACTATGACAAGCAAAAAAAAAATTTATTCTTACCTCAAGAAAGAGTATTACAAGAATCTGTGATAAAATTACCGTATATACTCCCGTAAAAGTCGGGTCTTGAAACCCAAAAAATCGGTCATAAAAATCAAAACCTGACTTATATGCCCCTTCAAAAATAAACATTTAATTTTTTTTTTTATTTTTTAACATCTTCTTGCCTCCCCCAATCTCGCATCAAATTTTGTTGCAGCTGCACAGTTACCAATTTCTTTCGCCACTTCAACAACTTTTAATTCAAAACTAGCTTCATATTTTCTTCTGATCGAATGCTCCATCATAGATAAGGGATGCTCTTATGATAAAGGTGTATGAGGGGTGAGATACAAAGAAACACAAATCAGTGCAAACGTAGCTTTGGAATAGTTTAGGTATTACCGTTTGGTCACGTAGGCACAATAGAGAGAAAAAAAAGGCAGTGTGCCCTGTGATTACTCTCTCAGATGGGTGGCCGTTAGCATATCAAAATCTCTTGGACCAATAGCGTGAGTTTTCTGCATTGGACTTGTATGACCGACATTATAAAATACCAGAAATTACACGGTAAAGTCAAGCCCCGACTTATCCGCGGGAGAGCTTACACATGAGCAGATGCACTATTTCTAGTTTACTTTCATTATAACAGGGATGCCTCATAAATTTCCATCCATTATCCAACCCGCTATATCCTAACTACAGGGTCACGGGGGTCTTCTGGAGCCAATCCCAGCCAACACGGGGCGCAAAACAGGAAACAAAATCCCGGGCAGGGCACCAGCCCACTGCATTGCCTCATAAATTTGGAAGGCATATTTATTTAAATCAAGATATTCACTGCTTCAGAATGGGCATAGTTTGTAGGTTTTTAAGGCTTTTTTTCATGTTTGTACCTGTGTATCCATTAATATTTTTAAAATCTCTCTATTATAAAAAAAAAAAAAAAAATCTTGATAGGTTGGAAGGAGACGAGATGTGATTTTCTCAGAGAGACACTTTCACGTCCCACGAGACGAGACTTTGTGCCAAGAGATATAACAATGCCCAAGGCCAGAAATAAAACAGAGTACATGACAAAGTAGAACATCGTAAAGAATTCAAAAACGTTGGTGCAGTACACATGCAGAGCAGGTTAGAGATAATGGAAGTAGGAAAATTTGAAATTCTCAAAAAAAGGATAGTAAATATCGCATTAGTGCAAACAGACGGAAATTATTACTCCGTGAAATAACAGAACAGCGAAAAGAGATCGAATATATTGTTTGGATTTAAACTTTAAGTCAGAGTCTTGTAGATCGTCTAATTCGTGTTGCCCTCAGGGGAAAACAAAAGGTAGTTTTTCTTCCCGATGAAGAGGCATATCCGCGAGAATTAAAAGATTTGTTTTTGTTGAAAGTGAAATCCCGCGAGAGGAATCATTTCTCATTTGTGTGAATGCTATTGTCAGACACGTTTCTTGTAGAGAGAAAGCAACGATATTCACTCACGGGCGGTTATACGTTGAGTCGCCACAATGTAATTCCAAACACGGAATCAAAATTGGTGAGTGAAGCCCCCAAGTTTATTAAAAAAGTCTTTACTTCGGAACACAGTTTTATGTGGAAAATTAATATACATCCATAGAAAAAGGTGGACTGACCTCTTTGAGTGAAGGAGTTTAAGTACCTTGGGATCGTCTTCACCAATGAGGAGGAAAGGGATGGTCGGATCGCCTGACAGATTGAAGCAGCAAGTGCAGTTTTGCAGTCACTACACCACTGCATCATGGTAAGGAGGTGCTGAGTGCGAAGGCAGTGATCTCGATTTACCAGTTAACCCATGTCCCTACCCTCACCTATGGTCATGAGTTTTGGTTAATGATCAAAAGAAGATTATCACTGGTACAAGTGGCCTAAATGAGCTTTCTCTACATGACTTCTGGGCTCTCCCTTAGAGATAATGTGAGAAGCACAGACATCTGGGAGAGACCCAGAGTAGATCTGCAGACCCACCCACATTGAGAGGAGCCAGTTGAGGTGGTTGGGGTATCTAATGTGAATGCCTTCCGGAAGCCTCCCTGTGGAGGTTTTACAGGCATAATCAGCTGAAAGGAGACCCCAGATAAGACCCAGGGCCTCCTGGAAGGATTGTATCTCCCAGATGGCCTGGGAACACCTTGGGATCCTAACAGTATGAAATGTAAGTGGCGTCTGGTGACAGCAACTTTTGGGCCTCATGGCCAAGACTGTTGTCTCCATGTCCTCGTCTTGGATAATTGGTGAAAAATGAGTGAATGAAGTTCATACATACCATGACTGTGAAGAAATTAACTTTGACGTAAAAAATACCAAACTAATCATTTAACTGGCTCACCATAAGGCAGGGGTGTCAAACTCCAGTCCTGGAGGGCCGCAGTGGCTGCCGGTTTTCATTCTAACTATCTTCTTCATTAGTGAGCAGTTTCTGTTGCTAATTCACTTCTTTTATCTTTAGTGTTAATTCACTTGACTCAGGCCCCTCAGTTGTCTCTTTTTCCTTAATTAGCAGCCAAAGAATAACTAGACACAAATTGACCAGCTCACCAGCAGTGTCTCAGACAAATCTGCAACTCGTAAACAGAAAAGTCATGGGGCGAGCTACCAGTTCAACCCTATATCTTAAAACAATAATGAAGGCCAAAACACTTGAAAATAAGAGCTACAAAAGTGCAGCTTACAGAAACATTCCTTTTAAATCTGTGCAGCTTTTTATTCTTTGCCACTGCGAGTGACAATACTATGACTCCGTCACTGCACCACTGAAACTCATTGGCGTGCCATTAGCGAGGTGTAGATGAGAAGATTTGACTGATGTTAATAATTAATGAATTCTCCGTCTTGTCCGTGTAAGTAATATAATAATTCAGTAAGATGCTCACTTTCCTTACCTTTCTCTATAGGTGGGGTTTCTGGCTGTTAGACCGCCATCAAATTAACTGAAGCACACTCATTTAACTCTTTGAGGGCTGAATATTTTTTCCAAAAAAACCCTCAGTTTTCTGCAAAGCAGACAAAGCATTGGTTTGTCAATGCCATTTTAGAGGTTGTTTGCTCTTCGCTACTCGTGCACGAGCAGGGAGTGGAGGTCAGATCAATGTAGCTAACTTTCCTCCTAGCAAAGAGAGTCAATCTGGAATGGAAAGGGGAGTTTTGTCGCCGTGTACAGCCGATTACCGTCATCTACCCCTGAATTTCAACAAAAGTTGACATCCGCCCTGAAGGGGTCAGTCAGTCAGTCATCATCCAACCCGCTATATCCTAATATAGGGTCATGGGGGGTTTCCATCCATCCATCTATTATCCAACCCACTATATCCTAACTACAGGGTTATGGGGGGTCTGCTGGAGCCAATCCTATCCAACACAGGGCGCAAGGCAGGAACAAATCCTACCATAGGGCACAAACAAACACACACACACACTAGGGACAATTTAGGCTTGCCAGTGCACCTAAACTGCATGTCTTTGGACTGTGGGAGGAAACCCACACAGACACTGTGCCACTGTGCCGCCCTCTGAAAGAGTTAATAAAACAATAATATAACATACCAGTAACGGCGTACTGTACGATAACATGCAGTGAATACCCTTGACTTATGTTTATCATTCGTTTGCTCAGAGGTTGATGCGCTTGCTGCTTTCTGAGCAGCTCTTCTTTTCTCCACCCTAGCGGCCCATTTCTTCTCTTCTTCCGTCGGAATCTTTTCACGTTAAAACTGATTAAGTCAGTTTTTGTGTTTCAATTACTTAGTACGTTTTTCTTAATTTTTCACCTAAGCTGGCACTTAAGTCTTCAATCTGCCTCAAGAATGATTTCAGATATGATGGGGTAGGGGAAGTGATGGCGAAGGTGGTAGGGATGAGAACGGCACCCGTACGCCTGTGCCACTTGGCTGCCCTGCTGCCCACTGCCGAGAGTTGATTCTACAATAAAATTAAAAGAGGAATAACCTTGGAGGTCAATCCTCACCCTGAAAGCGTAGAGGTCATGTAGTATATGTTTTCCAAATTTCAGGTCAATAGTTCAAACGGTTTGCGAGCCACAGGTGATTTAAAATCCAGGACAGACAAACGGACAGCCACGCTAGCGTATTATATAAGAAGATGGATTATAAAAATGGATAGTAGCTTGACAGCCTAGCAAGATGTGGCAATGCCCACTTCGCCTCCTAATGCACAGTAGGACCACCGTTTATAACCCGCTGTGACGTTCTTGACATTATGTAAATCAGGGCTACAACTAAAAATCTTTGGAAAAGTCGTTTAGCGTCTTTAGGTTGGTAGGTATGCATGTGTGTGGGACTAGGCCCCCCATCCAGTTTTCTTTCCCACCTTGCGTCCAGTTCAACTGGGATTGGATCTGTTTTCCCCCTGGCACCCACAATTGGATTAATCCAGTTTGAGAATATTTGTGTAAAATCTGCCATGTGTCTCTGCCATTGTCTGGGAAATGTTACAAGATACAATACAATTTATTTCTTGTACCGCCCAAAATCACACAAGGAGGGCCGCAATGGGCTTTTAACAGGCCCTGCCTTTTGACAGACCCCCAGCCTTGACTCTCTAAGAAGACCAGAAAACCCTTGTAGGGGGAAAAAAAAATAGAAGAGACCTTGGGAAAGGCAGTTCAAAGTGAGACCCTTTTCCAGGTAGTTTGGGTGGGCAGTGGGTGAAACAAAAGGGTGCTTCAGGTCCTCATTTTATTTGTGACACATTCCCAGTTGGCCACCTTAAACCTGTAATGGTCCTTCTTTCTCTCTCATTGTGACAGATGCTGGATGTTTAAAATTGCTGCACACTCCTGTTCTGCACCCAACTGAGGACCAGCAGGTGACTCTGCAAGACTCCCAGGAAGAGCAGCAAAGCAGTCGAAGGGACACGTCACCAAGAAGCATAGAGCATCGTGGGGCCACCGTGTACACCTGCTCTGACATCAACCCTCACACTCAGGATGAGCCTCTCTCATTTAATCCAAGTCTGATTTCCATTCGACTTCCCGGAGGAGCAACATCTGGATGTGGATCAGGTGCTGATGTTCTGAGCTCCATTTTGAAGTCGGGACTTCCGAACCTCTCTAACCCCCTGGCTGCCTGTTTGGACAAAGAGAAGACAAGTTTCCCTGGAGCACAGGTAGAGTCTGCTGAAAGAAACACGGGACACCATCTTGAAGGACAGGGTCGGGATATCCTGGGTGTGGATTGTTACTTGTGTTCTGACGATGATGAGGACGACGACCGTAATGAAACCTGAGAGAAGCTCATCAGCTCCACTTTAAGGCCCACTCAGTTGGTTGAGGATCAGCGGCACTGCGGGCGTCCTAGGACCACGATTAATAATTTAAACAGCCTTAGGTTTATTCTGTGGAGGAGCTTTTTCAGCTTGTGCCCACGTGTTAGCTGTGTTCAGACTGCTGATGGCTGACAGAAGACGCAGTGGCAGCACATTCATTTGATTTACCTCTGGACGAAGGCTGAAGCGTCATTTTCATCATAGAATGGATTTTTTATTTTCCTCAATTTTCAAATAAAAAAGAGCTTGCGTCTAACCACCATCAGATTTTATTTGAGAATGTTTTCAGGCACCACTGGACTGGTTCCCCATGTATTTCATAAGGTACAGTATGTGTCTTGAAGTGTGTATACAAATGGAGGCACAATGTATTCTGGGGATGCGCATTGAGACTTGGCCATGGATTTGCACCTGAGACACTGTCCTCGATATTCTGGGCTTTTGTGACCCTCCTGTGTTACAGTATCTGACCGGTGGCACGTAACTGTTTTTGCACAAGTTTCCCTTCTGATCATCGCCACTGGTGTGTGCTGAATTGTCACAACAGGTAAACCTCAGCAGCTGTGTGGGACTTCCCTCTGGTGCTTTAAATGTTGTTCCTGTAAGTTGGAGAGACCCCTTTTATGGCCCAGGCAAGAAGCTTCTCGGCTGTGATGGAAATGTCACTCCCTTGGACATGCTAACTATGGAGGGCAAAACCTAACTTCAGTGTAGGAATTTATAACCGTGACACGTGAGGATTTTACTTTAACGATGGTAAGCGTCCGGGCACTGTAGGAATATCGGGGCATGTGATGGGGGCAAACTGTAGTTTAAAGCAGTTGGTATTTTCAGAACATGAAAGTAATGAAGGTGGTAGAATATTCAATGTGGAAACACCTAGAGACTGTCAGAGCGATTTAATGCTAGCGTCGGCCCATTTGAATAAGGTGGGCTTTGCAGGCCGAGATGGGGATCTTGAAAGTTCCGGTACTGAAAATACTTTTTAAAATGGGTTAAGATATCAGATTGAGGACAACCCATAATAATAAAACCCCAAAAAAGACTTCTTTAGGTCTTAACACTTACAAAGCCTCAGCCAAGTGGTTATTGATCTCTGTGCAGTGTGGCATATTAACAGCTTGTGCTGTGCTGGTGAATACGAGAACTTCATGTGGTCCAGTTAGGCACTCGGAGTGACCTGAGCCTCAAGTTACAGTACTGTTGGGTTAGCAGAAGTCTACTGTGGGACTTAAGTACTTCTGTACGCACTATAGATTTACATATACAGTGTGTGTATACTGTATATGTGTGTATGTGTATACAGTGCATCTGGAAAGTATTCACAGCGCATCACTTTTTCCACATTTTGTTATGTTACAGCCTTATTCCAAAATGGATTAAATTCATTTTTTTCCTCAGAATTCTACACACAACACCCCATAATGACAACGTGAAAAAAGTTTACTTGAGGTTTTTGCAAATTTATTAAAAATAAAAAAACTGAGAAAGCACATGTACATAAGTATTCACAGCCTTTGCCATGAAGCTCCAAATTGAGCTCAGGTGCCTCCTGTTTCCCCTGATCATCCTTGAGATGTTTCTACAGCTTCATTGGAGTCCACCTGTGGTAAATTCAGTTGACTGAACATGATTTGGAAAGGCACACACCTGTCTATAGAAGGTCCCACAGTTGACAGTTCATGTCAGAGCACAAACCAAGCATGAAGTTAAAGGAATTGTCTGTGGACCTCCGAGACAGGATTGTCTCGAGGCACAAAACTGGGGAAGGTTACAGAAAAATGTCTGCTGCTTTGAAGGTCCCAATGAGCACAGTGGCCTCCATCATCCGTAAGTGGAAGAAGTTTGAAACCACCAGGACTCTTCCTAGAGCTGGCCGGCCATCTAAACTGAGTGATCAGGGGAGAGAAGGGCCTTAGTCAGGGAGGTGACCAAGAACCCGATGGTCACTCTGTCAGAGGTCCTCTGTGGAGAGAGGAGAACCTTCCAGAAGGACAACCATCTCTGCAGCAATCCATCAATCAGGCCTGTATGGTAGAGTGGCCAGACGGAAGCCACTCCTTAGTAAGAGGCACATGGCAGCCCGCCTGGAGTTTGCCAAAAGGCACCTGAAGGACTCTCAGACCATGAGAAACAAAATTCTCTGGTCTGATGAGACAAAGATTGAACTCTTTGGTGTGAATGCCAGGCGTCACGTTTGGAGGAAACCAGGCACCGCTCATCACCAGGCCAATGCCATCCCTAAAATGAAGCATGGTGGTGGCAGCATCATGCTGTGGGGATGGAACTGGGAGACTAGTCAGGATAAAGGGAAAGATGACTGCAGCAATGTACAGAGACATCCTGGATGAAAACCTGCTCCAGAGCGCTCTTGACCTCAGACTGGGGCGACGGTTCATCATTCAGCAGGACAACAACCCTAAACACACAGCCAAGATATCAAAGGAGTGGCTTCAGGACAACTCTGTGAATGTCCTTGAGTGGCCCAGCCAGAGCCCAGACTTGAATCCGATTGAACATCTCTGGAGAGATCTTAAAATGGCTGTGCACTGACGCTTCCCATCCAACCTGATGGAGCTTGAGAGATGCTGCAAAGAGGAATGGGCCAAACTGGCCAAGGATAGGTGTGCCAAGCTTGTGGCATCATATTCAAGAAGACTTGAGGCTGGAATTGCTGCCAAAGGTGCATCGACAAAGTATTGAGCAAAGGCTGTGAATACTTATGGACATGGGATGTACATGTACAGAGGGGACTGGGCGGTCTCTTGGTCTGGAATCCCTACAGATTTTATTTTTTTTTTGTTTTTTCTGTCCACCCTGGCCATCGGACCTTACTTATTCTATGTTAATTAATGACTTATGTTTATTTTTTATTGTGTCTTCTATTTTTCTGTTCTTCATTTTGTAAAGCACTTTGAGCTACATTTTTTTTGTATGAAAACGTGCTATATAAATAAACGTTGTTGTTGATTTCTCAGTTTTTTTATTTTTAATAAATTTGCAAAAACCTCAAACTTTTTTCACGTTGTCATTATGGGGTGTTGTGTGTAGAATTCTGAGGAAAAAAATGAATTGAATCCATTTTGGAATAAGGCTGTAACATAACAAAATGTGGTAAAAGTGATGATGCGCTGTGAATACTTTCCGGATGCACTGTATGTATTTTGTGTGTGTGTGTATAGAATGATGTTAACACTATGGATTCTTTGTATGCGGTCGATGGATAGCTCACGGTGGATCGTTTCCATGGCCTCCACACTCCCCTGATTTGACACTCTGCGATTTCTGGTTATGAGGCGTGTTGAAGGAGCTCATTTATAGAAGGAAAGTTTGTGATGTCAATGACCTGAAGGACAGAATACGGACTGCGGTGTCATCTGTTCCTCGTGCCGTGTGTGTCCGGCCTTTAAATGGCGCTGTTGCTCGTTAGTCTTTGTGTGTTAAACGTGATGGCAAGCAGGTGGAGACATTCCTGTAAGTCATGTATGAAGTATGTTTTGTGAATAAATTGTTTCTGCCATTCAAATGTTAACATAATTTTGACTCGCCCAAGATAGAGAGAGAGAGATAAAGATAGATAATAAATAATTGTGTGTGTGTGTGTGTGTGTATAGATGGTGTGTATTCTTTTCCTATTTCCACGTCACTTGAGCCCCTTCCTGTTGGAGGCGCCACATCCACTCCTCGGTGTTGTTGGGGTCCACACGATTGCAGCAGGACCCCGTGGTATTCTCTAATGTCTTAAAGATGACTTCAAGTCGAGTTATTCAAAGACTGCTGGAAATCGCGACTCTCTGTTATTGTCAGAGTTGGCACACAAACCCCTTCTCAGTTGCTGGTCCCTCCGAGTCCCCTCTTTGTCATTAGGCTCCTATATTTTCTGTGTTGATTGAAAGCACACGACCTTCAAGATGGAAGGCATTTCCTCGCTGGCATCTTGAATCATTAAGCCACTTTTTAACACCCAAACCTGTTAAAGTTTGGGTTTAAAGGCTGCAGCGATGCCACTGTGGCTTTTGGATTACGTCATTTATTAAATATTACTTAACTAAAAGTAAACAAAGATATTCCAGCATTTTGGTAAAGAAATGCATCCTGTGTGTGCCCAACTGTGCCCCATGATAGACTGGCATGTCACCCACAGCTGGTTCCCAGTGGTCCTCAGTTGGTTTGAGAATGGCAGACAAGGGTATGAAGAGTTGTGGACGCACTTTAAAGGTGTAACCAGTGAAAGGCGCTATATGCAAATCCATTAATTTTAAATGAAACTCTCAAAGACCTGCTGGAGGTGTATTGACAGCACCAAAGTGTGCCCTCTGCTGAGCTCAAATCTCATGTAGAGATGGCTCCAACCCTGCACCAGTGTTGTTGGGTTGGCACATTTGGGAATACTAACTAAGCGTATGTATCTCTGGACAGTATAGGTGTGCAGACATTTGGACCCCCCGTGTTCTCTGAAGGTGTTTATCAAAATGAACTCCGTTGTCTCAAATTCCAGAGTCATGCAGTCTGACTTTGTGCCATCTGTCTAAGTGTCATGACTGTGACCCATGATAGACTGGCATTGCCATCTGTCATTGGCTCCTGCCTTACACCCTTTGCTGCTGTGATTGGGTTAGAGTCACTCTGACTTGGACTGGGCACATCTGCGAATGCCACGTTAGGATTATGTGTGTACGTCAGAGGTACCCGCTGGTAAAGGCACTTTGCATGTACCCACTGAAAGACCATGGACATTAAAAATGAACTCATTTGTGTCCAATTCCAGCTAAGTGCTATAGTACATGACTGTGCCCTGCAATAGATTGGCATCCTGGCCAGGCTCACTTACTGCCTCGTGCCCAATGCTGCTAGCGCAGCCTCCACCCTAGTGGTCCTGAAGTGGATTCTGCTGGTTTGAGAAAGCAGATGAAGTTAATGTATAGTTGGAAACCTGCTCAAGCACTTTACCAGGGCATAATCCGTGAAAGGCGCTATACAGCCAATGAACTCAATCCAATTGAACCCCAAAGACACAGAGGCGCTGTACTGACAGGTGGCATTCCATCCCGTGTTGATTCCAACCTTGTGCCCAGTGCTGCTGGGTTAGGCTCCGCCCCCTCACGCCTGAATTCGGATAGGTGTGTTCATACATTCAGTCACTTTGAGCCTCTGATCAGTGAAAGGCGCTATATAAAGATATTCCCACCCCGTGACCCTGTGTTAGGATATCACAGACTGGAGAAAAACTGACTGACTGACTAAATTCTCAAATTCCAGCAGCGAGCACAAAGTCAAGTAGCAGCTCTGAACTGGTGCCATGTGCGAGTGTGCATGACTGTACCCATTGATAGACTGGCATCCAGTCCGTGAATGGTTCCCACCCTGCACCCAATGCTACTGTGATAGGCTCTGCCCAGCCCGGCTGCCCCTGAATCAGGTTTAGGGCTTTTGTGAATATTACATTCAGTTATCTATCTTTGTACATTATAGTCACTTTGAGCCTGTGTGCAATGAAAGGCGCTATATAAAAATGACTTCACTTGACTCAAAGTGCACTAGGTCAAGTAGCCACTCTAAATTAGTGCCAATTCACCCTGCCATAGACTGGCAGCCCTGCTTTGCACCTGGTGCTGCCAAGGGTAGGCAGTGCCCTGTGGCAGGTCTAAACTCACTAAGCACTTTAAAAAATGGATGGATTGACCCGGCGGGCCTTAAAGAGCAGATGCTTGAGACGAAGTGTGCAGTCACAGATGATCATTTTTAATATTTTTAAACTCTTCATTTAATGAACTACATTGTTAATTAATTTAGAGCAGCAATGCCATGGAGCTGGCATGGTGACACCCTGGGTAGCTTTGCCCACCTCCCAGTCCCTCCCACCCATGTTGTCTTCCCATGGTGACTCTTTAATCCTCTAGACAGGATGTGTGCCATGCCTGGCACCTCATTACTGATGCCAGGCTGCATATCAAATCATACAGTGTCTAGTATCAGTGTAACCATTCAAATGTCACAGTGGTGGCACCTTTGCCTCACAGATGCCAGGATGCACAATTTATTTCATCTGCCAGCTTCTCTCCATGACCTCAGTGTGCCACACTGAGACTTCCCTTCACGCCTCACCTGAGCAGCTTTCTGTCCTCTGTGAGTAGTCCTGATGCCAAGTGTGCCCACCTCTTTCAAAACACTGCCATCTTTGGGCACCCTGTTTTTTTTCCAGGGCAGCTCCTCTCGTTACTTGGTGAGGAACATCTTCTTCTTCAGGAGGCTGGCGATGTTCTGGTGGCTCGTCGTCTTCTCGCTCTCGGCCACCTGCAGAGGGGTCTTCTTGACGTTGTTGGTGGCCTGCAGGTTGGCCTTCTCCCCCCGGGTCCAGCTGACCAGCCTCTGGACGGTCGAGTAGTGGCCACCCCTGCAGGCGCAGTGCAGCGGCGTGTCTTTGTTGTTGTCCAGGCTGTTGATGGCGGCCCCCCGCTCCAGCAGCAAGTCGATGAGACCCTCGTGCCCGTGTTCTGCTGCCAGGTGCAGGGCGGTCCTGCGCCACACGTTCCTCTCGTCCACATTCTTGTTTTGGGTGGCATTGAGAAGCGCCGTAGTGGCAGCGACGTGTCCCTTGGAGGCGGCATAGTGAAGCGGGGTGCAGCCGTCCATGTCCTTGGCTCCGGGCCTGGCCTTACCCGTCAGCAGCAGGGCCATCGTTTCAGGGTGGCCCGCGGTGGCAGCCATGTGCAGGGGCATCTTTTTTTCCTTGTCCACAGCGTTGGGTTCCGCTTTGTTCTTGAGGAGCAGCTGCACCGTGGCAGATTGCCCACCGGAGGCCGCCAGGTGCAGAGGGCAACTGGAATGCTTGTCCTTGGCATTGACGTTGGCCTTGGCCGCAATCAGGTGCTGTGCCACGCTGGTGTGGCCTCGCTGACTGGCGATGTGAAGAGGGGTCAACGCCTCTTTGGTCAGCGCGTCCACCTTGGCCCCCATTTTGAGGAGCAGCTCAGCCAGCTGTGGCCTGTTATGGAATGCGGCCATGTGCAGCGGCGTCTGGTCTCCCGACCCGAGGGCATCGATACCCGCACCCTTCTCCAAAAGCAGCGCAACCAGGGATACGTGCCCACCTTGAACTGCCAGGTGCAGCGGTGTGAGCAGGCTGGGCAGCTTGTCCTCTATACCCGCCTTTTTCGAGATCAGTGTCCTGGCAGCATCGGTGTTGCCCAGTTCTGCGGCCAGCAGCAAAGGCGTGTACTGCATGTTGTTGCGGGCATTGACGTCCACACCACGGTCAATCAGGGCACCGATGATGCCTTGCAGGTTGCCCTGGACGGCTTTAAAAAGCGCCGACTGCATGGCGTCGGGTGACAGGCCTTTGGCGTGGCGCAGGATCAGTCCAAAAATGGCCTGGCTGTTGGTGTTGAAGGCGGCATCTATGATGCGGTCATCGACCCGAGCGCCAGCCTCCAGCAACACTTTGGCGGTCCTCTCGAAGCCAGCAGCGATGGCCAGCAGCAGCGCCGTCTGCCTCTTCTCATCCTCGGCGTCCAGCATGGCGCCCTGCTTCAGGAGGAGCTGTGCCAGGCTGCTGTCATCGCGAAGGGCTGCCAGGTGTAGGAACGTTTTGCGCCTGCCCGGCCGCTTGCCTTCCTCCTTCACCATCGTCTTGATGACCCCCAGGTGCTTTTTGTGAGCGGCCAGGTGCAGCGGGGTCTTGGAGTCCTTGTCCAGCGCGTACATGTCAGCCCCCACTGCCAGGAGCGCCTGGACCACCGGATCATTCCCAGTCTCGGCTGCCCTGTGCAGTGCTGTCCTGCCTTGACCATCCCTGGCATCTAGCCGGGCACCCCGACTCAGAAGGAGCTGGACGGCCGCCAGGTGACCCCGTGCCGCTGCAATGTGCAAGAGGGTCTCCCCGGAGCTGTTGGTGGCGTGGACATCTCTGTCCTGCAGGGCTTTCTCGAGGGACGCCAAGTCTCCTGCGGCTGCTGCTTCAAAAGGGTTGGCAGACTGGTGGCTGACTGCAGGGGGCTCCTTCGCTGCCCGCTCAGCCCGCTTGACGGGGGGCGACTGGATGGACGACTTCTTCTTTTTCTGGGGTGGTGGCAGAGACACAACTGACCTCTTCTTCTGGGGGGGGCTGGCCTCCAGTTTCGGGGGGGGCTCTTTGTCCTTTTCCAGAAGGTAGCCCACCAGCTGCCTCCTGGCATCGCGGACGCTCTCATTGACCTGACTAACGTAGTCTCTGATGGCGTAGTAGAGCGCCGGCTCGACCAGCTTCAGACACGGGTAGAAGAAGAGGCGGCAGGCCCTCTCGCCTTGGGACACCAGCGTGTCCAGCACCCTGGAGTTGCGCTCGTGGCGGCTTCTGTAGCTGGACAGCAGGAGCCTCTTCTCTGGCGGCAGGACGCCGTGGTCGATGAGGAAGTTGAGCAGCCGCTCCGTGTCGCCGATGCCCTCCACCAGGTCCTTCTTCTTGCTCTGCAGGACCTCGATGGCGTACGGGTTGGTCAGCAGGCTGGTGGAGTTCATGGTGGGCGCTCACCTCAGCTCAGCTCGGGGCGGCCAGAGACGAGCACATTCCCCTCACGCGGGTGTGAAGCCCCGAGCCGGGAACTGCGGAGTGGCCGAGTCGTCTGGCAGCCGCGCTGACCGCATTCCGCCCGGCCGTCGCCATGGCGACCAGGTAAATACAAACAGCCAATCAATCACTGCCTGATCTGCACTCGTTCACACCCAGTGCGGACCTGCCAGCAGCTGGGTGAGCTTTAGAGTGCTGTATATAGCGCCTTGGTGGGCGTCACGGGGTGGGCAGACCGCAGGAGTGTGACGTGACACGCTTAGTGATGACCGTTTCGAGCTGCACGCCGAGTCCGGCAGAGTCTTTAGTGTTTATAGCGCCTTTCCAAAGAGCCACATGCTGAGTCAGACGGCAACCTTTGACGTAGAGTCACGTGCTAAATCTAACCACGTGTGAGGGGCGAACTTTAGTTTGTCTATATAGCGCCTTTCCATAGTTACCAGTAAGTGCTTTACTGTAGAGTCTGGTACTGAGGCAGACAGTGCGTCAGGGGCAATCTTTATTTTATATAGCGCCTTTCCATAGTTATCAGTAAAGTGCTTCAGAGTCCCATACTTAGTCTGACAGGTTATGAGGGGCAATCTTTAGGCTATATAGCGCCTTTTCTAGGCTGCCAGTAAGCTTTAAAGACACATACGGAGTCCACCAGTGGCTGAGCTGACAAACCCGAATGTATAAGGCGCCTTTAAGGTGGTTCAGAGCCACATGGCAAGTCTGCCCATGTGTGACGGGCAATGTATAGTCTATATAGCGCCTTTCCATAACAACCAGTAAGGTGCCTCAGAGGACCATACTGAATCTGACCCGTTATGAGGGGCAATCTTTAGTTTATATAGCGCCTTTCCATAGCTACTAGTAAAGGGCTTTAGAGTCACACACCAGCAGCTGAGCTGACAACCTCTAATGTATAAGGCGCCTTTAAGGCGGTTCAGTGCTACATGCTGCGTCTGCCCATCTATGGTCTATAATTGTACTTGTGATTTTTATTTAGTGGACATCAAAGGTAATTCCCCAGTTCAGCGCCATTCTGCAGTACTAGTTTAAATCTGTATTTCCAATTCTCAGCCCAGGCAGGTGCCACGACCCCCTCGAAGGGCACACAGTCGGAGGTGGCGCTCATTCAGACTTGGGGCGACTCGTGCGCTAAGCTCGGTGATAATAAACCCATCCGAAAACCGGTCGGTCACTGGGATTGCAGCAGTGAGTAAGGCGCAAAAGGGTTAACAGGTCATACATGGGTACAGGGACACTGGAATGGCACACCACACCTGGCTCGCCCCCTGCTCCGCGTCACCCACGCCGGAGATTTGCACGCCTGAGGGTTTGCTGTGTGCGCGCGGCGGTCGGCTCGATCTTGACGTTAAAGTGGCTGAAGATCCACAAGGGGGCGCCCGCGTCTCACAAGTCTCGCCCTGCGCGTGTCGGCCTTCGATTTTTAATTCCCGATTAAACGATACAAAGGGCGGCAGTCGGGGGATTCAAGTAGACAGTTTAGTCCTTGAACAAGTTAGGAAATCACCTTCTTGACAGAATGGAGTGGTGGTTTAATTTTTCATAAGTAAAATCAGGCATTGACCATTCAGAGCGCCTTTCAAGGTCGTCGCCGCTCACAGCGAGCCCAGCATGGACACATTTGGACAGGAAGTGGGTCAGACGGGCGTGGAGATCACCCGAAGGACAGAAGGGAGAGGCCCGGTGACACGCCGTGAGGACAGACGCCACCATCTGAGAACCTGTGGCGGTCCCCTCCCCAGTGCCCACTTTGTACAAGTAAGGAAGAACAATCTCGCGTGTACCTGAGTAGGGCTCTGGAATTGTGCTCAGGATGGAAAGGCGCTATATAACCCTTCGACTGACTTCCTGTATGACTTTGGGCAAACCTTCCAGCATTCACACTGAGGAAATATCTAGAAAATATCGCTTGCTGTAAATAGCTCTAAGATCATTGGCACGGTGGAAGGCGCTATAAAAGTACAGCTTTGCCAAGTAATCCCCCCACTGCCCCCCTACAACCTGAGCGAACCATTTCACCTGACTTCACAATACATTATTATATTAAAAAGGAACATTCGAGTTCTTATAAGTGCCGTTCCGGTGCAGGGCGCTATATAAAGCATGGGTGTTCAATCCCCCACTGATTACCTACGACCATGAGAAAGTTTCCATTGTGGAAATATATTTAAAAATACATATTAGTTTTTACTGCTGCTGACTCCCAGTGTGACTCTGAGCAAAGCAATTCACCTGCCAGACCTCACACTGCAAAAATACGTTAACCAAAAAAAGAAAGAAAAATCAATTTCTGTAAAAAGAAATAAGACTGTCGGCACACTGAAAGGCGCTATATAAAGTAAAGCCTGTTCATAGTGACTGAGCAAACTATTTAATCTGCCAGGGGTCCCATTGCGAAATGTTACTTTTATGGAAGACTCTAAGCTTGTCGTCACGATGGAAAGGCGCTATATAAAGTGTGCTTGCTTTATCCCCTACTGACTTGCCGAACGACCCTCAGCGAGTCGTGTCACCCGTCATAATTCCCCATGTGGAAATGTATAAATAAAAAAAAAATCTAAAGTGGTCTTAGGAATGGCCCTAAGCTTGTCGTCACAATGGAAAGGCGCTGTATGACGCATGCGTATTTAATCCCCCCGACTCTCTGTATGACTCTCCCATGCCAGGGTTCGCATTATACAATTTACTAAATTACTGATGATGTTACTCGCTGTTTTCTATTAATAAGGGTAGTTTTTAAAGGTGCTATATAAAAAAGGCTACTCCGAAAATCGCCTCTTACTTTGGACCCTCACATCACCTGTGCCTCACGAAACTGAGAAATCAACCCTATGACAGTTGGCCTGTAAAGTGTCGTGGGAAGGCGCTATATTAAGTGGGCTTGTTTAATCCCCCTGACTCGCCTTATGACCCTGAGCGAGTTGTATCGCCAGCCAGGGCTCTCATTGTGGAAATATATTTTTAAAAAGTCAATATTGATCTTAGAACTGGTTCTGGGGGTTGTCATCACAATGGAAAGGCACTATATAAGGTGTAGGTGTATATTTTCTTTCTGACTCACTTTATGACCCTAACATCACCTGCCAGGGTTCCCATTGTGGAGATATATTAATAAATAAATATCACTGTTATGAAAGGCTCTAAGAGGGGCGCTATACAAAGTGGGCTTTTTTAAACCCACCACCGAGTATTATCACCTGCCATAGTTCCCAATGTAGAGATTTATTTTGAAAAATCAATTATTTTTCTCATAAATGGCTCTAGGATTGTCGTCATAATAAAAAGGCGCTATATAATGTAAGTGTGTTCGATGTCCCACTGACTCCGTGAGCAAGAATTTCTCATGTCAGTGCTCAGATGACAGAGCTCAGTAAACTACCGATAATGTAACTCAGACCCTCGTATGAATGGGACTCATTTTAAAAGGCGCTATATAAAATCAAAGCTAACACAGGAAAGCCCGCCTGCTTTGGAATTCATGTGCGGCCCTAGGCGAGTCACATCACCTGCCTCACTAAACAATCGCATAATAATCGACCAGTAAAGTGTGATGAAAAATGTATAATTAGCCTCGACCTTAAAGATTTAACAGCCCATAAAGCTCTAAACCCCGGCGTCTCTCCATTACTCGCGCTAACCACTGCGGCACCTGCGCCGCTCTCACCAAGCGCAAACGGACACAATGGGCCAACGTGTGGCACTCAGCAGGCGGAGCCTTCCAATTCCCGTAAGACACGCCCACTACTTAATCATGAGTGAGTGCTTTCCGGCGACAACGCCGCTATCCTTATATGGTTACGGAGGCCACGCCCCCACTAAAGCCCTTTCCCGGGGGCAGAAGATTTAAAGGCGCAGCGGAATTTAGTCACTCAACATCCTTCAACCTACTCACCTGTGAGACGACCGCAGGAATTGTGACATTAAATATTAATCTTAATATGTGCGTGCGTGAGAGTCACCTGAGAGGCCATGGCGCACCGTCCAGTGCCCTGCTGGACACCCTAAGCTCCATGACCACGGGAACTGATGGGTGGAGTAAATGATTAAAGGACGGCTCGTCCTAAGCCTCGACCTCCCGATAGAATAATAATAATAATAATAATGACGATGAAAAGGCCTTCCAAAGTCCCTTAAATACAGTAAGAGACTGGAGTGCCAAATCTCCGTATCCGAACCCATGTGTCTTAATTACAACATCGAGAAATGGGCGAGAAGAAGGAGCTGCCCACTCGTGCCCTACTGCCCTCTGTCACATCGCGGTGGTGTTCTGTTTACCCCCAGAACAGAACAGAACAGACCAGGATGTGGCACAGCGCGGTGACAAACCCGGACTGGCCCCTCCTTAAGTTTGGTTTTTCCCAGAATCGCCGGCAGTCGCTCGTCTAGCCCGGGGGCGGCTGGCCTCGTGTGATGCGCGCACCTGCGCTTGTCGGGCTTGACCTTCGCCTTTTCAGGACGTGTCGAGATGTCAGCAGCGGTCCTACGTGACAGCCCGGCGGTCCTCAGCTGCGCGTTCACGTCACACCTGCGGTCCCGCGCACGCGGCCAAGGCGCACAGCTCTAGCAGGACGGGGGGGGGGGCGTCGAAAGTCTCATCTTCATTCGCTGGGGACATCCAAATACCAGTGGAGAGATAAGGCAGGGCAGCCACGGCTCCAAGGAGAGGAGGGCGCTATATTGACATTACTTAGTAGAGTTTTTAAACGCCAGGAGTTTCCTGATCCCCGTCACTAAAGTCAAGTTCGGTTTGGGCGCAGACGTCGCCTTCGAGGCCACCAAATACCAGTGCAGAGACATGGCAGCGTAGCACCGGCGCTATATTGACATCGCTCAAGTCTAGAAGGGGACTTTTAAACGCCAGGATGTCATTCTCTTATAGCGACTGACAGTCGAGTTAATCGTTAAAACCCTCAGTTCGGTTCACTTTTATTGTCCACTGCACCTCCACCGACGTGATGAACATCGGACACCCCGTCAGGGACTGGGAGGATGAAGCAGAAAAAAGGCCTTAAACCGTAGACCTGAATTCATGTCTGTGCTAGGCGCTATATAAAACACACCTGTCTATGGACACCGTGAGGAATGAATTCATATATTAATAAGGCTACACTGCCATTGAGTATAAGGCGCTATATAAGACACGCACTTGTGTGGGATAGGCGCAATACGAAATGAGTCCAGTAATAAAGCTGTGCAAACATTACCTGTAAGGCGCTATATAAGACACAACTTTCTTAAACGAATGCTTGATTTTGTTCATTAATAAGGTAAGGCAATCATGTAGTATAAGGCGCTATATAAGACACGCACCCGTGTAGGACAGACGCGGTACGAAATAAACGCTTCTTTTAATTCGGTGGCACAAACAGTAACTGTAAGGCGCTATATAAAATACCTCTAGTATGCGAAGTGCTTGCTTTATGCAAATAAGGTAGAGCACACATCACGCACGTATAAGGCGCCATGGAAGACACTCATTGTATGAAAGGCGCCATATGAGATGAATACTTGTGTATATTAATAAAGTGGTACAAACAGAAGTATAAGAGACGACATATTTCATCCTGCTTTTCTTTTTATTCCTGAGCTTATTTAGCTGTTTATGTATTTATTTGTTTATTTAAAGAGCTTCTGTAAAAAGCCAAATTTCTCCCTCTGTGACAAGTAAAGTTGTCTATCTGTATAAGACACGCGCCCGTGTAGCACATGCGCAGTACGAAACGAATGATAACGTTTGCACAACATACATTAATAGCGTTGTAAAAACAATAAGTATAAGGCGCTATATAAAACACACACTAGTGAATGACAGGCGTAATAAGAAATAAACGTGTGTCTATTAAAAAGGCCGTAGCCACATAAAAGTAAAAGGCGCACACCTGTGTATGAAAGGCGCCGTATAAAATAAAAGCGTGTTCAGTAGATTAATGACGCTGATAAGGCGCTATACAAGACATGCACTAGTGTAGAAATAAAAGCTTGTGCATTTAAGGTTGAACAACGTTTAAGGCGCTATATAAAACACAACCCTGTGCTTGACAGGCCCAATACGTGTAATGAATGTGTGTTTAGTAAAACAAGAATACAAACAATGATGACGAGAACCCGCCTGAGACCCGCCAGGTCTGCCCACCTCCCCGCAGGTCTAAAGTGACATTTTTATTAAAACGTGGAGGTTATGGCAGTTAGTGTATGGATACTGGACACGAGGTCAGCGTTATGACCTGCTGAGCAGTCCTGTGTGTATTTGAACTGGTCTCGTTAGTCGCCTTGGATAGAGAGGGGGGTGAAAGGCGCTATATGGGAGACAGAGAAAGGTGAAAGGCGCTATATAATAAAGGTGCTTTATAGGAGAGAGATGAAAAACGCTTTATTGAAAAGATGAAAGGCGCTATATGGTTGAGAGGGGGATGAAAGGCGCTATATGTGCAGCGCATCAAGTGAAGTAAAACGGCACTTTTTAAAAACCATTATGTTGATTATTCTTCGTAATTTGGCCGCCTGGCCTCCCCGCTCTTCACTGACGTGTCCTACGAGGTGGCCCGCCACTGGAGGTCTACTTCTTCTATGCACAGGTTCGAGTGGACTGCCGAGGTTCGTCTAGGGGGTCCACCACATTGAGAACCGGAACAGAGGGTGGTCTTCATAGAGTGAGGGTAGGGGGTTCATTCTGAATGTTTCTTACCTTTGTTAAAACGAGCCCAGGTGCCCCAGGAGGGTCTTCCAGCTCCTGTCCTGGAGGGCTGCTGTGACTGCAGCTTTTCATTCCAACACTTTTCTTAATTAGTCACCAGTGTTCACCAATTCTTTAGTTTCACTTTTTTTTTTTTTTTTTTTTTTTAATTTTAAAAGGTTCAGCTCTCCTATTTGCTATTTTTTAACCGAGTCGGTTTGGGCACCCATTTCCACCAGTCGCCGCTTTTTGCCATTAATGAACCCGGTGGTCTGTTGCTGCCCTCGTTCAACACGGACTGGTGGCGTGTTCTTTAATTTAAGAGCGCCATCAATGTTTTAGACCCGAGCAGCGCGAGATTCCTGAGCCCCTCCCTCAACTTTCTTTCATTTTCGGAGATCAAGTGATGGACACCGGCCAGCTGGTCACGTGACGGGCCGTTTTGGAGCTCATTTGTGATTGGCTGACAATTTCATAAACACACACAATAAGAAGGGGCCAAGTTCGTTACAATGAAGGCACCAATTAAGACTGACAATGAAAACCTGCAGGCCACCCTGCCCCAGAGCTGGAGACCCCCGCTTTACAAGCAAAGCGTCCCCGATATCAAAAAAGGTGGCGGTTTCAGACTTTGACCCCCTTGAGGCTGGGCGTGCAGACCCCGCCCGACTGTCACAGTGTGACCCTGAGCAGGTCACTTCAACTGCGTGTCAAAAGTTGCAGGCCGCCACCAACTAAACCAGTAAGAGACTAACTCAATACCAGTAACACGACCCGGGCTTGCCCTGCCATTGCACTCAGAGACCCCCGTTTAAAAGCTCGCATTTCCTTTCCCACTCAACTCCCAGCACTTTCTGAAGCCTTTTCAGCACAAAACTTGGAAGCGGCCGCAGCCCCCGAGTCCCAACACGCTGATGAGCGCCGCAGATTTCCATCGTGAAAACCTCAAAAGCCTGGCGTACTGCCAAAGCCCCCCGTCCCACCCGCCCTTCAACCGTCAGCTCCGCCGCTGATTGGCTAGCCCGGGGTTGAACCTTAAAAGGAAGGCATTATCCAATTTGTTAAAGGGATGCACCCCCCCCTCCCTTCAAAGATTTCTAACTGCACTCCCCAAAATCCACCCCACCCGAGCCTCGCCAGGTCAAAGAAGCAGACCCCCCAAAAAACTCGGAATGCACTTGAGTTTGCTTTTATTTATGCATTGCTTAAATATACTCAATTTGTGTCTGAAACTGTCCAAAAACGAACATAAAAAATGATATTTGTATTACAAATGGTAAACCTAAGAGTCCTCAGTCGTCTTATTCACAAATACGCGGGCATTTGGCCCATTTAGAAAAAAAATAACTTACAAAGGTTTAAAGCTGTTTTTAACAACTTCCATAAAAAACGTAATCTGTACATTTCGGTTCATGACAGGCAGCTTCGCTGAACTTCCTTCCTTCTCCAGAAAAGCCCCCCCCCAAAAAAACAAATATGGGCCCGTCAGGACTCCCCCCAGTCTCGTTAATACTGCGCAAGTTGAGCTTTCCAAAAGTCCGTCCCATACAAAAAAAGTTGGTCAAAAGTGAAACGAGAAATTTCTGCGTCTCTGTTTGGGGGAAAAAAAAAAGAAAAATAAAAAAGCAGGAAGCGGTGCCCTCGGGTGGGATCGCACCTCCTCACAAACCCCCTCTTTAACCGTCGAATCCCCCCGGGAGCGGTGGCACACCGGCACAACTTTGTGAAGGCGCACTCTTCGGGTGGTGCGCGCGCCGGGGCGCTGTCGGGAGCGCGCCTGCTCGCTCACTCTCTCTTTCTCTCTCTCTCTCCCCCCTTCTCTTCATCGTCGTCGTGCGATTGACTGGCCGGTGGATCGATCGATCCCCCCCATCCGGCTGTCGGCGGCCGTCGCTCAGAAGGTCTGCAGCTGCTGCGTGAGCATAAGCTGACAGCCGCTGTTGACGTGGTTCATGACCTTCTGCTTGAGCTGCGCCACTTGCTCCCGCAGCATGTTGGCCGTGGACGCCAGCTCGGAGTTCTGCGACTTGAGGGTCTTCACTTTATCCTCCAGCCGGGAGATCCTTTCCAGCTTCCTCTTGCGGCACTTGGAGGCGGCGATGCGGTTCCGCATGCGCTTCCTTTCGGCCTTGATGCGCTCCTGGCTCTCCATGTCAATGGGCGAAAGCGGAGGAGTCTCACCCGGCATCTCTGGCACCGTTTGGGGCTCCTCCTTGAGCGCCTGCAGCCTCGGGTGCGGCATCGGCAGCTGGGGCGTCATGTGGGGGGCCGGGCCGTAGGTGTAGGCGGGAGCCGGTGCCGCTGCTGCCACCGACGTGCCCATGGTGCCGGGATTGAAGGTGCTCAGGTTGGCATAGACAGGGGGCTCCAGGCCGGCGCTGAACGTCGGGGGGCTGCTGCCACTGTTGCCGCCCGTCGTCTGTGGAGCCGCGGGGGCGCTCCCCGGCATGTTCTGGTGATGGAGCTCAGCCAGTGCCCGCACGAACCCCTCGGCGAAGCCCTCCTGCTCGTCCGTGACATTCTTGGGGTACAGGAACTGGGTAGGCGTCGGCGTGGTGGTGATCATGCCGTTGCTCGACTGGATGATGAGCCGCTCGAGCTCCGGGGAGGCCAGCTTGAGGAGTCCCACGTCCGGGGAGGTGAGCAGTTCGCTGGCCTTGGCGCGCAGGTGGGGCTTCAAGGAGCTGGCGGGGTCGGACAGGTTCAGAGTCAGGCTGTGCTTCAGGGCTTTGGGGTTGTATCCGTAGCCGTTCGCCTCGGGCTGTCCGAAGGCAGTGCTCAGCGCGTCGTCGTAGAAGGTAGTCTCCATCTTGGTAGACATAGAATACGAAACCAGTGCCAAAGTCCAAGCGGGCGCTCAGCGGGGGCACCCAGTGACCAAGGAGTCCGGCAAGGAGGGAGGAGCAAACACCAAAAAAAGTCCAAACACGGTGGTCGCCGCTTCGGCAAAAAAAAAAAAGCTTTCCGGAATGAGTCTGGACTTGGACAGGTAGGGAAATAGTAAGCAAGTAAGTAGTCGGCAAGCGATCGATGGCAGAGTTCACTCACTCACTCATTTACTCACGCAAGTGTAACTTCTAAAAAGTCCAAAGTGGTTGCTCCACTCCGGCGCTCTCACGCCTCTACTCTGAGCTGAGCGCGGCGTGCAGGCAAAGCTTATCTGGGACTGCCGCCTCGCTAAAAATAGGCATGATGTCATGCGCGCGGTCTGCCATTGGCTGGAGGCCGTGAGGGGGGCGTGGCCCGCACTGCTCAGGAGGTGTGGTTGCCTTGACAACCCCCCAGAAGTTTCTTCTCGGCGCACAGCTTCATGGGATGAGGTAATGCATTAAGGGAGGGGCCCGGTGCATTATGGGCTGACGTATTGTTTTTGAATATCCAGTTACCCGATTAGCTCGGCGGGCCGTGGCGGGATATCCATAAAAAAAAAAAAAAAAAAAAACAAAAACGGGAAAAATAGGGAAAGACGGCGAAGTGCTGGGACACTGACCGACCCACTGGCCGACAGACACACAGGAGCCGTAACGTGTCCGCGATCGAGCGCTCACAGGTGTCAAGGAAGGGACTTGGAAGAGGCGCGTCCCGGTGACTTGAGTGAATATCATGGACTCAGAAACGCGTGAGCGGCAAGTTTAGCCAACGTTAAGAAAATTACAGAAGCAGATCTTCACCGGTGTGGCTTTGGACTTCAAACCCCGAGGTTCACATTCCGCCACTGACAATGTTTGATCCTGTGCCAGCCGCTTTACCTGTTTGTGCTCCGAATTGGTTAATAAAGAAGAAACGGGAACGACTGGATTTCAAACTAAGTAAGTGGATAAAGCTGTCAGTCAAACAAGTACTTTTACATGAATATAGCGCCTTTCCCGGGGAGACTACCACAATCACCTTACAAGAATATCAGGACGGCGGCGCTGAACTTAACGGCTCCTTTTTAGACACCCCAGTCCCGCTGGGCATCACCTGAAGAGAATAACACGCAAGGCCCCCATCCTCCTGTCACCTCCTTCACGCCATTAGCGACAGAGACTTCCTCCTCATCATCTCCTGGAACCAAAAAGCCCAAACCACCCACGTTTAAAAGTACAGCCCCTTAGTACCCTCGAGGGGGTATCCAGTGTTCTGCCCCGTAAGTTCTCTGTTTGTCCTCAAAGTCCTTCACACGACAGTCTAGGGCATCTCACTTTAGTCACACGGTGGTGCAGTGGGCAGCTCTGGCAGTTAGGACTTTGGTTCCTGAGTACAATGCCCCCCACATTCACCTCTCTTCTTGGAGTCTAAAGGGACAGAGCGGCAGCAGTTAGTGTGGCACTAAATAACCCTGAGCTGAGGGCACCGACTGATGGACTGGTGACTCAACTAGCTACTAATGCCCCTCACTGTATGAGAGATAGATAGATAGATAGATAGATAGATATGAAAAACACTATATGTAAGATAGAGATGTGGATGGAAAGGCCCTATATAATAGAAAGAAAGAAAGAAAGGCACTATATGATAGATATGAACCATATAAAATATAGATATGAAAGGCACTATATGATAGATATGAACCATATAAATATAGATATGAAAGGCACTATATGATAGATATGAACCATATAAAAGAATAATGTGAAAGGCACTATATGATAGATATGAACCATTTAAAATATAGATATGAAAGGCACTATATGATAGATATGAACCATATAAAAAAATAATGTGAAAGGCACTATATGATAGATAGATATGAACCATATAAAATATAGATATGAAAGGCACTATATGATAGATATGAACCATATAAAATATAGATGTGAAAGGCACTATATAATTTGTTTAAAGTGTCCTTGACAGATGTAAACTGAAAATCTTACCTGCATATGCTAATCAAGTCTGCTGCACTATCATTAGGTGACAGATAGGAAATGCACTCATCATATAGTAGACAGATGAAAGGCACTATATAATTGAAATTATGTATTATTTCTAATTCTTTTGAGAGATGCAATTGCTTACTTTTGGTTACATTTCTTTTGCCTTCCCAGGCAGAGCTCAGGCAGTTGAAGTGACTTGCTCGGGGTCACACAGCGTCATAGCAGGATTTGAACCCCAAAGTTTAAAGTCCAAGGCATCAATGCCACACTGTCTTCTAGCTAGCTGGCCAGGTATACATATGAATTACACTATTTAATAGATAGATGGATAGGAAATGCACTATATGATAGACACATAAATAAGAAAGACACTAGAGGATAGATGAGTTAGAGAGACATGTAAAAGGCACTATATAATAGATTTCTAGAGCCTCATTGTCAGATATTTTTGTTTCTTTTGAACTGAAGCGCTGGCAGGTGAAGTGACTTTGGATTCAAACGTTTTAACCACTGCACCACACTAACCTGCCAGATAGGTAGAGAGCTCGGCTAATGGCTGGACGTGAAAGGCACTATATAATAGTTTTTTTTAGAGTGTACAATGAAATTCTTACATGTGCCAAGTCTGTGGTACTATCATTCAGCGACCGATATGAAATGCATTATTTAACAGAGAGATGAAAGGCGCTATATAATTGATGTTGCTTATTATTTGGCTGACACCTTTAATCAGGGCAGCTTATTATTAATTTATTTAATTTTTTTTTTGTTTTTCCAGTTGTAACACAGGCACATAAAGTGACTTGCTTGGGGTCACGCAGTGGTGTCAGTAGTGGGATTTGAATCCACAACCTCCAGATTTGAGGGCAAAAACCTTAAGCCACTACACCACACATCAGTACACAGACAGTTAGGTCAATGTGAAAGGCACTATATGGCTGGGTTTACATGGCTGTCAAGACCCCAAATCGGGGCAGTTTCTTCACACCAAGCCCGTTAGGTGACCTATTTGAGGCCCCATAACTTGCCGCACACCAAAACCGATAAGAAGGGCGAGGGCACCAAAGCAGGTGCACCACTTTGGGCTCCAAAAGGCCAAGAAGGGCCCCCACCCTGAACGCACCCCTGTTTTGACAAGCCGAATGGCTCATCACAGCCCAACAGTGACAACACGGCGCGGTGCTCCTTCCTCAGAGGCGACGGGTGACGTTATGGTGTGAAATGAGCGCCTCGCACGTTCACTTATTTATTTATTCCGTCGAGTGCGCTTTATCGGTGCTGGGCTGATCATCTGAAGATTGGCCCCCCTTTTGTTTGTATTGAGCCCACCGAGTACCCCTCGCAGTCTAATTCTGTCAGATGCCTCATGATGCTGAAGGCGCTATATTAAAGTACCGCTTGAGGGATAAGTGACCTGGCACCTCGTTTTGTGAGGGGGCAGCAGCAGCAGCGATCTTCCCCTTCCAGTCTATGATCGGCCACGGAGATCTCCGGGGTGTGTGTATATGTGTTTTTTGGGGGGGGGTGAATCGGGGACTCCAGATCCCCGTCCAAGCCGCACACAGAAAGCGGGGGTGTAGTTGATGGCTCGTCTGGTTTAGTTTGGCAGCTTCACGATCACATCTTAATCCAAAAGCTAAAAGGATTACAAGAAAACATTTTGAAACCTCACAGGGCGGCTTAACTGTTCAGACAGTTCACTTTACGTGACTCCCGCCAGGTCTTTTTATGTTCTTTGCTCCCCGCCCTTTGCTTCACCTGCTCACACACACACACACACTTTGGTTCGTTCGTTCGTTCGTTGTTCGCTCCTCACAAGTGCGGACAAGCCGTGCGGAGGAGCCGACCGAGCCCGCTTGTCAAACGCGGCGATCGATCGTCTGCTGTTTGGAGCCCCGCAGGACACCCAGCCAATCAGCAGCCAGATGATATCAGCTCGAAACTCCGTCGACCAATGCGATAAAAGGGGAGTGGGCGTGGATATGATAATGAGGCAGTAGCCGTAAACACGAGGCAGACGAGTCGAGGGATCCTCTGTAAAGGTCCGGGAATGCCGCGCCGGTCTGTTTCGTTTCTGGTGGTGGCTTCTCGTAAGCGGTCATGTGGAGGAAGGCGTCTCGTGATTGCCGACCACATCGTTTCACCGACCCTTCATTTCTCAGGCTCTTAAAGTTTCTTCCTGCTCTTTGATTGCTCTTGTCTGATGCCCTGGAAGTCCACGGGTCCAGCTATTTCACCGTGCAATTTCCATTGGGCTTAATGTACTTCTGGAGGTGCGTATCCCAAAGGCATGGTGTGAAAGGCAGGACCCCACCCGGGACGGAGGGACAGCCCATCGCAGAGCAAAAGTCATTGAATCCAAAGAATTGTTTAAATCTGATAACCGAGACCATCGAGTCCATCAGGATCGTTTGTTGAGCTAAGAGCTCACACATCAAGCAGCACTCACGCGTACGGAGAGAAAAAGACCCCACAGGCTGACCCTGCTGAACCCACTGAACCCCTCATTCTGGAGATGAGAAGCGTTTCTTTCTAACGCATCCATCTGTAGTTTTTCTAGTCGCGGGACACACTGTAAAAGGCGCTTGTATAGGGACATTCGCATTCATCACATTCTAGACGTCCCGTGTGATCATTGAAATATAACAATATGTCCCGTTTTGAACGCACGGCACTCCAAAGTGCCCCATTCGCTCTTTGATGTCATAATCGTTAACAGCAAATCCAAGGGAGATGCCGTTTGATCACTGCGCCCCAGGTTGGGTCTTTGAAAACTGGTGAGCCCCGAGTTCAGGAGGTCTGTGCTTGGCTGGCTTGTGGCATCCGCGGCGCACACCATTCAAGCTGTGAATGTGGCATCACCACCCTGTGGGAGATCAGGGCTACCAAGACCCCGAAGACACCAAGGTCGCTTCTATTTTGAGGTCTCTCCCCTTTAACCTAATGTCACCAGGCTGCTGGGACTCTGGACCTGAATGGTCGGTGGGCACTTGGAGGAGTTTATGGTCTGCTTCGTTATGACACTTCTGAGTGGACGGCTTTATTGAGGTGGGATGGCGAGGGTTCAAGGTCGGGAATGGGGGGCCCAAGTGTTTGGATGAGGGTTAATTCACATTAATGAATACCAAATCACACCACCTCTGCTCAATGAAGAGACAAAGTCAGGGATGGGAGTGGGCACTGGGTGCACAGGTGTGCTAATCAGCATGTGACATGTTACCACACTCGGCACTTTGATTAGTGATATAGAGATGGGCAGATAGATCTGAAAGGCACTATATAATAGATAGATAGATAATGTGAAAGGCACTATATAATAGATAGATAGATATAAAAGGCACGATATAATAGAAAGGCGCAATGTAATTGAGGCTATGTAATAAATAAGGATATATAATAAATGCCTTGTATAATAGATGGATAGATAGGTGTGAAAAGCACTATATAATGATAGATAGATAGATAGATAGGAAAGGCACTATATAATGATAGATAGATATGAAAGGCACTATATGATAGATAGATAGATGGATAGATAGATATGAAAGGCACTATATAATGATAGATAGATATGAAAGGCACTATATGATAGATAGATAGATGGATAGATAGATATGAAAGGCACTATATAATGATAGATAGATATGAAAGGCACTATATAATAGATGGATAGATATGAAAGGCACTATATAATGATAGATAGATATGAAAGGCACTATATAATAGATAGATAGATAGATATGAAAGGCACTATATAATAGATAGATAGATGGACAGATAGATAGATATGAAAGGCACTATATGATAGATAGATAGATGTGAAAGACACTATATAATAGATAGATAGATGGAGAGATAGATAGATAGATATGAAAGGCACTATATAATGATAGATAGATAGATAGATAGATATGAAAGGCACTATATAATAGATGGATAGATAGATAGATAGATATGAAAGGCACTATATAATAGATAAATAGATAGATATGAAAGGCACTATATAATAGATAGATAGATAGATGTGAAAGGCACTATATAAAAGATAGATAGATGGATAGATAGATAGATATGAAAGGCACTATATAAT
>JANRMT010062857.1:46394111-46434271 GCA_026402145.1 Polypterus bichir lapradei | reverse complement strand
GTGCCCTTCTTATTGTGTCTCTGTTTATCTTTTATATAGTGCCTTTTCTCTTTTATCTACCTGTCTCTTTCTGAGACTCCTTCTGCACTCTGTCTATTATATACCACCTCTTTTGTTCAATCTGTATCTACAGTTTTTGTCTATTATGTAGTGCTATTCCTATTATGTTTAATATATATATTAACATATATATGTACAGTATGTACTGTATAGATAATATATATAGTGCCTACTCCATCTGTCTACTTCATTATATAGTGCCCATTCTCTTCTATCTACCAGTATATTTGTGAGAGTCCTGCCTGTCCCTGTGCTCCTCCTCCTCCTCCTCCTGTGCCCCTCTGTCACCTCTGGTCTCCAGCTGGCCGTTCATGTCTATTATACAGACCATTGTCTCAGGATGTTCACTGCAGCTTATCCTAGCTGGCATAGGGCACAAGGCAGGACCAAACTCTAGACAAGACGCCAGTCCATCACAGGGTATTCACACACACTGGGCACAATTTTGCGCCACCAATTCACCTAACCTGGCATTACAGTAGGAGGAAACTGGAGCACCCGGTGAAATGCCATGCAGACACGGGAAGAACATGCAAACTCCACGCTGGAGAGAACCTGCGACTCGAAGCTCGGTGTCCTTACTGAGAAGCAGCAGTGCTACTACTGGGCCACCCCTGTCATATGGCACCTTTCTTATTTCCTTTACGCCTCTCATTCCCTCTTCATCTCACTTTCTTGTATTTTTTTTTCCTCAAATTGAAGAGGCAGGGGGGAGTCATATTGGGGTCTTCTGAGTAGTGCAGAATTTTGAGGGGCCAAGCAGATATTGAAGAAAACAGGAGAGGGGGAAAAAGAGACTGAGGGACAACAAATGGAGTAAAGTAGACAAGGGAGTGAGAGGGAGGAGTGAGGCAGAGGAGTGTTAGACAGCAGATAGCCTTCAAAGAGTGGATGGTGGTCAGGAGACTCTCTCCTTGATTGCTTGCTTGGTACTGATGGAATACCCAGTGCCCACTGGCATCCCCGCCGTTACTGTGTAGAATCAGACGAGTGGCCTGGCACCGAGGTGCGCCGCTGCTCCTTTTTCCATTTTATTTTGGCCCCCGTGTCCCAGAGCTGCTCTTGTCATGAGGCTGAAGTTCCTGTTGCTCTGGGATGCTGTTGCTCTGTTTACAGGGCAGCAAACTCTGGCTGCCAAGGTCCCTCAGTGCCCACTGGTGAGGTCTGCCAAGTTTCCTTCCTTGTGTGTTACCAGCTCCATCTCACAAACATCAGAGTTGCCGTCCAGGAAATCAAGAGCATCTCCTTCTGCTCTGGCAGGCTGCCCCTTCGAGTCTGTTCTGTGCCTGATATGCGAGAAGTGAGTCAGAGCACAGACTGCCCACCTGGTGCACCCACACTGACCCAGAGCAGTGCCACCTGCTGGCATAAGGGCAACAATGGGCCTAACTGTGGAGTGTCTGCCCTGATGGTCACTGAACAAGGAGAAGTTAAAGCTTTGCTGGGCTCTGTCTAGCAGACTGGAGACACTTGGCAGGGAGGGGCATGTGATGGGCACTGCTCCCTAAGTGGCACAGCATCAATATTTAGGAGCTCTTGGCAGAACGAACATCTTCGTGCCTTTGAATGACAATTGGCTAGATGGACCTGCCTAGTGTGGACAGCTGGAGGACGGAAATGTCCGAGGGTGGCAGGGGAGAGGCGTCTCCCAGAATTCCTTCACTTACTGCCCCCTTACCTCTGCAGCTCCACTTCTCCATCCTTGGGGGTCCCCATCTGTCAAACTTTTATTTGACTGAATTTTATTGAGGGCAGCACGGTGGCACAGTGGTGGCGCTGCTGCCTCGCAGTTAGGAGACCCGTCTGGGTTCACTTCCAGGGTCCTCCCTGCGTGGAGTTTGCATGTTCTCCCCGTGTCTGTGTGGGTTTCCTCCCACAGCCCAAAGACTTGCAGGTTAGGTGCATTGGCGATCCTAAATTGTCCCTAGCTTGGTGTGTGTGTGTGTGTGTGTGTGTGCGCGCCCTGCAGTGGGCTGGCACCCTGCCCAGGGTTTGTTTCCTGCCTTGTGCCCTGTGTTAGCTGGGATTGGCTCCAGCAGACCCCTGTGATCCTGTAGTTAGGATATAGCGGGTTGGATAATGGATGGATGGATGGATGGATGGATTTTATTGACATTTAGCTGGATGTGGACAGCATGGTGGTCTCATCCCACTGTACTTCTCCCGAGATTCCATAAAATCTAAAGGATAAATCACCTTTGACAAGGAATCACCTCAGCTTATGTGTGGGATGCCCACCACCTGTAAGGACCTGGAGTTGGTGCAGCTGACGGATGTTCATTAATCACTCTGGAAATGCAAGAATGAATCCGAGTGACATTCCCAATGGTAACTGCAGGCTTCTGATATTCCTCAACCTGCCAGAGACTCCGAAATCTGTCACATGGTGTACAATATTCCCACCTCACCCTGTGGATCTCAGAGATTCCCAAATCACACTACAGAATTCCAAATATTCTCAAATGCAGGTTTTTAAATAATCCAAAAATCAGATTTCATAGATTTCCTTATTAAAATACTGGCTTTAGAAATGTCTCAATCACACATTCCCAAGTTATCACAATATTCCCAGAAGTCAATATTCCTGATTTTAGAAATCCCCACTTCACACCATGGAAAGGCAGGCATTTCCACATCTGCTTAGGAGTTTTCCCATTTCCCAGTTCCAATCACATCTTTCTGATATTCCCGTGTCTTACTATGGATTTTAGAAATGTCCAAATCTGCGGTGACCATTTTGCTTTACAAATTTATGACAGTGTGGAATTTCACGAATTCACACTTTTAGATGCTGGGTTATTCCCAAATCTGACTGTGGAATTCAATGAATTTCATATTAAATTGACAATTTTAGGAATTCCCTAATCATGTATTCCCAAATGCTGATTTGGGCATTAACATCTGTGCGACTGTTACAGCCTAAATCACATGTTAACGACATTCCCACCTTTTGTATGGACTTCAAAGATGTCCAAGTCTATTATTTCCATTTTGCTTTACTAGTTTACGACACTTTCAGATCAATGTGGAAAATTTACCAATTGCCAGCTTTTTGTGCAGCTTCCCAAAATTTCCATATTTCTGATTGCAGTCACTTGAATCAATTAGATAGAGAGATTCCCAAGACCACCATGTGAGATTTCAGAGATCCCAAAATGTTGTCATCAGATTCTGAGTGTCTGTTGATGCCACATTTCAGCCGGTGCCATGTTTCAGGGCAGAGATGCCCGTGTCACTTCGCTGGTTTCCCATTTACAGTGTTTGATTTCCAAGAATCCAAATTGGAGTGAATTCCTGTTATTCCCAACTCTGACTGTGGGTTTCTGTGAATTTCAAATTAAATTGTTGGTTTTACGAATCATGTATTCCCAAATCCATGTGCAAATGTGACCACATGTTAACTTCCCAGATTTTTTTCTATGGATTTTAAAAATGCCCAAATATGGGATGACCATTTTACTTTATTAGTTTATGACACTTTCATTACACAGTCTGGAATTTCGCATACTTTGTGCTCAGCTTTCCATTATTCCCAAATCGGATTGCAATCATTCTAATTATCGGATACAGAAATTCCTAAGACCACCATGTGGGATTTCAGAGAACCTTAGACCCAGTCATTAGATTCCCGGTATCTGATGGTGCCACGTCTCAGGGCGGAGATGCCCGTGTTACTCTGCTGGTTTCCCATTTCACAGTGTTGGATCTTAGGGAATCCCAGATCGGAGTGCGTTCTCGTTATTCCCAGATCTGCCTGTTGGTTTTCCCACATTAGATTATTGACTCCTAAAACTCTGAAATCCCACCATAGGATCTGAGTGACTGACAACGCAGTCGAGTTTGTCACTTAGGTGATTGAACCCGTGGACTCGTGTCACTGCCTGTCTGGTCTCGTGTCCCACAGCCCTTTCACTTTTTTGACGTTCTCGGGGGTCTTTCTGGAGCTGTGGAGGGGGAGGGGCAGACCGAGCAGTGGGGATTAACCTTAAATGTGAAGCACATGTCCCAAACCAGATGTCTGCACATTCCCTGATCTGCACGTCTCCTCGCTGATTGCTTTTACTTCCCTTGTCTGCTTAACACAGAAAAGGGGCCTCCTGGTGACCGTGTGTCCTGGGAGGGGAGGGGAAGGGAGGGGGACAAGATGTGGGGGACCCTGCTTGTGAGTCTGTGTGTGTGTGTGTGTGTGTGTGAGTCGTCACTTGTGCATTTGCTTTATAGCGCCGGTTTGGGTGTTGACATGATTTTTTCCCATGCTCCTTTGCACACATGTCTGATACCCCCTAATTCCTAATTCCAGTTTACAGCACCTGGTTGTGTTTCTGCATGTCCCCCTGTGCCCCTGTGTGTGTGTGTGTGTGCATCTTCACTTACATCCCCGCTTTATAGTGCCTCTCTGCATGTTCTCCTCCGCCTTGATGTATGTGTGTGTGTGTGTGTGACTGTGTGTGTTCAAACCGTAACCCTGTTTTATAGCGCCTGTCTGCATATTAGCCCCGCCCTTATGTGTGATGTCACTTATTCCTCTGCTATCCATCCATTTTCCAACCCACTGAGTCCGAACACAGGGTCATAGGGGTCTGCTGGAGCCAATCCCAGCCAACACAGGACACAAGGCAGGAACCAATCCCGGGCAGGGTGCCAACCCACCGCAGGACACACCCACACACACCCACACCCCAAGCACACACTAGGGCCAATTTAGAATCGCCAATCCACCTAACCTGCATGTCTTTGGACTGTCGGAGGAAACCCATGCAGACACGAGGAGAACATACAAACTCCACGCAGGGAGGACCCGGGAAGCAAACCCGGGTCTCCTAACTGCGAGGCAGCAGTGCTACCTACTGCGCCACCTTCCTCTGCTATGTGGTGCCCATTTTTTAAGCGCCACACATTCTTTCCTGTCCTTGTGTGCGTGCGTCTCATTTCTTTAGTGATCTACTGTATATAGCGCCTTCTTGTACAGCTGCATATTCTCCCCTGCCCTTATGTTTCAGCGTAAGATTGAGATTTTACATATTCCTCTACTTTATAGCGCCTTTTTGTGTATCTGTGCCTTTTTCCGAGCCCTTTTGTGTGTGTTGATCTTCACTTGTGCCTTTTGCTTTATAGCGCCTGTTTGGTGGTCTGCATGTTCTCTTCTGCCCTTGTGTGTGTGTGTGTGTGTGTGTGTGTGTGCATCACCCTTACGGAGCCTCTTTGTGCGTCTGCAGGTTTTCCCCTGTACTTGCGTGTGCACATGCGGGTGTGTGGGTGTCTGATTTCTTTGATGGCCCTGCTCTATATAGCGCCTTGTTGTGTGTCTACACAATCTCCCTGCCCTGTGTAGATCACTTTTGCACACCTGTATATGTGTGTGTATCTGTGTGTGTGTGTGTGTTTTCCACTCTGTTGTAAGACAGCAGTGTGTGGCATCACCTGCACAACTCAATGTGCCACTTAAAGGCCTGCGTGGGCACAGCTTTGCCTTCTCACCTCCCTGCTTTGTTCTTCCTGGCGTCACAAGGCGCTGCAAGGGTGCGTCACCGCGGGGGCACTCCATGTGGGTCTGTGAGGGGTTCCTCGGGGGCGAAATGTCAAGAAGGTCGTGGTCGTCACTCTGACTTTGAGCACTGGCACCGTGACATCAGCAGGCTGGGGATTCCCGCCCACCCACTGCCAACACCTCCTCTGCCAGGGCGCCTGTGGTGAGACAAAGAGCAGGATGAGGCAGACCTGGAGGGGCACTGGCTGGACGTTTAGAATGAGACCCGTTTGGGATGGCCATCAATGGACTTTTAGGATGAGACACGGTCATTTAAAACAAAGTGGATCCTAGACTTTCAAGGCTGGACAATTAAGATGAAGCAGATCTGGAACGGCCATGGCTGGACATTAAAAAAAAAAGATGTGATTGGGTATTTAGGATCAGACATATCTGAGCAGATCATGGCTGGACATTTAGGAAAAAGCAGACCTGGAATGGCAAAGACTGGACATTTAGGGTGATGGGACATCTGGGTGGGAAATTTAGGAGATGGTAGATCAGGGAATTTCACAGCTAGCCCTTTAGAATGAGGCACATGTGGAGTGTCCAGGAATGGATATTTAAGTCAAGGCAGATCTGAGACCTTCATAGCTGGACATTTTGGAAAGGATAGCTGGAGGGTGGCCATGACTGGACATTTAGGATCAGACATATCTGGGCAGGTCATGTTTGGACTTTTAGGAAAAAGCAGACCTGGAATTTCAAAGACTGGACATTTAGGTTGAGACACATCTGAAGTGTCCAGGAATGGATATTTAAGTCAGGGCAGATCTGAGACCTTCATAGCTGGACATTTAGGAAAAGATACCTGGAGAGTGGCTATGACTGGATATTAAGACCAGACGTATCTGGAAATGACAGGTTTGGACATTTAAGATGAAGTAGGCTCAAAACAGTCATGGCTGGACATTGAAAAAAAAAGACATGATTGGGTATTTAGGATCAGACATATCTGGGCAGGACATGGCTGGACGTTTATAAAAAGGCAGACCCGGAATGGCAATGACTGGACATTTAGGTTGATGAAACATCTGGGTAGGAACTTTAGCAGACGGTAGATCAGGGAACTCCACGGCTTGACAGTCAAGATGAGAGGCCACAGCTGGATATTTAGAATGAGGCACATCTGGAGTGTCCAGGAATGGATAATTAGGTCAAGGCCGATCTGAGACTTTCATAGTTGGACATTTAGGAAAAGATAGCTGGAGGGTGTCCATGACTGGACATTTAGGACCAGACATATCTGGAAAGGACACACTTTACATTAAGTAGGCACAAAACAGCCTTGGCTGGACATTCCTAAAAAGGCAGATTTGGCTGACCACGGCTGGACATTTAGGTTAATGCAGACCTGGGGCTAGAAATGGCTGGACATCTCTGATGAGGCCTATTCAGAGCAGACACGACTGGATATCTAGGATAAGACTGATCTGGGCAGGCCATGAATGGACATTTCAGATCCAGAACAGCCTTGGCTGGACATTTAAGATGATGCAGATGTGGACAACACCGAGTGGACATTTAGGATGAGGCAGACATGCCAGCTGGGCCCGTTGCTGCTCATCGTAGACGGTGGCCACTGCTCGTCTTCTTGAATGACACGGATGTGGCCTTCAAGATTTGGTGACTTTCACCCACAGGCCCTTTCAGGTCATTCTCTATAAGACACATCTGACCAGACGGCCCTTTTGCTTCTTCCTCTTCTTCCGGTCGCCCCAAGACTGGCCATCTCCGCCAGCCCTCGTGTGACGTGGCACTTTTTTTCTCTGGGAAACAGCAGCCCCTGTGGTTTCTGGGGTGGGCAGCAGCCTTCGCTTCTGCGGCAGTGCGAGTGCTCAGAGCGGGGCGGCTCAGTGACCGGCGCTCATTTCCTGTCTTTGCGAGGCAGCCTGCCCCTCACTTCCCGTCCCATCAGAGTTATCTTTAGCCGCCGCCCACCCCCACTGTTTCCTCGCTGCACTGCACGAGACGCTCAACGACTTCCCTCTTCGCCTCGAGCACCACAGTCACACACTGAAGGATTTGTCAAGTTTCCGCCGCCCGGGCTTCAGAAGTGCGAGATTCGTGTCTCAGGTGTCTCGAGTGTCTCGAGTGTCGGCTTCATGGTTTCCACACCCCACTCCAGTGCTTGGCGGGTGTATCTGCCAAGTGCACCAGACCCGTCTTTACTTTATGCCGCACCTGTCATGAGGAGAACATGGCATTCAGGGGGCAAATCTAACCTCACACTACAGTACCACCCAAGCCTGGCATCTCAAAGGAAAAAAACTGGGGGCCTCAGGGCTGACCTGACCACGAGTCCGAGATGCCACCATCGGTTAGACGTCTAGTGAGGTGGTCGTCCTGTTAAACATCTCACCAGTCATCACAGCCACAGTGAGGCCCTCCTCAGGTCAGGGAACGAGTAAGTAGGACCTCGTCACTTACTGGGCACCTGCTGAGGGGTGTCAGCGTCACCTGTCAGATATCCACTAGTGTCGTAGTAGGGTGGGCATCTCCTGGTAGGCTTCTAGTGAGGAGCATCAAAGAACAACCAGAGAGGAACTTCAAGAAAATAACATCACCTCCTGGACACCCACTGAAGGTCATCAGCGTCACCCACTGAAAATCTGCCAGCCGTGATGTCCAATTGAGAAACTCAGAGCGCTCATCACCTATCAGCGAGGGGCCTCATTGTATAACAAAACTGAAACCCCACAAATCCAGTACCGACATTAGACATCTAGCACTGTAGTCCACCAATCAAACATCTGCTGGATGTTGAATTCCATTAGAGAGCTCAGGGCTGTAGTCACTGAGGGGCGTCTGTTATTCGATTTCTAGTGCGATGTGACACCTCATCACCTACTGGACACCTGCTAGGGGGCATCAGCCTTTAAACATCTTGGATCAATCATTGACCTAAACAGGTGTCATCATCACCAGCCAAATGTCTATCAGCTGTCATGTCCTTGTATCCAGCAGGTGACGCTCTTTCTCCCCTGGGGTGTGTTTCTTGATGCAGAACTGACTAGAGCCAATGCCACCCCTTTTAGTACCCAATGGCAGGAGAGAGTGAGATGGTACACACTATATGTGTTTAACTTGCTTTAAAAGATAGCATTCACTCCCAGAATGCAATGCAGAATCCTGTATACATCCATAGTCAGGTCAGAGAGACGCCAAGGAACCTCACAGTCAAGTGGGAGAAGGCTGACAGCCAGGTGTCCCATCCAGCTTGTAATGTCGGCGGCGTATGAGACACTTATGACATCGTGTTGGATCCTCGTCGTTATAAACCCTCACGTGATCACATACTCATAAAATTCATGTCAGATCTGGACGACTGGTTATTAACACCTTCACCGACTCGGGGACTTGTTAACCATGATGGTCAAACAGATGTTGGCACCTTTTAAAATAATCTGCTTGTGTCTCCTCCACATGTTGTCTTGTCCAACTCTCTAACCCAACTTACAGGTGTCGTCTTTGAGATCTTTGAAATAAATGTCATAAATCACGTTAGCGCTTAGAACCTTCTTGCTGTCGTAACCATCAGAGCCCAACAACGAGATGCCTCACTGTGTGACCATAATGAGCAGATAAGCCTACCGAAGACCTGCTGGGGAGCTCCTACTATTAGACTGGTAGTACAGTAGACCACTTATCATACATCTACTGGACATGACCCTTCAATAGAGACTTCATCACTTATCAGTGAGGTGGACCTCCTATTAAACTTCTAGCACAGTACCTCCACCTATGTGGCCAGTCAGAGACCTCATCAACGAGAGTCGTCTCCTGTTACACTTGTAGTGAGGTGCACCTGTGGTCAGAGAGCAAGTGAGTCAGACCTTCAACTGGACACCTCGTGAGATGAGGATCATCTCAGGTCGATCATCTGCTGTTGGACACCTCAGTGCTCATCTCACTTACTGGTGAGGAGCAGCTTCTATTTGATGTCTACTGCAGTGTGTCACCTGTCAAATGTCTACTGGCTCTCAGAGATCTCATCACTTACCAGTGAGGGCCATCTCAATAATAAGATTCCATATCCACCATTGAACTACTGGTGAAAGGCACCTCTGGAGAGGAGCTCATGGGCCTTCTCGTAGAGAACATCACCTAGCAGACATATTGTCACTTACATCACCATCACCTGCCAATTGTCTACTGGCTTTTATGTCTCTATCAGAGCTCTCAGTACCTATTAGTGTTGTAGACTTCTGATGAGGGGCATCGATTATCAGATGTCTTGGATACCTGGTGAGGTTCTCTGCTGAGGAACTTATACCACGGACCATCTCATATAAGGCCCTTCCATCTTTTCATCACCGTCAGTGAGAAGCGTCCCTGATTAGACATCTAGCCCAGTACATCACCTGTCAAATGTCTACTGGCTGTTATCTCCAGTCAGAGGCCTCAGAGGTCTCATCACTTAGCAATATGGGGCATCCCCTGTTAGTCTTCTAGTGAGGACACCAAGTGAGTCAGATCTTCTCTGATTAGACTGTTATCATAGATCATCATCTTTTGTACTGTTAATGATGATCGTCACTTATGAGGTACCTTAAACTTGTCACCATTTACCAAGAGGCATCTCCTGTTGTGCTTCTAGTGAGGAGCCCCTCAGGTCAGGACACCAAGTGAGTCAGACCTTCAACTGGACACCTCATCACCCATGGGACACCTGCTGAGGAGGATCGCCACTTAGCCATCTTGGGCCGATCTCCTGCTATCAGACGCATCAGCGCTCACAGCACATATCAATGAGGATCACCTCCCGTTGGACTTCTAGTGAGAAGCATCGATGATCAGGAGCCTCATCACTTGTTAAACAGCGGATGAGGAGCACCATCAATTAAATGGCTTGCGCCGATCATCTCCTGTCAGACACTTCAGAATTCACATCACTTATAAGTGAGGAGCATCTGCTCTTTGACTTCTACCATGGCGCATCACCTATCAGAGACCTCAGGTTGGAGAGCATGCACTGGTCCTGTGCCACACCAACCACATGATGAAACACCTCGGGATCTTGGTTGGCAACCCCCAAGGCAGACACACGGTCTAGTAGCACCTGCCGAAAATGACCATTTATCTGCTGCAGCCAGGTGTTATCTGAACTGGTCCAGCTTCTTGGGTTCTTGATAATGGGGATCACCCTCAGGTAATCGTGCCACATACATACATACATACACGCACATGGCTGTAGTGCCGTAACGGACACTCCCTCACAATGCAGGTAACGTTCCTCATTCGGGACTCCGACCTCAGACCTCACAGCAATTACCAGTGAGGTGCATCTCCTATCAAACTACTAGTGAGGAGCATCAAAGACCTGTCAGAGCATCTTCTATTACACGCCTACCACGGCCCATCACTTTCCAAATGGAACTCCTCACCTGACAGCCTTCTACTGTACAGTAGATAAGGAACATCACTTATCAAACACCATCACCTACTGGACACCTGTTGAAGATCATCTCCTTTAACAGTTTGTCATGGATCAACACATTTCAGACATCCAGTGGAATTCTTCATCTGAGAAATGCCTTAGATCTTCTAATCACTTCATGGGTTTCTGGTTAAGTTGCTTACCCGTCAGTGTCCCAGTAATCACAATCACCTTACAGATAACCTGGTAGTGGGCATAAACATCACCCATTAAATGTCCAGTGGCTAATATTGTGTGAAAGGTTTGGCCCCATAGACCTGCTGAAGTCCTGCTGTGGAGCTTCTCCTATTAGACTTCTACCACAGTACATCACCTACAGAATATCTCGTATGACCTCAGAGCTCTCATCACAGATCTTCAATGAAGTCTTCTGCTGCCCGCCTTCTAGAAAAGGAACATCAGCAATCAGGCACCATCACCTTACTGGACAGCAGACACAGATCTTCTCCGATTAGACCTTCATCATAGATCATCATCTTTTGTACCTTTAATGGCAATCATCATTTATGAGGTGCCTTAAACTTGTCACCGCTTACTGAGAGGCATCTTCTGTAGTACTTCTAGTCAGTCATATCTCCAGCATGACACTTTGTCACCTACTGGGCACCTGATGAGGGTCGATCATCTCCATCAGACCTCTCAGTGCTCACATCACTTTTCAGTAAGGACTTTCACCACAGTACATCAAATACTGAATGTCTACGGACGAAAAGCTCTCATCACTTATTAGTGAGGTCAGGTCAGGTCAGGTTGGGGTGCATGCACTGTTACAGCTCGTTGCCGCACCCAACATATGATGCATCAGCTCAGTTTCCCATTTGGCAATCCCCCCCAGGCAGACACACGGTCCAGTCCCACCCCTCCGGAGATGACCATCTATCTACCGCAGTCAGGTGTTACATGGGCGTCCCCTTGGCCTGGTCCAGTCACTCTGGTCCCCAACAATGAGGGTCCTGCGTGCTGATCACCCTCAACCATAGTGCCGTAACTGATGCTCCCTCACAATCCAGGTGATGTGCCTCATTTGGGACACAAAGTCAAACCAGCTGTACCCCTGGACCTTCTGAAGAGACACAGCACTGAAGGGGTTCAGTCTTCATCTCAGGTCACTGGATAGCGTCCATGTCACACAAACAGGAAGCACTAGGACTCTGAAAACTTGGACCTTCGTCCTTTTGCAGAGATAGCGGGAGTACCACACACCCCTTTCCAGCGACCTCATGACTCCTCATGACCCCCCATGGTCTCCCAGTTTGGCCTAACTGGTTTCTGATAGAGATGATCACCTTGCCTGCATCCTAGTAATTTACATCATCCATCAAATGCCCAGTGGCATCCAATCACTTAGACAATGGACATCTTCAGTTCATTTTTCTACTGGAATTCCTCACCTGTTAACCTTCTAGTCACCCTCCAGACACCCACTGAGTGCCCTGGTGGGGGGCACCGCCAGTTAAACATCTAGTATCGATCATCTGCTCTCAGACCCCTGAAAACCCCTCATCATTTGTCTCCTCTTGGACTCATCGGCCTCTAACTGTTCAAGTAGGTGATGACTGGCGTCCAACACCTTCTCTACTATCAAGCCACAGCATCATAATCTGAGCATCGGTGAACGGCCTCAGCGTCCATGGGGGGTCCTCTCCAGCCAGACTTCAGTGCCTGTTGTCAGCCATTAGGCAGCTTGCTTTATGTTAGGTTTCTTTGAGATGTTCCTCTCAGATGGGTGGTCTTATCTTTTAATGGATACCTGGTGGTGCATATTAACCAATTAGTGCCCTCATTTCCCCCAAAAGATGGGTTTAACAGCTAAGCACTTCCTCTGCTGACTTCTCATGGCCCACCAGACGTCTCATCTCCCAAAGGATTGCTGAGACAGACAGTGTTGTCCCTCACGAGGGGTCTAGTGTTTCAACATTTTTGTTTTGGCCGTTCCCTGGGGGCTTGTCCATTCACACCTGTCCTCACCCGAGCCCAAGTTATTCACAGTGTGCCCTCATAATAATTATAAGAAGCTGGCGAAGTGGGCACATGCACTTGTTGGCACGGGGCCCTCCATGCTTGAGGCATTTCGAAGGTAAAAAGCTTTGGGGTCCTGCTGGGGTGTTATTTTTCTGGAGCTGTGTCTTTGAGCCCATGTGCCCACGTTGGTATGTGTGAGCGCAGCAGCAGCATACCGTCGTCCTGGGGGGGGGGGTACAGTCAGTAGCGGTGGGCTCCTTATGGCGTTGAGCTGCAATGTATCTTAATGACAGCGCTGAGTCAGTGAGGCCCACTTCCAGTAAGCCGTTGCGTGAAGTGAATTAAGACGTTTACTCATCGCCGTTCCCGCTCTTGGCGGGCTCTGCTAGCGACTGCAGCTGTTTATCCCATCGATTGGCTTCGTTCTGGGATGTGCGGCTGGGTCTCTGGAGGCGTGTGCTGGCAGTGACGGCACACTATCCTGCTGAGCAGGGCGGCCAGCATTAGAAAGTGCTGACTTGCCATCCTGAAGACACCCCCAGTGCCCGTGGAGCTGGGTATGGGATCACAACTTCTAACTGGGTTACTTGTCCAGGATGGCACTTTACTCTTCCCTGTGTAGACAGCAGGTGCTCCACATGTCTCTCCGATGCCCAGATATTGCACCATGTGTTCTGATGCCAACTTGGTCTGGAGCTCATCAAGTATCACTTGTTCTGACTGCATGGTTGGCCCCTCAGGCTATTGCTGGACTGCTGGGTATGGTATGCCCGATGTCCTTGTCCACTTCTCTATGGTCTCCAGCACTGTAAGCAACAGGTGACATCTCAGCAGAGAGCAGGCCATCGTAAACCTGACAGCTTCTTCTTTTTCTGAAGAGAGCACACAGGGTGCCGACTTTGTGGTCCGACTGCTCTTCATCAAAAGCGTGAGCCTCTCAAACACCACCACGGAATTTCAAGATGCTGTTCCCACATACAGACGCAAAAAATAACAAACGAGCAGAGCGGGCCGAGCCGAAGCAGAGTGTGAAAGCCACAGCGCCACGAATAGAACGTCTGCGCAGACAGCTTCCTCTACAAGCGCCCACCCTCGACGTGTCAAAGTGGGTCTGCAGCCAGCACAGGAGGCTGCTGCTGCTGCCGCGTTCTGAACCTGATTGTTTGGCGATCCTACCACACGAGGACCCCAAAACAACTCCCAAGATGAGGCCTTCCAAAGATTCAACGACCTGCCTGCTCCACACGGCTGAAACGATGGAATTGGCAGCCTGGCCCTAAACTCAAAAGGCAGGCTGGCGGCCCACACATCCCTAAAATAAAATAAAATAAAATTTCATCGAGCTTTAGATAGTTCTGCAAGAAGAGTAGGGGCAGCGCAATAAGGTTGGGGTTCAAATCCTAGGATACCCTTGCATGGAGTTTGAATGTTCTACCAGTTTCGGCCTGCATTTCCATTGCGTGCTGACTACTGGCCATCAGATGATCCACAGTTGATCTCAGTGGGGCTACCATCACTCACGTACAGGCAAGGTGACCCCGGTCAGCACTGGACAGCATGGTCACCCATCCTTCTTTATTGACACGTGGTGACACTCGTCGCCCCTCATAAATTCAGGGTTCGCCCAGGAGTCCCCGTGCCCTTGAGGCCCTTCAAAGCAGAGCTTCCGGGATGTGGCTTGTCGGGCGAGCTCTGTGATCTCGGCTACTCACCTGGTTGACCAACCTGCCATAAAAGCCACAGCTACTGTAGGGACCTGACCGACATACGGTAGGCGGGCACTGAAGCGAGAGGTCGGCCAGCAGGGCATCCATGTGCGAGCTCCACATGTCAGCCCCCCAGTCGCAGTTAGAAGGCTCAGAGTCCAGTTAGCGCTCTTAACAAAGATGACAGCTGAACTGGAAACATTTCTTCGGATTAATACAAAGCCCTGCTGATGCCAGCGTGGAGAGTATTGTTTTAACCTGCCACACATGGTCCTTCCACGTGCCGGAATAAATGACTACATCATCCAGGTAGGCGGCACTATATGAATTGTGGGGCCGTGGCAGTGTGTTGAAAAGTAGCTGGTGCCTTGTGCAAGCCAAAAGGAAGGACCCTGTACTGCCAATGTCCACTGGGTGTACTAAAAGCGATTTTCTCTTTAGCGGAGTCCGTTAAGGGAATTTGCCAATACCCTTTCGTCATGTCAAGAGTAGGTAGGAATTGTGCGTTCCCCAACTGATCAAGTAAATCATCCACTCGCGGCATGGGATACGCATCAAATTTAGAGACCTGATTAAGTCGCCGAAAGTCATTGCAGAACCTCCATGACCCATCAGGTTTAGGAACTAAGACAATTGGACTAGACCCAGGGCTATAGCTTTCCTCAATAACTCCTAATTCCAGCATTCGTCTAATTTCCAACTCTACTTCCGCTTTCTTTGTCTCCGGGAGCCTGTAAGGTCTCTCTCTGACAATCACCCCAGGGTCAGTAATAATATCATGTACAATCAACGCAGTACGTCCAGGTATCTCATCCACAACTTTAGGGACAGACAAGATAGCCGCCTCGAGATCTTGTCGTTGTTCAGATGTCAAATCAGTACCAAAATTAAGGTGGGCACATGACATAAAAAGAGAACGAGGCTGGCCGGAAGAGGGATCAGGATCCCTGTCCTTCCACGGTTTCAGCAAATTAATATGATACACTCGTTCACTCAGTCGACAATTAGGTTGTTTAACCAAATAATCAACGAGTCTTTTTCTTTCCTTTATTTCATAAGGGCCTTGCCAATGTGCTAATAACTTTGAATGAGAAGTTGGGACGAATACCATTACACGATCACCCGGGACAAATTCCCGAATGGTGGTGTTTAAGTTATAATAACGGGACTGCGCTGCTTGTACTTTATTCAAATTCTCTTTTAGAATGGGTCTAATTTTCTCTAGTCTATCGTGTAATTGCACGATATATTCAAGAATATTTGAAGTAGGGAGGGCCACCTATTCCCATCCTTCTATTAGCATATCCAAAAGCCCTCTGGGTTGTCTTCCATATAATAATTCAAAAGAAGAGAAACCAGTAGAGGTCTGAGGGACTTCCTGATAAGCAAACAAAACGAGAGGAAGCAACTGATCCCAGTTTCTTCCATCCTCGTTACCTACCTTATGTAACATCAGTTTCAAAGTTTGATTAAAACGTTCTACCAACCCATCAGTTTGGGGATGATAGACGGACGTTTTCAGATGTTTTATTTGGAGTAATTTAGCTACTTCCCTGAACGTCTCCGAAGTGAAAGGAGTCCCTTGGTCCGTTAAAACCTCTTTGGGGATCCCAACACGAGTGAATATCCCTACTAATTCCCGTGCAATGTTTTTTGTATTAGCTGAGCGCAAAGGAGCAGCTTCTGGAAAGCGAGTGGCATAATCAACTAACACTAAAATATATTTAAATCCTTTTAACGAGGGTTCTAGGGGTCCTACGAGATCAACTCCAACCCGTTCAAAAGGGATATCAATAAGGGGAAGGGGAACAAGAGGAGCTCGAGTCCTTCTTGGAATCTGGCGAAGTTGACACTCTGGACAGGAAGTGCAAAATTGCCGGACCTCCTCATTAATTCCCAGCCAATAAAATCGGAGTTTTATTCTCTCCAAAGTTTTGTCGGAGCCTAAATGGGCTCCTAGAAGGTGAGCATGTGCTAACTCACACACTTGTCTCCGAAAAGTGTGTGGAATCAACAACAATGATCGCATTTCTCCCCCAAGTTCTGCCACTCTATATAATAATTTGTTTTTAATTGCAAAGAACGGCATCTGTGGGATCCAGGGTTGTATAACCCTCAGTGGATACTACTGCATTCCTAGCAAATTTTAAGGAATCATCGTTCCACTGTTCTCTTTTAAAAGATGAAGGTGTTAATAGGAATTGGGAAGTTAAATCTTGAATTGGGTCCTGTGCGACCTCAAGGGGAGTGGCCTCTGTTGCCACGTCCTCCACGTTAACTGTACTAGTTCCCGCAGAGGACGATGGGACATCGATTTCTTCGCATTGGGTACCTGTATGGGTCCGTGCTACTGTGGGACACGGCGTGGAGGCAGTCGGAGCAGTATTCTCCATCACTAAGCCTAAATGTTTCTTAGGTACAGTTGCGTCTTTGCTGCTGGTAATTTTATTCCAGTCTCTACCTAGTATGACTGGAAAAGGGGGATCCGGTAATACAGCTATGGCCATGCTCGTCAGGTTATGATTCACCGATACCACACATCTGGCTGTCTTATAATACCGGATATCCCCATGAATACATTTGAGACTAGTTTTTATCCATCCACTGTTACGGTAAAACGAAACGGGCAGCATCAATGGAAATGTTACTCCTGGAATCAAACATTGCCCTTACCATTGCCATTTATAATAACTGCACCTGTATATGGAAGAGATAAAGGGTTAGTCACTGTGGCACAATACCTTTCTCCCCTTACTAATGAGCAATCCATAGGCTTTTAGGAACAGTTAGGGGACAGATGTCCAATCTCTCCACACTTGAAACAGCGGGGAAGCTGGTCTGTCCCTTTTACGGACGGCAGGTTCGGGAGCTTGTCGGGTGGGCTCAGGAGCTGCCCCACGTGCCTGTTGGGTTTGTTTGGGCAAGAGAACTGTTCTGACCGCCCAGATTTACAAGCCACCCAGTGGCGCTGCCCCATTTTTATTAAGGTGTCCATATCTTCGAAGTTATGCTTCCAGACTTGCTGGGCGATATGTTCAGGGAGGGCATGTACAAAAGTCTCACACGCTAAAAGCTTGGCCATTTTGTGAGAACTATTAATGTCCGGCCATAGCCAGTGACAAACTTTCTCCCAAGCTTCAAAGCCCTGGGTTCTTAGCGGCCTCTCAGGGTCGAACTGCCACTCCCTCCATTCTCTCGCCTGCTGTTCCAGAGATACACCGTAGCGCTTGAACACCTCTATTTTTAGAGCGTCATAATCAGCGGCCTGCTCCTCAGTTAGATCATAGTAGGCTCTCTGCGCCGTTCCCTTCAGGTAGGGAGCCAGTTGGTACGCCCATTCCAACCTTGGCTATGCGTTCCGCTGGGCGGTACACTCAAAAATAAAAAAATATGTTTCGATATCAACTGACTCTTTAAGGGGAGTCAGTGAAATAGGCTGTGACACGAGCGACCTCCGTCCGTACTCCTGCAGCAGCACGAGCCTCGGCTTCGGCTATTTGGGTCCTCGTCTCGCCCATTTGTATTTTTAAAGTTTGTAGATCGCCCTTGATGGTGTGTTCAGGTCCTGTTCTTCCGACATCTTGAAAAAACAGACAAAAAACAATCCTGCCGGCTACACCAATTGTGGTGATTATTCTTGCCAAAAATAATACTTCACAAAAACAAACAAAGTTTTGGGGACCGTCCCCGTATATTGTCATCCAGAAAATAAAGAAATAAAGCAATTCAAAGTCTTAATTCAAACAATGAACATTTTACTGAAGGAAAATGGAGGATTTATAACAAAAAGGATTATGGGACAGGAAATGGTTGGCAGGAAGTTACGCTGCAGCAGGAACCGGAACCAACCTCATCATAATGAGATGGAAGTGAGGTGATTTGATGGAGCTGGAAGTGACGTCATCATGGTTGGTCAGAAGTGACATCATTGTGGCCATTTTGGAACCCGTAAGTTGAGGGAATTACTTTTCTTCAGGTTTTCTGTTGACGAAAAGAGGTTTAGGTAAGTACCACGTGATAACCCTCTATCTCGCGATATTTCACTCACCTTTAGGCTCTTTGACTGCCTCCTAATTGCACATGTGTGACAATGTAAAGAATTACGTGAAGGAAGTTAAAAATATTAGGTTTGGAATCCACAAAAGGAGCTCTGAAATTTGAAAATCTACACCAGTGAGTCAAACGAGGTAGGACTTTAAGGATTTTCAAATACAATACAATACAATTTATTTTTGTGTAGCCCAAAACTCACACAAGAAATGCTGCAGTGGGCTTTAACAGGCCCTGCCTTTTGACAGCCCCCCAGCCTTGACTATCTAAGATGACTATCTAAGGAAAAACTCCCAAAAACAAAAATAGAAGAAACCTCTGGTGAGCAGTGGGTGTCAATACATTAAACAGAATAGAACAGAAGTATTCCTCAATACAATACAATAGAACAATAGCAAGAGAGCAGACGTCAGCAGTAAAACAAATCTTGACAGAGACTTCCTTGGACATCATGGACTGTTTTTTGCCCTGCCATGCAGTGTGAATTGTGGGACCTTTTATACCAAGTTGGCCACAGGTGGACTCCAATCAAATTCTAGGGAGAATGAAAACAATCAGGATGCTCCTCCTGCAAGGAGTTCTGTTCTGTCTCAGGAGAGGACCTCTGAAGCTCTGTTAGAGTGACCATTGAGTTCTCGGTCACATCTCTGACCAGAGTCTTTCTTGACTGGTTACTCAGTTGGGCCAAATCTAGGAAGAGTCCTGGTGGTTCCAAACTTCTTGCATTACCCAATTCTTGAGGTCATTGTGTTCCTGGGAAAACTCAAAGCTTTAGAAAGCGCTTGTTCCCCATGTCTTGCTCTCTGCCTCCTCACAATCTGATCGTGGAGGTCTGCAGAGAGTTCCTTGACCTGATTTTTATCCTACCATGCAGTATGAATTGTGGGACTTTCAATACACAAGAAGAGGTGTGCCTTTCCAGATGATGTCCACAATGTGGACTCCAATCAAGTTCTAGAAACATCTCAAGGAGAATTGAAGCCATCATGATGGACCTTCTGACAGGCAGAGAATGACCATTGAGTTGTTGGTCACCTCTCTGACCAAAGACATTCTTGTCTGATAGCCAGATGGCCAGGAGAAGTCCTGGTGGTTCCAAACTTCCTTCATAAAAGCAGTGTTAATGTTTGCAATGCACCATCTGTTGGAATGACAAATGTAATGTATTTTATTACCACAAATGTTTGTGATGTGCCATCTATTGGAATGTTAAATGCAATGCCTTTTACTCTGTTATATGCTACTAGCTGTAACACCTTGTTTTATGCCACTATGTATGGGATTCGTAAAATCAGAGTTTATGTTTGTGATGCGCCATCTGTTGGAATGACAAGTGCAATGTATGTTATTACTAAAAATGTTTGTTATGTGCCATCTTTTGGAATGACAAATTCAATGCATTTTATCATTACAAATGTTTGTGATGAGCCATCTGTTGGAATGACAACTGTACTGCATACCTCTGTTATATGCCACTATGTATGGGATTCATAAAAACTGTGTTTATGCTTGTGATGCACCATCTGTTGGAATGACAAGTGCAATGCATGTTATTACTAAAAATGTTTGTTATGTGCCATCTTTTGGAAAGACAGAGACATAGCGACCAGACGGACACACAGACACGTATGCTTTTCTTAAGGTGGATAGTTTCCACAATCCCGAGTGTCTCCCTTCTCCTTATAAACGGGGCCCGTCCCACTGCTCCTGCACTTCTCCCGTTCATAGATCATCTGTATTAGATCTCTTAACACGTCTACTCCCTCTTCTCCTAACCCTCTTCCCCACTCCTGCTGGTTTTTGTCCTGTCCCGTTGCCTTTCCGCTTTTCATTCTTTTCAGTGTCCCCTTTACCTCCTCAGTCCTTATTCTTGTTACCGGCCCTTCAGTTGGGACTTCACCCCCAAATCCTACCCTTGGAGTTTAATGGCTTTTAAAAATACGTCATCTCTCTATCTATCATTGACCCTATCCTGATCTCTCAAGACCACACCTTTTATTATTATTATTATTATTAGCCCATAACCTTAGGGTTAAAAATGAATTAACATGTAAAGACAAACAGCTGACCTTCAGTACATAATCACATTTTGGTTTTTCAGATATTTTCACCGTATTTGCTGTGTTAATAGAACGTCACTGCGCCTGTTAGTACAATGCATCAAATACGCGTTTTTAACCATTTTACAACATCTTGCAGTTAAAAGCGGAGCCCATACAGACTTGTGGTGGCTCAAATGCTTTCACAGATGCACTCAAGCACTTTGTTAAATACCCCGTGGTAATTGGGGGTCCCGTTTGTGCTCCAGCGCTGGCCAAACACAGATCTGGTATTACAGAACAGACAATAAATTCACTGTGCCCTCACTTCAGATGTGCCTACCTGAAGTCGATTTTCGCTCAGCCACGTCGTGTTTCTGACCAGCAGGATGCCCACCTCTCGTGACAAACAGACCGCCGCCTCTCCTGCTCCGATCCTTTTCTCTCATAGGCCGAGTTCCTTCAGAGTATGCACAGAGCAAGACCTTTTCCCATCTGCCCTTGCTCGAGCCTGCTGGCTGCTGGGAGTTGTAGTCCTATGTGTAGCGCAGCCACAGGTCCACTTTATTTTTGACATCGCAGCCCACGAGCCCAACAAGACCCACGGCTTCACTTTCCAGTTTTTAGGGGGCCACAGGAAGCAACAAAACAAGAAATACAAACTTGGGAAGGAGAAGCAGGTGGCCTCACGATGAGAGCCGAATGAGGAGTCACGACACGCAAATGAGAATGTCACTTTACTAAGCAGACACGATGATGAACGTCACTTGAGTCGACTTCAAGGCCACTGAATAAGGACTTGTAGAAAATGAAGACCACCTGGCCCGGACTTTCAGACCCCAAAAGGCTTTTAGAACCCTGCTGTCGGATGAACTTGACATTCACACCACGGTGCTCAATGGGACAACATCCTCAGAGCCCCTCTGGACTGAACTTTCAGATCCTGGCTGTCTTCTTAAACTCGACTTTCTATCCCCTCAGGAGACTCAGACCACTGAGGTCCACTGGACTGCACATTTGGACCCTTGAGGTCCAGTTTACCGTATGTTCAAATCCGATAAGCCTGCTGGAAATGTGTGATCATCTGGACTGGACCTGAAGATTCCTGAAGCCTTGTGTACCTTCAAATTCCAGACATCTGACTGTTAAAAGCCTGATGTCCGCTGGAAATGGATGTTTAGACCCCTGAGCTCCAATGAACTGTCCACTTCACTCAACTGAGGTCAAATGAACTGGACCTTCGGGCCCTGGGTGTTTATTTAAAGCAGAACTTCTGACCTCTGAGGTCCAGTGGACTGACATTAAGACTCCTAAGGCCCACCAGACTGCATCTTTAGACCCTATGAGGTCCACGGAACTGAACCTTTATACCCTGAGAGTGCACTTAAACTGGACAATCTGACCCCTGTGGTCCACTGGACTGCACGTTCAATTTAAATTGAGGTCAGCTTTACTAAGTGAACTGGACTTCCTGATCCTGGCAGTCTGATGAAACTGGGCTTTCTGAACCTCTGTGGTCCATGGGACTGGACATTGAGACCCCTGAGGTCCACAGGATTGTGAATTCAGATCCCTTTACTGGCCAGTCAGACCTTTGAAGACCACTGAGCTGGACTTGCACACCCTGGTAGTCTGGACTCTGTGAACCTCTGTGGTCCGCTGGGCTGAGTGTTCAGATTGCTAAGCCCCTCAGTCTCCTTCCTAAATGGCTAATTAACCTTGACTGTGGGTGTCCCGAGGGTCCGAGGCCATCTATTACTGACCACCAGAGTAACTCTGCTGGCCAGTCGGCCTCCTCACAGCTCCGCACCTCCAACTTGCCCCTCTGGATTCCAGCTGAGTTGGTGCTTGTTGTGTTGACGTGTTGCTAAGCTACAGCACTGTTTTTAATTACTCGACCCCCCCACCCCTTGCTCCCCCCTCCCCCTCCTCCAGCTGTTTCTCAACAGTCGCTTGGGTTTCTCTTGTTGAAACATCTGGTTTGTGTTTTTGTATAAAGTCGGGATTACAAGTTTTAAAAGGTTCTGTTTAAAATATACAAGAGCACGTGTGTGTGTGCGTGTGTGTGTGTGTGTGTGTGTTCACATTCACACACACGATCACGCACACGCTTACACACACACTCACAAACACGCTCACACACACAAACACACACACACATGATCACGCACGATGACGCACACACACACGCACACTCACACACACACACTCATGCTCTTGTACACATACACACACTCACGCTCACACACACACAAACTCACACACGCTCACGCTCACGCACACACTCACACACACACACTGACGCTCACACACACACACACAAACTCACACACGCTCACGCTCATACACACACTCACACACACACGCTCACACACACTCGCTCACACACGCTGGCGTGCCGACACGTGCAGATTCTGTCGTCTGTGTGCAGAGTCTTTATTTTATATATCACCTTTCACAGTGAAATGTCAATTCACATCCTGAGCCAGCAGTGGGATTTAAACCTGTGGCTTCACCCTTTAATCACACAAACACACACAAGTAAGTGTAGGCGGGGGGATATGAACCTGTGGCCATCTCCTTAACCACACACGCTGCATGTCTCTCTATACTGAGGGTCTCCTCCTCCATATTATGTTGCAGGATGAGATCTGCACTTACAGCAGAGTGGCAGTCAGGGTTCAAAGTCAGACAGATGCAGTATCCCCAAAGTCAGGAGGCCACCACATGGAGTGGCGTCAGAGCCAATCAGGTAGAGCAGAGGACAGTGGAGAGTCGAATGCAAAGCCAATTTGGTTGAGTGGCACTCAAGTGCGAGCCAATCAGATAGCAGCGTGGAGAGGGAGAGCTGGTAAGCTAGGTGCACAGCCAATCAGAGGGTGCAGAAGTTGAGTGACAGTTGGGTGCGGTGGTGACCTCATGTGTCCCTTCTGTGCCCCTCGGCCCCAGAAGGTGCTGAAGTGAGGGTGGCACCCCGTATGTCTGCCCCACAACAGCTGCTCACACTTCACACGCAGGCCAGTCCTTAATCACTCCGCTGCAGTGGCTTCCTCAATCTAAAGATGACAAAGTGACATCTGATAAAAACAGAAATGAAAAGAGGAAGCCATCTGGGTGTACAAAACAACGGGGGAAAAAAACGGAGTATTCATATAGCGCCTTGTGCAAAGGCCTGAGACCCTCAGCTTCTCTTTCAAAGAAAGGAGCATCGCAGATGAGAGCAGAACCCCAAAGCAGTGACATCCACGGACGGCCAGTGTGGGTGGTCCTGGGGACACTGCACAGCTACACGAGTGGGCCACAGGTGAAGGCAAGTTAAATGGGGTCTCATGTGGAGAGCAGGGCACCTGTGACACGCACACACACTTAGACCTTACATGCATGTGTGCGCAGACACTCACAAACACACACACGAGTGCTGGGACCACACTGACATGTATTCACACACGCACACTCTTGCACTTCATACACAAATATGTACTTGGGCCTCACAAACATGCATACACACTATCACACACACATGCACGTGGACCTTACACACTCACAAACACACACTTGGGCCTCACAAACATGCATTTCCGTGCACTCCCACTCTCACCCTTCACACACTTGCACTAGGGGCGCACACACCCACATAAACATGCATACACACACACACGAGGACCTCAGACATATGTGCACACACACTGACTCACGCCTGCCCTCCTCCCGCACACACACACACACACACACACAGGTACCTGCCCAAGCCCCCCAGTTCCTCCTTGATGAACTCCATGGTGCCACACACAGGTGGCTCGGGGGGCTCTGCTGCTTTGGACTTTTTACCATGGAGATTAAAGGAGCCCCCCCTGGGCTCAGAGTGACATTCACTTGTCAGCGTGTTGCACAGCCACTGGGCTGACTTACATCCTCATCGTTTCAGATCTCCGCTGCCCATTGATTCCCCCCCCCAGATTGTGAGTCAGCGAAGGGTCACTTGAGTGTGAGAAGACCCCCGGGGCTCACACCTTGGGTCACGTGGCTAACGGGCAGAGCTCATTCCTGGCAAGCGCTTTTCCCGGAAGTGCTGAAGAGCCAAAGCCGCACTCTTGCCTGCAGGAGCTCAGATGAGCCGCGGCCGACCCTCGAGGGAGCAACTGTGTAAATCAGTCCAGGGAGGTGGGCACAAAACAAAGGCGTGACATGGCACGAGGAGCTCCCAGGGAAAGGTGAAACTCGGGACAGGGACGAGCCGCCCCTCCTGAGGCACATTATTGATGGCTCTGCCTTTAACCGACCGAGTTGTCAAAAAAAAAAAAAAAAACCCTGGGGGCAAGCGAGCAACACGACGGAGCGCACAGAAGACGATTGTTCTCAAGTGAAACTAGAGGCCGGCCAAAGACTGCTGAGCCACTCAACATGGCGCACGGAGCTGCAATGTGCCACAGATCAAAGATCATGGAGGTCACTTACATGGCACAGGCCACTGGCAGAGACAGGGAGGCCTGCAGACCCGACACTCTCAGCCACATAAGAAAGTGAAAGTGCCGGCGCTGGGGGTCTCACGGCACGGCACGCAGGATCAGCCCTCAAGCTGCAGAGACATGGGGTCAGTCTGAAAGGGGGCTTAGAGCTGAGGACCCTCACACCTCTTCAAGTCAGCCATCGGGGCCGTCACAGGCATCTCCTAAAATCCCACAGGATCAGCCGTAAAAGATGTTCTGGCCGCTGTCATGGGGTCACCCGAATGGATGAACCGTAAGAAAAGGAAACCCCTCATGTCCTAAAGTCTCAGCGGGTCGGCCAAATGTAAGAAAAATAAAAGCGCAGCTCCAACTCTCAGAATCGAGCGTAACGTGAATCAGGCCTAAAGCTGCTGAGATTATCGCAGGATCAGCTTCAGGAAAGGGAAGCCAGCATCCCGGGGGGCTCTCACGCGGTCAGCCTTCGGTGTGTTGGTCTCGCTGCATGAGCCAATCGTGGGAGCTGAAGTCGCTCCAAACTGTCCTTCAGAGACGTTACCATGCATCCTGCGGGATCAGCCTCAAAAGGGTCAAACCGATCTTCGGTGGACTCTCACGGAGTCCGTCTTTGGTGCAGGAAAAATAAAAAGATTCACACCAAAGTCCCACCGAACTGAACCGAGCTGAGATTTGATTAACGGAGCTGAAATGAATCCGAGGTATTGGCACTTAGCGTAACTTACGTGAGTCAAACTGAACTGAACTTAACCGAAATGAACTGACCTTCGTTTAATCAAACTGATCTACACTGAATTGAACTGAACTGAGCTGAAATGAATCCAACTTAACAAAACCGAAATGAACTGAGCTGAAATGAATCGGACGTATTGGCACTTAGCGTAAACTGAACTGAGCTGAAATGAACCGAATTGAAGTGAGCTGAACTGATCTTTACTTAATTCAACATGACTGGGCTGGAGTTAATTGAACTTAACTACACTGAAGCTTAATATAACTTTGATTAACTGAGCTAAAATTAAACCAACTGATTTAAGCTTAGCTTAAGTGAGTTAAACTGAATGACTTTATTACCTGAGCTGAACTGAACTTAACTACACTGAAGTGATCTGAGTAGAAGGAAACTTCACTGAACGCAATTTCTGTTATTGTGGCATCATTTCACTGAATTGAGCTTAACTGAACTGACCTGAAGTAAGCTTTAAATAATTTACTTGAAATTAACTAAACTGATCTCAATTTAAATTGACTGGGCTTAAATGAATTAAACATAATTAAACTGAGCTAAACTTTACTGAGCTAAAGTAAGCTTAACATAACTTAATTGAACTTAACTGAAATTAACTTATCTTAAGTGAAATGATCTTAGCTTAATTAAGTTAATTGAACTGGAATTAACTGAACTTAACTGATCTGAATAGAAGGAAGCTTAACTGAACTTCATTTAAATTAATATAATGCACTTTCACTGAAATGAGCTTAACTGAACTAAAATAAGCTTTACGTAACTTACCAGAACTTAACTGAGCTTAATTTAACTGACTTGGGCTGAAATTCTTCAAGTTTAACTGAACTGAGCTGACATGAGCTTAACATAACTTAACTGACCTTAACATATTTAACTTACTTAGCTTAATGTAACTGAACTTAACTTAATTGGATTGAACTGAACTGAGATAAACTTAACTGAACTAAAGTAAACTTCATAACTTACTTGAACTCAATTAAAATGGACTTAGGCTAACTTAACTGAACTGATCTTAACTTAAATTGTCTGGCCTTAAATGAAATAAACTGAGCTCAACTTTACTGAGTTAAAGTAAGCTTTACATAACTTAATTGAACGTAACTGAAATTAACCTAGCTTAAGTGAAATGACCTTTACTTAATTAAGTTAATTGAACTTAACTATACTGAACCTAACTGATCTGAACAGAAGGAAGCTTAACTGAACTTCATTTAAATGAATATTGTGTACTTTCATTGAATTGAGCTTAACTGAACTGAACATAAGTAAGCTTTACATAGAACTTAACTGAAACTAAGTGAGCTTAATTTAACTGACTTGAGCTGAAATTCATCGAGCTTAACTGAACTGAGCTGACGTGAGCTTAACATAACTTAACTGACCTTAACATATCTAAATAAGCTTAATGTAACTAAACTGATCTTACCCTAATTTAACTTAATTGGACTGAACTGAAATTAATTTAAATTGACTGGGCTGAAATGAATTAAACTTAATTAAACTGAGCTAAAGTAAGCTTAACATAAGTTAATTGAACTTAACTGAAATTAACATGGCTTAAGCTCCGTCTATTGCCACCCGACTCTGGCTCTCCCACTGGAGTGAGGCGGCCCCTTTTATCCTGCCCCAGATGTGCCCCAGATGTGCTCCGTGATGGTCTTCTGGTAGCACTTTCTAGTGTGGCAGAAGTGCTGTTGTCTTTGGCTCAGGAACCATTCAGGCGCCCCCTGGTGGTAGCCACAGACCCCCACAGGGTTGAGCTTCCCAGCTCCGTATCTGTGGCCCTGATGGAATCCAGGGGGCTGCCCTCTTGCCTCCAGTGGAATATATTATCCCTCTCTAGGTCCTTCCCTGTCCCAGGCGTCCCGGTGGGGTAAGGTCCCTGCTCGTCTGCCACAGTGTGTGTAAACACGATAACTTGAGTAACTTTCACTCAGGTCAAGCACATTTTGCATACAGAACGTAGATTTCTATCACCTTTTGGGCTATTTCCACTAACCGAAGGTGGCACTTTACCTGAATACATACTCGATTGTTTTTTGGTTTTGTTTTTTTTTTTATTCATGCAGATGCAGAGTCCGATTTATTCAACCTTACTTTTATAATAATCATTTTTCAATCTATTATTAATATGATTTGATTTGATGTAGAGGATTCTTTCATAGATAGATAGATAGATAGATAGATAGATAGATAGATACTTTATTAATCCCAAGGGGAAATTCACATAATCCAGCAGCAGTATACTGATACAAAGAAACAATATTAAATTAAATAGTAATAAAAATGTACATAATCTAATTCATGTACATAATCTAAAAATAGAATCCTTGTCTTGCGGTTTACTCATCAAATATCCATCCCCATATCTCGAGGGGACACCACTCCCGATTTTTGTGTTGATCCTCAGTTTAATGTCGCGCCCCCGTCCCGCCAGCCCCTTAAAGTCCGCAGATGTGACTCTTACGTTCAAAGCAGTGCTTGAAGTGGGCACACAAGCGGCGGCCCCCTTTGAGTTACACTGCCGTGTTAGCGTGGAGAGCGAGGAGCGCAGATCGGAACCTTCACACGTCACATCACACTTTCTGTGGCTCCCCCATTTGAAATCCGAGCGTTTCTGCCGTGGAGTTTGCAGCGCCGCGATTGGCGGAGGGGACGGCAGGTCGGTCGGTCGTTTTTTTTTTTTTAGCGCCATGACTGGGAGGCACGAAATCGACGGAGTGAAGCTGATAACCAAGATGAGAGTCGCATTTATGAAATCGAAAGCCTGCCGGCCACTGAGCTGAGCTCTGCTTCTTCCTTGAGCTTCGCCGAACTTTTTCTTTCCAATTTCTCTTTCCTGGCCAGGACTCCGCCCCATCTTCAGTCATCCGTTCACCCTATTGGTTGCTGGTGCTGTCAATCACTTCGGGTGCATCCAGCACTTGCATTAAGCGCACTCTCAACACAAAGTAGAGCAACATAACAGTAATAAAAGTTGACAAATATAAAACGTATCGATAAATAAAAAACGTGTCTTCTTTTTTATATAACTAAATTTCAATTAACTGTCAAAACTTTTTTGAGATTTTGGGGTATTCAGTTTTTCTATTGTGTTTTTTTTTCTCCTAAATATTGAAAAGTCAGACTGTCCTCCACTAGCGATGCCAAGTGCCCTCGATGTGCCATCGTGCCAGGCTTCAGCTTTTTAGCTAAACGTTAAAGAGTCAGTGAGTCAGTCAGCTCTGCATACAGCTGTGCTTCTCCACCAATTGAGGGTCCGGGGCTGCCCACAGTGGGTCACAAGTTGCTAATGTTTGTATTAGTAGTGGGTCACGGTGGGTCGCCACTCCAGCATTTGCCACCCACTCTCTGACAATGACAATTACACTTTATTCGCCAAGTGGGAATCATCCCTCCAACACCCCCACACACAAATGCTCTGACAATTGGGCTCAATTCCCTTCTGAAAACTCAGGATTAATTTAAGTGGGACCCCCCCCCCCCACGTAAACATTTCGGCTCAATCACCCCCCCTCCATTGTGACAATTGAGCTCAATTCACCCATTGGGACCCCACACTCTGACTGTCATGATTGATCACACCCCCCCAACTCATGCGCTACTACTACTGCGCTCATGACTCCCCCCCAACCCGCTAACACAATCAAGCTGCATTCCCCCAGTGGGACCACCAAACCCTCCCCCCCCAGCTTTGACTATCAAGCTTAATTCACCCAGTGGCCTCCACCCACTCCAACTTTTATGATCTAAAAACTGAGCTGGACCCCCCCACCCCCAAAGCCCCATGGGAAATAGTGGGTCGTGACTCCAAACAGGTTGAGACCCACTGGTTTATACCACAACAGTTTCTTTGCCCACTTAGTCCTCAGCAGGGTCCTGGAGGGCTGAAGCCCACCCCAGGTAGCACAGGGCACAAGGCAGGAGCAAACCCCGGACAGGACACCGCAGTCCATCAGAGGGTGAGCAGGCAGACACACTCACATACCCGCCGGGCAACTGAATGTCGCCAACAGGGAGAACATTCAAACTCAACACAGAGAGGACCTTACGGGGCAAAGCCTGGTCTTCTTACTGCGGGGCAGCAGCACTGCCACAGTGCCACCATGCCAGTATATATTTACTGTATATAGATTTATATCAAAGAGCAGGGTGGCGGGAGGAGGAGTTTGGACCCCCCTGGAGGTTCAAAGCATGTTGATATTCAGTTGCTGCACCAGAGAGAGGAGGCTTTCACTCTTGGGTTGGTAATGAGGGGGCGAGGTGCCAGTATGCACTGGCACACATTCATTACCTTCATAAGGCGAGACCGGGGAAGTGCCAGGATGTCGCACTCAACTTCAAGCCCTCAATTTAAGCCCTGGGTTTGACTAAGCGGAGCTCAAAGTAGGTGAGGTGGTCTTCAGTGATCCTGACCCCTGGTGAGCTCAGTTTAAGTGAACCCGAGCCGAGACGCACTGGACTTCAGACTGGTAAACTCCGAGATGGGCAACCAAAGACAAAGCACAACACTCAATGCCCTGGTAGCTCGAGACCTCCTTAAATTAGGGGGTCTCAGATTTATGCTCTAATAGGATTAGACCTCCCCGTTGAGGTGCTCCACATTTAAATGGGGTAAACTATTACAAAATCATTACCTAAAAGGGAGAGGATTACTGACAACCAACTGAACTGCCATAAAGCAGCGGACTCAAATATAACGAGATAACAACAAGCAACAAAAAACAGGAAAAAACGCGAGAGAGAAAACGAAACGAAAGGAGAGCCGAGGACGGAGCTCAGGGAGGTCCTGGCATGAAGGAGGCCGCTCTGAACCAGAGGCTGAGTGTCCCCTGCGTGAGGGGCCGAGGGGCTTTCAGTGAGGTAAAGTAAAGAGCGTAAGCCTATCAGCCGATTTTCATTAGCGGCCGGCCCAAGCCGTTTAGGCGGCAGGTCACGACTTCTCCCTTATGATCTCCGCTGAGCTCTGACTTGTGCCATCGCAGCAGATGCTCCCCTAAAGCGACCCCCCGGCTAAGCTAAGCTTTTTCACCCATCTGTCCCCCGTCAGCCAGAGGTGGGCCGGGCGGGAGAAGAGCCACCCAGTGGAATGTCCTGGCATTGAGGATGGCGGCTCGTTATTGTGTGGAAATGACGCCATCCTGTGCCACAGCCTGAGTGTCTCAGTCTTTTCATTTCTAGAAGCCTAGACGGGTAAAAGAGGCAGAAGACACCGTGGTTATAAAGCAGAGGATGGCATCGACTGCAAGGTCAAATAGGCCTGGCAGAGTTTGGCCAATGGTAAGGATCAAGCAGGCCTGGCACAGTGGGCAAGTGATGATGATTAAGTGGGCATGGCACAGTGGTTATGTGATGAGGATCAAGTGGGCATGTGATATGGATCAAGTGGGTCAGGTGGGGGTGGGGGGGCACATGATGAGGATCAAGTTGACCTGGCAGAGTGAAACTGTGATGAAGGTCAAGTGAACCTAGCACAGTGGGTATGAGATAAAGGACAAGTGGCATGGCAGGGGGGCTATAATAAAGATTAAGTGGGCCTGGCACATGATGAGGATCAGGGGGCATGGCAGAGCAGTAGTGTGAAATGGATCAAGTGGGCCTGGCAGAGTGGGCATATGATGAGGAGCAAGTGGAAAAGGCACAGTAGTCATGTGATTTGGATCAAGTGGACCTGGTGTAGTGGGCATATGATGAGGAGCAATTGGGTATGGCACAGTGGATATGAGATAAAAGACAAGTGCCGTGGCAGAGGGGAGCTGTGATGAAGACTAAGTGGACCTGGCACAGTGGCCATGAGATGGGTATGAAATAGGCCTCTGTGGAGTAGACCTGTGATAAAAAATAAGTGGTCCGGTCACCGTGGTTACAAGATATGAATAAGGGGAGCCTTGCAGTGTCAGCCTTTGATGAGGTTCAAGTTGGCCTGATGCAGTGGGCATGGGATGGAGATCAAACAACCCTGGCAGAGGGAGCCTTTGATGAGAATCAAGTGGAACTGGCAGAGGGGGTCCGTAATTTGAAACAAGTTGGGCTGGCATAGTGGGGCCATTCAGAAGGCCTGTGATGCCAATCACATTTTCCTGCCCTCCCTTTCAGTGCCCATTTCTTGCATCTTCAGAAGATACCCTCATGTCCTTGACTAGTAAAATAACAGCAGTTCAGTACTGGGTGGGCATCTTGGCAGTGCAAATGAAACAACACAAAGTGAGGGGCAGTAGAGTTGAAGAATCAAAAGATATACAACAAGAAATCCAAGAGAAGGAGGGACGCCCCCCGTCCCTGCCAGCCCCTTCTTCTGGAGCTTTTGTTGCAGCTCAGCTCTGCCAGGCTCCTCCGAGTCGCACAAAAGCACTTGGCTTCTCCTTCCTTAACCTTAAAAAGTCTTCATAGGAGGGCAGACGTTCAGCCCACGTCACTCGCTTTCCTAGGAAATAACGAAGATGGATGTGTCTGGGGCACAAGGAAAAGATCAGCCTCCATGGCGCTGATTAGAGCAGTGCTGATATGGGCACAAAGCCCACACTGTTAGGATTTGAACCAGCCTGGACAAAAAAAAAATAAAGTAAAATGACGAGAAAAAAAAAAATGGAGGTCAAACTGAGGAGGTGAGGGAAACCAAGGAGAGGAATCCCCAAAATATGAAAACCAACCGAGGGGAACCCCTAGAGATTAAAACTACACCAGGGAAGAGAGGAACTGCCAGAGATGAAAAGTAACCAAGGGGAACCCCCAAAGATGAAAACGGAACACGGGTGAAAAAATGAACTGAAATGAAACACTCAGAGATGAAAAGTAAACTGGAGAAGAAGCCTGAAGGTAAAAATGTATTGAGGTGAACCCCCAAGTGTGAAAACAAGGCAAAGGAAACCCCCAAGGTAAAAAAAAAAACACCTGAGAGGAATCCCCAGAGATGAAAAGTAACCAAGGGGAACCCTGAAAAATTTAAAATGAGTGATGTGAACCCCCAAATATGAAATCTAGGCAAAGGAAAACCCCAAGGTAAAAAGCATCTGAGAGGAACCCCTGGAGATGAAAAGTAAGCAAGGGGACCCCTGAAGGTGAAAACTGACTGAGGTGAACCCCCAAAATGTGAAAATTAGGCAAGGAATCCCCCAGGGTAAAAAAAAAAAAACATCTGAGAGGAATCCCGGAGATGAAAATTAACCAAGGGGAACCCTGAAGGTGAACCTCCAAAGATGAAAACTAAGCAAGGGAACCCCCAAATAGCAAAAGCTAACTGTAGGATCCCCCTAGAGATGAAAAATAACAAAGACGGAGTCTGAAAATGAAGATTAACTGAAGTGAACCCCCAAATGTGAAACATGAGCAAGAGAATCTCCATGGTGAAAACTAGCTAAGGTGAACCTCCCAAAGATGTAAATAAATTAAGACGGACCACCGTAAACGTTAGCCAAAGGGAACCCCCCATATGTATAAATCAACTGAGGGGGAGCTTTAAATATGGAAATTAAGCACCCAAAGGTATAAGCTAAGTAAGGGAACCCCCAAAGTGAAAATTAACTTAAAGGAACCCCAAGAGGTGGAAAGTGACCACTAGTACCCCTAAGGACGAAGCTAACAGAGGGGATCCCTGGAAGTGAAAATGACTGCAGTGAAATCACCAAAGGTGGAAACTAAACGAGGGACCTTTCAGATGAAAACTAACCAAAGGAAACCCCCAGAAATAAAAAAAGGAAAGTAACTTAAGTTGAACCCTGGAGATACAAACTGCTGACATGAACCTTAGAAATGAAAAGTAACTGAGGGGATCCCTGAAGGCCAAGATTGACTGAGGTGACCCCCTAAACGTGAATAATAATCATGGGAGACCCCAAAGTAAAACGTAACTGAATAAATTCCCAAACATGACAGCTACCTGAGGGGAACCTCCAGAGACGAAAAGTAACCGAGGAGAACCCTGGGAATGCAAATTAACAGAGGAAATTAAAACTAATTAAAGTGAACCCAAAGGGTAAAGATGAACTGAGAGGAACTTCCAAAATGTAAAAAGTAAAGCAGAGAAATCCTCCAATGATGAAAACACGTCATGCCCCCCCGGGTATGAAAACTAACACGGGGGGGTCTCCCAAAGGTAAGAATTAACTCAAGTGAACCCCAGGGGGGTCAAAAGAAGCTGAGGGAAACCCTGGAGATTACAACTGAGGGGAACCATAGAGAGGAAAACTAACTAAGGGGAACCCCCAGAACTGAAAAGTGCCTAAGGGGACCCCTGAAGATAAAACTGAGCTGAGGTAAACCAAAGAGGTCAAAATTAATGGATTTGAATCTCAAAGTTGAAAACTGAGTAAGAGAGCCCCCAAAGATGAAAAGTAACTGAGGGGAACCCCCCCCCCAGAAATGAAATGCAACTGAACGGGACCCCACCCACTCTTATTTTCATGGTGAAAACCCCCAGAGATAATAAGTAACTGAGGGGAACCTCCCTCCCTCATCGGTGTAAATGAACTGAATTGAATCCCAGGGGTACAAATGAACGGAGAGGATCTTTCAAATGTGAAAACTTAATTTAGAAGAATCCTCTGAAGATGGAAGGTAACTGAGGGGAACCCCAGGAGATGTAAAGTACTTGGGGGAGCCCGACTGGGCCGACCCTCTTCCTCCTGGACCCAACTGTGATGTTACTTTTGAAGGTGCGGCCCACCACCTAAACCCCCCCACCGTGTCATCCACAGGCTCATTCTGAAGGGTATTGAGAAGGGTGGGCCGCCTCTCCAGGCCCATTAATAATAAACAGACAACACAGCCTGTGAGTTTCGGGGGGTCACCATGCCTCTGCCGTCGTTTAATTAGCGTAAAACCGTCGCTCGGTGTGCACACGTCTCCCAATCCCTTGGCTCCGATTCCCAGGATTTAATTGATGAAGGTCTGCCCGTGTACTCAGCGCTCCCAGGAGAACGTCTGGGCCGTAATTGGCTTTTTACTGCTCCCATCATTTTGTTGCTGATTATTGATGTCTCAAAGATCGGAGAGCCTGTCATGGCTGCATTAGCCAAGTGGTGCTCATTATTCCAGGCAGGCTTCAAGGGTGAGGAAGCAAGGTCGATATCTCCTTCAGCCGCAGACCCCTCGACGGGTCCACTTTGTTGCTACCGGGGCTCAGCTTTGCTGTCTTGGGGCTCAGCAGCAATGCAGGCCTCTTAATCCAGCGCCTTGAACCATCGGCATGTGACACGTGAAGGTCGGCCACCAAAGCCATCACCACAACTCAAAACTGCTGCCTTATAAAACTCAAAAATGAGAAGAAGACTGGACAATTGTGCCATATACTGGGCCCACAGGTGGTACGTGGTGAGAGGGGCAGTGCCAGCTTAGGCACGGCTTATCCACACCTCCTACTGGACATTTAGACACGTGCTGCTGATGTTGGGTGGCTCTGTGGTTAGCGCTGTTTTTCCATTGTTCAAGAATCCCCCAATTTGAACCCCAGGTCTTCCTGGTTAATTTGTGACTCTAAATAAGGCCCTGTATGAGTGAGGACGTCGGCGGTGTCCCACCCAGGGCTTGGTTCTGCTGTGCACCTGATGTTGCCAGGTTGGGCTCCACTCTATGATCTTCAGCAGGCTTGAAAATATTGTGAACAATTCTAACAGCCCACAGACTGCGCCCCCTGCTGCTGGTTTACTGGTTAGCACTCCTCACAGCACTGGGAATTCCAGCCTGACTCTTAATTGGCCTCACGTGAATAAATAATGTGACATCCTGTCCAAGTTTTGGTCCCACCTTGCCCCTGATACTGCCAGGGTAGACGCCACCCCATGCCCCTCAGTTTTTTAAAAAATGTCAAACATGTTCAGAACAATTAGAGCAGCACACAGACTGCGCCCCCTGCTGGTGGCTCAGTGGTTAGTGCCCCTGCCTCACAGCTCCACAGCTCTCGATTGAAATTGATCCCCAATAAGTCAATGTGAGTTGCCCATGAAGGACTGGCACCCACACAATGTCATCTCTTGCTTTGAACCCAGCGCTGAGAAGGTTTGATGAGATGGATGATCTGGTGATGCTGTGGCAGAACTCTGCATGAATGGCACTATATAATAAGTTGTGGGTTTTAAAAGTGCTGGGACACCACGACTGCCCCAAGGCACGGTGACAACCAGAATGCTATGAAGCAGCAGCTGGTCTGCTCCTGACGTCAGCATGTGGTGACCTGTACGGGGCGCTGCTACAAAAATTAAGACGTTCTGAAACTGTGTGTCTGGGATACCAGCATGGAGTGCCAGTCTACCGTACAGCAGGCTTTTGTTCCTGTTAGAAGTGGAGGTCAGCGCCACACATTGTGCCCAGAGAGAGACAGAAGGACAGAGGGACAGATGGGCTGTTGGGTCAGCAGACAGACAGATGGACAGGCAGGAGGACTGACTGATACCTGAGAAAACAGAGACAGACAGAGAGATGGGCTGAGAGAGAGATGGACAGATTGGTTCACAGAATGACACACATGACAGACGGACAAGTTGATGTGATGGCAAGACAGATGGGTACCAGCAGGCAGAGTGACATAAGGGTGGACAGAGAGACAGACAGACAGATAGATAGATAGATAGAGTGGACAAAGGGGCAGACAGAAAGATGGACAGGTGGGTTGGCTGACAGATGGACAGGCTGATGGACAGATGAGTGGGTAAACTGATGGACTGGTGGATCAGTAGAGAGACAGAGAAACACACAGACAGATGGACAGATTGGTTAACAGACAGGCAAAAGAGCACACAGATAGAAAAGATGGACAGGCATGGCAGATTGGCAGAAGTGTGGACTAATGGCAGGCAGACAGACAGATGGACAGGCTGATGGACAGATAGACCAACAAAGATACAGACAAAGAGTCAGACAGAGATAGAGGAACACACACAGACAGATGGACAGATTGGTTAACAGACAGACTGACATGACAGGTGGACAGGTTGGTTGACAACAAGGCATATGTACAAACAGGCAAATGGACAGGTGGATGGACAGACAGACAAGCAATGTGTCAGACATGCCAGCTTGGGCAGCATTTCCTGGGTACTGGAAAAAGGGAAACATTTGATGACTAACGAGAGGGTACGTTTATTAACCCGGAGATCGCAGGACGTCACTTCCGCCCGAGCTCTGTCAGCCCCGCCTCTTCCATCTGCCCCTGCACATAAAGAGGAGACCCGCGCCTGGAGGAGATGAAGCTCCTAATCAAGATACCCGGAAAGGGCTTATGATGGATGGCTAACCACGTCAGAAGCCCACCACGTTCCGTTTCAGCTTTTTCAAATCTCTGGACACTAATCGGGATATCTTTTGGGCCCCCCGTTTTTTTTTGTTTTGTTTCATTCACACGCCATATAAGACCACTTACCTGATTTTCATTGCCTCTGTCCACTGGCATCACCCGTACCAGCCCTTTGAATTCAAAAGAGAATTCTGAAGAGTGTGAGACTTGGGTTGCTATAAGGCACTTCAGACCTGTGGTCCTTTTATGGGGGGAGGCGTCAGCCTTTATCGCCTCAAACGTCCCCCCCCCCCACCCCCCCAAATCTATCAAACAGACATGCTGGCCTTTTATCGCTCCCCATAACTCACGGCTGTTAGTGGAGGAAAAGCTCACGTCTCACCTACTGTGTCTTTCTCCCTCCACATTTTACGGTTTTACACAAAAGGATGTATGGGTGGGGGGGTCTCCTGGGTGGTACAACCGCAAGCAAAGAGAAAGGCCGCTGCTGAAAGATGAGCAGCCGTGAGAGAGCGAGAGAGCCCCGCGGTGGGACCTCCCTGAAGTTCACTTCCATTCGGGTTCAAAGCGTGCGGCGCGCGACGGGGGCGCGTGGGCGGTGCTGTTTGTTTTGTAGATTAGGTGACGGGCTGATAGAGGTGGGCGCTAATCAATGAAGGAAAACACACAAACAAGACGCTGGGGTGGATAAACCCGACAACAGCAGACCCTCACCACCGCCCACCCCCCTTCCAATAGCTTAGCTAAACATCTGAGTGGAGCCTCGGAGTTTGACGGGGGTCGCCTTGTGGGAATACGAGGCTGCCTCGATGGAATGTAAAGTGCAGTCGACCCCCCCAATCCAACTACCACGGGCTCCGAGTGTGATAAGATGTACTCATCGATCGCTGCTTCGCATTCCTTAGGGGGGCTTTATCTCACCGAAAACGCTCAGCGCACTCTCTTACACGCTCACGGGACTCAATAAATCATCCAGAGAGAGCTGAAGGGGGCACACGCAGGCCGTTTACAGGGTCGGCCTCCTCAAAGCTGCTCGCCTGGGATCGCTCATTCCATCTTCACGGAGGGTCTCACCGGCGGATTAGGGCCCACCTGTTCGCGGGAATAATTCTGACAGCTGCGCTACACAACAGCCGTTTAACTTCACTTTCACATAAAATGGGGGCACAGCACTTGAACACGTCGAAAGAGGGAGACCCGCCGCGGCTGCCTGACAATCCTCTTTGTTGTGTAAGCCCCCCTCCGTCACTCCTCTTTAATTTACTGATGTCTGCCCTTCATTTCTCTAAGGAAAGCTGCCATGTCAACTGTGGAATCATATCTGCCTCCTCACCAGTCTGTCTGTCTGTATGTCTTCTGTCCAGCTGTTCAAGTGCCCATCTGAGTGCCCATCTGTCTAAGTGTCTATCCGTCTGTTCATTTACCTATCAGTCTGTCCTTCTTGCTAATGCGTCTGTCCATTTCTGTCTTTCCGTCTGCCCATCTGTCTGCCTTTCAGTTTTTTTCTATTTTGAAAGCGTGTGTGGCTGCCATGTCATCTGTGGAAAAAAGTCCGCCTCCTTGTCTGTCTGTCTGTCCAAGTGCCCACTTGACTGTTCAACTGTCTGTCTGTCTGTCTATCCCTCTTTCTAAGTGTCTATCCACTTGTCTATTTGTGAGTCTGTCTGTACATCAGTCTGTCTGTCAGTCAATCAGTTTTTCTGCCTGTAAGTTCATATGTCCGTCTACCTGTCCATCTGTCCCGTCTGTCAACATGTTTATCTGCCATTCCATCTGTTCCTCTCAGTTTACTGTGCAGCTCTCTAAATCTGTGCTCATCCATCTGTCTGTCTCATGTCACTGTGTAGCTAGCTAAACCTGCGTTCACCCGTCTGTCTGTCTGTCCATCAGTCCTAAGTATGTGTCTGCCTGTCCATCCGCCTAACTGTTTGTCTGTCCTTCCATCTGTCTAACTGCCTGACTGTCTGTACACCCATTCCTAGGCCTGTCCATCCACCTGTTTCTGTTTACACTGAAAAATGTCTAACATTGATGTTGTTCATTCAACGTAAATTTTCTCTTTCAAGCAACTTAAGATTAGTCATTTAGTGACGTAGCTTGAAATATTTGGTTTCAGATCTCAATCAAGGTAAAAAAAATTGTTTGTACCAAAGTAAGTTATGGTGGAGAGAATAAATATAAAAATCCTATTTCAGTTAACTTAATATTTTAGGTTGTTCATGTGCTGTGTTTGAGGGGCTGTTTGTATTTTCTTCTGGTCGAACTTTCCAGCGTGCTGGCTTTCCAACTGCCAGAAAAGAAGAAGACTTTTCCGAGTGGAGTGGACGTGACTTTTATAACGGAGGATTTCTGGTAAGTAACCCTGTTTCTCAACTGTTAATTTTAAGTATAAGAACTTGTAATAAAACACACTTTCAAGAAAGCTGTAGAAACGTTTAATAATTTTTTGTTGTATATTTAAAATTTACACTTCAAAATGCTTGTGTATTTGCGCTAGATTTTTAAATAAATTTAAAAAGTACAGCATTGGAATGTGTTATGTTCATAATATTTCTAATACACTGAAAAAAGTCTAACATTGATGTTGTTCATTCAACGTAAATTTTCTCTTTCAAGCAACTTAAGATTAGACATTTAGTGTCGTAGCTTGAAATATTTGGTTTCAGATCTCAATCAAAGTAAGAAAAATGTTTGTACCAAATTAAGTTATGGTGGAGGGAATAAACGTAAAAATCCCATTTCATTTAACTTAATATTTTAGGTTGTTCATGTGCTGTGTTTGGGGGCCATTTGTATTTTCTTTCGGTCGAACTTTCCAGTTTGATGGCTTTTCCAACAGCCAAAAAAGAAGAACAACTTAAAAAATAGATTTACTTCAGTAAAAAAAAAACAAGTGAATTGCACCCAATCACTCTAAATGATTTGCCTCAACTTAAAA
>JANRMT010062857.1:46383667-46394101 GCA_026402145.1 Polypterus bichir lapradei | reverse complement strand
AAGTGAATTGCACCCAATCACTCTAAATGATTTGCCTCAACTTAAAACTTGTGGGTTCAATAAGATAAAAAGAATGATATTGGTTCAGATTGAAAGTATTAAGTGTGAATCATCACCTTCATTATTTTAAGTTGAATGGAGATTATACTTTTTTCAGTGTACTGTGCAGCTATCTACTGTAATTGTGTGAGTGTTCATCTGTCTGTCAGTCCGTCTCTCCATCAGTCCATCAGTGTCCGTCTGCCTGCGTGTCTATCAGTATGTCTGCCCATCTGTCTAAGTCTGTCTGTCCAACCAAGTTTCTGCCTGTTGGTCCACCTGCCTGTCAGTCTATCAATCTGAATATCCGAGTGCCCGTTTGTCTGTGTGTCCACCTCTCTGCCAGTTCATTTGTCCATCTGTCCTTCTGTCTGTCTCTCTTTACTTGCGCAGCTGTCTCAGTGACTGCCCACCTGCCTGTCTTTCTGTCCATTGGTCCATCTAAGTGTCTGTCTGTCTGTCTGTCTGTCTCTCTATCGAGGGGTCTGCCTGCTTGTCTGTCTACCCTTCTCTCTACGTGTCCGTCTCTCCATAAAGTTTCAGTCTCTGTCTGTCCGTCTGCCTGTCAACCATTCAACTGGACTCAGACATTTTTGGGATGAAAACCCAAAGTGCAAAAACAAAAAATACATTCACATATGTGGAGGACCTGCTAGGCGCCTTGAACACGGGAAAGGCGCTATATAAATAAAATGGATTATTATTATGATTGAAGCTCGGTCAAGAAATGAGGTGATGATTAGTGAGCAGCAGGATGGTTTCATGCCAAGAAAGAGCACCACAGATGTGATGTTTGCTCTGAGGGTGTTGATAGAGAAGTTTAGAGAAGAACAGAAGGAGTTGCATTGTGTCTTTGAGGACCTGGAGAAAGCAAATGACAGGGTGACTGAGAGGAGCTGTGGTATTGTATGAGGAAGTCGGGAGTGGCAGAGAAGTACGTAAGAGTGGTACAGGATATGAACAAGGGAAGTGTGACAGTGGTGAGGTCTGAGGTAGGAGTGACGGAGGTGGGATTACATCAGGGATCGGCTCTGAGCCCTTTCTTATTAGCAATGGTGATGGACCAGTTGACAGACGAGATTAGACTGTGGACTGTGATGTTTGCTGATGACATTGTGATGACATTGTGATCTGTAGTGATAATAGGGAGCAGGATGAGGAGACCCTGGAGAGGTGGAGATATGAGAGGAGAGGAATGAAGGTCAGTAGGACCACCAAGACAGAATACATGTGTGTGAATGAGAGGGAGGTCAGTGGAATGGTGAGGATGAGGGGAGTAGAGTTGGCGAAGGTGGAGGAGTTTAAATACTTGGGATCAACAGTACAGAGTAAAGGGGATTGTGCAAGAAGAGAGTGCAGGCAGGTGGAGTGGGTGGAGAAGAATGTCAGGAGTGATTGGTGACAGACGGGTATCAGCAAGAGTGAAAGTGAAGGTCTATAGGACGGTAGTGAGACCAGCTATGTTATATGGGCTGGAGACGGTGACACAGGAGACAGAGCTGGAGGTGGCACAGTTAAAAATCTCCATTGGGTGTGACGAGGATGATCAGGATTAGAAATGAGGACATTAGAGGGTCAGCTCAAGTTGGACGGTTGGGTGACAAAGTCAGAGAAGCAAGATTGCGTTGGTTTGGACATGTGCTGATGAGAGATGAGGGGTATATTTGGAGAAGGGTTCTAAGGATAGAGCTGCCAGGTAAGAGGAAGAGAAAGGCCTAAGAGGAGGTTTATGGATGTGGTGAGAGAGGACATGCAGGTGATGGGGGTGACAGAACAAGATGACGAGGACAGAAAGATATGGAAGAAGATGATCCACTGTGGCGACCCCTAACAGGAGCAGCCAAAAGAAAAAGAAGAAGATTATGAGCCTGAACCAGACCAACATTCAAGCCCAAGACCCCAGAGGTGTGAGGCAGGTGCGCTAACCCCTGAGCCACCAGTGGGGATGCTGGCCTGTGTGCTGCTCAAGTTGTTCTTAACATTCACAACGTGGCATTTTCCATCTGGCTCTTCATCGGGCTGGGGGTCATGGTGGGCAGAGCCCCGAGAAGACCCCTGACAAGCAGCTTGATGGTCCTGGGACAACAATGTCAAATATTATGAAGAAGATGAAGGTCCATTGGACTGTAGCCCCCCTTGCTGGACGTGGCCATAAGTGAGAATGGCAGACAAAAAAGCCAAGGACGACTTCCAAAGAGAGACAAGCTGGTCGAGGGTCCATCAGGGTCTGATGGCTTCATCTGTCACTTTTTGAGTGACAGTGGGCTCAATGGAAGAAGACCCAGGAGGACTCTACGCAAAAAAGTCGGACTGAAGTTTGCCCAAATGTCTGTTGACAGGCCACAATGTCCTTTGGATGGATGTGACAATGCTGGAGCTTTGTGACAAGTCACATCAGCTTTGTGTGTCCAGAGATGACAAAAATGAAACTTTTAAAGAAAAGAACGTAAGATCGACTGTGAGACATGGAGGGGGCTCACTGATGTTTTGGGGGCTGCTTTGCACCGGGTGTCTGTGCAGGGAAAAATGAAATCTCAAGATCACCATGACATTCTGGAGCCAAGCGTCCTGCCAAGAGACAGAAAGCTCTGTGTCAGTCACAGCTCATGGACCCTCTAACAGGATAAGGGGCAAAAACACACGGCTGAAAGCCCCCAAGAATAGTGAAGAACACAACATGGGACTGTACTGAGGTGTCCAACTGTGAGCACGGAACATCTATGGAAACATCTGAAACATGGAGAAGACCCCCTTCAGACCTGACGCTGCTGGAGCAGTTTGCAAAGGATGGGTGGGCCGAATGACCTGTGGGCAGGTGCAGTAGTGTCATGAGCGGGACCGGGTAAGGGGGGACTCCAGAAATCACCAGTGTGCAGGGATGGCAAACTCTAAAGGCTGGGGGACAAAATATGAGGTGAAGGGTCCCATCATTTGTGTTCTTATTTGAAATGTTCTGTAGAATCCAAACTCTAAAGCAAAGTCGGATTTTTGTTACATTCTGAGTAAACAATGAGGGGGGCCGATGACTTTGGTCAGCTTCAAGTGATTTCACAGACCCTTGTGAGTTCTTCTCTTTTCATGGAGGGGTACCAACACGTTTCTCCATGTCTGAACCTCACACTCCATTCTACCATCTCAGTCACCTCAGAGTTTGGCAGCTATAATAGGTGGGCATGGAGCGTGAAGTGAAGACGCCATCATGTTGATGCCACACATTGTAGAGTGGAATTCTGGTCCGGAAGTCCGCCACACCACACTGCCCAGCCAGGAGTCTTCCATCAAAGCTCTTTACCTTCTCAGAACTGCAGTTGTTCCTGGGCATCTTTTCTGGCAGCTTCATTGTGATTCATAGGTGGTAGTGTGGGGGTTCTGAGCTTCGTCAGAAAGGACCACCGACTCCTTGCTGGGGTTACAAGTGAATGTTGTGAGTTTGTGGTCGAAGGTTTCCTGACAGGAAATGATGGCTCATTGTTGCCCTAGATGGCACTCCGGGTTTGTGGTGATAGAGGATGGCACATTTCGCCCACTCACACACACACACACACACACGGGGCGTGCCTTCCTTTTGTTCTTGTGGCTCGCGGCACAGGCAAAGATGAACAAACATGAACAAGTACGAGTAGCAAAGCAGCCCTCATTTTTCATTTTTACATTTATTTATTTATTTAGCTGAAGGTTTAACCCAAAGTGGTCCACAGCTTGTTTCTGGACTGGTAGTGCGTGCCCACCAGTGGCTGATGTGACTCACACCAGGTCATAGAGTAAGTTTAGTTTAATTAATAAAGCACACTGTAAGAAAAATGAGAGGACAACAATAAAGACTTGGGTGATACATTTGCCATTTTTGACCAACACTCAGTTACCCATAACAAAGAAATATGCATTGCATTTCACTTTCCAACAGATGGCACATCACAAACATTTGCAATGATTAAATGCCCTGCATGTGTCATTTTAACAGATGGTGCATCACAAACATTAACACTGCTTTTAAGAATCCCACACTAAATTGCATAAAGCAGAGAAATAAGCATTGCATTTCACATTCCAAAAGATGGCACATCACAAACATTTGCTGTAATTAAATAGCCTGCATGTGTCATTCCAACAGATGGTGCATTACAAACATCCATCCTTCCATCCATTATCCAACCCGCTATATCCTAACTACAGGGTCACGGGGGTCTGCTGGAGCCAATCCCAGCCAACACAGGGTGCAAGGCAGGAAACAAACCCTGGGCAGGGCACCAGCCCACTGCAGGGGGCGCACACACTAGGGACAATTTAGGATCGCCAATGCATCTAACCTGCATGTCTTTGGACTGTGGGAGGAAACCGGAGCACCTGGAGGAACCCCACGCAGACACAGGGAGAATATGCAAACTCCATGCAGGGAGGACCAGGGAAGCGAATCCAGGTCTCCTAACTGCGAGGCAGCAGCGCTACCCACTGCGCCACTGTGCCGCCCATTACAAACGTTAACACTGCTTTTAAGAATCCCACACCAAATGGCATAAAGCAGAGAAATAAGCATTGCATTTGATATTCCAACAGATGGCACATCACAAACATCTGTAGTAATACAAAGCACTGCATTTGTCAGTACACTGGCACCTTTAAAAGGGGAGTCAGGAGGCAATGGGCAAACCTCCCCAGGAGAAGCAGAAGAAGAGGGAGACTGTTTATGTGTTCATAATTGTGCAACTTGTGGCTGGAGGTCAGCGAAAATAAACAAAAATGCAGTTGTGTTGGGTGACCGTCCCCATCTATTTCTATTATATAGCACCTTTCCCGTTTGTTTCTATTATATAGCACCTTTCCCATCTATTTCTATTATATAGCACCTTTCCTAGCTGTTGCTAATCATGGCATTGGAGTGCCCATATGTCACATGCTGATCAGCATATACAGGTGATAATTTCACTGGACTCAGTACACCTAACCATACAAACCTACTATATAACGCCTTTCACATCAGTCTACCTGTAATCCCAGCACAATTCCACACCCACTGATGTTTTCCCTTCCTTCAGTGATGGCGTTGGCAGGATCTGCCTGGTTGCTTACCACCCCAAAGATCTTTAGAAGCTATCAGCGCCAGTCTGAATCTGAGTCCTCCATGACACAAACTGGGCACACCTCACCCATGTGTGTGACCAGAAGGCATGATCTGAATTAGGCAGTGAGGCCAACCAGAGGAACCGACCGAGTGGGCAGCAGCCTGGCCGAGGCCATTGTCTGGTGTTAATGGCACAGTGGCAGAGGGTTTCACTGCAGTTTAAATGAGCTGTAAAGGTGGCACCAAGGCCTCTTGCCAGATAAAATGCCAGTTGACAGGAATTGTGCCACTGATAATGTGAATTTTCTTTACATGTGTTTGAATGCATCAGCTTCACCCTCAGGAGTGGTGTGGGCAGTTGGCATGGCTGGCACAAGTGAGTTTATTTCACTTATTGAATGTGTCTATTCTGAAGTACGGATTAATAAAACTTTCATTACATTTCCAGTAACATTTCATACTGAGGCCCAGAAGTGTTCGTGTTCATAGAAATCAAGGAAAGCAGGACATTAAAGAACGGGTGGCACAGCGGTTAGTGCTGCTGCCCCTCACACCCATTGCCCTTGGTTCAAATCCCACACCCCCTCATCTGAACACTCTCCCCTTGTGTGTGTGGAGATGGATTGGACGTCCAGTCCAGGGTTGACTTCTGCCAGATGAGGTGACCCTGACCTGGATTAAGTGGGTCTAAGAGTGTGAGGAGGACGAGGAGGAAGATGCCTTCAGACTTTGCCTTTCAGGCCCTGTTTGTCTGGATTAGATTACTTCTCTTGACGCACTGCAGGGAACTCCTGCCGCCGATTTCAAGGAAAAGCCTCCACTGTCTTTAAGAAGAAAGTGCGTCAGCGCATAGAAAAACGGAGGTCAGGACCACCTCTGCGGGCTGCCTGGCATACATACGATACATTATATACACGGGCCCACGTGGCACACGGACTCCACTGGGATGGCCCTCGTGCACGTCTGCTCGGCCGCCAGATGTTTGCAGCTGTCGATCGGAGGACCATGGCTGCTCCACAGCCTGCCAGAAGTTATAGGCGTTAGGAGAAGAACAATGACGCACTGAACACAACGTGAAACAGAAAATAAAACGTCATCTGAGGGGTCCGAGAGAACAAAGAGAAAGGGCGCATCTGCTGGAGGAGGAGCCTAACAGAATCAGCAGCAAGCATAGAGAGATATGGAGGAAGAAAACTGTCCTGGCATAGCCCTGCCAGGGAAAGAGCACGGGCCGGATGGGGGGCTCAGTGGAGCCGTGACACCTTAGCTGTGCCAATCAGGAGCAACATGGAGGATGAGCGTGGAGTTTTGAACCACCTGATCCGGAGGAGGAAGGTTCACAAGACACACAGGACGACTAACACACTTGAGACGTAGCAGAAGACACGTCCTCCATTGGCACCTGTGCTGAATCAGCGAGGCACACAAACTGGAGCAGGAGGGTCTGCCAGTCACAAAAAACATGTGCCAGCCAGGGGGTCAAATGAGCCATGACATCTCCACTGGACTGATTATGTGGTGAAATGTCATCTCAGGATCAACCTGGAAGGTCACACCTGTCTGATTAAGAATTGGGGTGGGGGGGAGGGAAACACGCAACAAACCACCTGACCACTACAGCATGGCATGGGCACACAGAGATGAAGATGGAAGCTTCTAGCGAGAAAGTGTCTCGACAAGAACAAAGAAGGCACGTCCTCCATTTGCACCTCAGCCCACTCGGCGCTGCACACAAACTGGAGCAGGAGGGTCTGCCAGTCGCAACAAACACGAGGAGGATGGGGGGATCAAATGAGCCGTGACATCTTAGCTGAGAAAATCATGGAGTGAAAGGCCTCCTAGGAACAACATGGAGGGCCAGCTTGGAGTTTTGGACCACCTGATCAAGAACAGGAAGGGACACACACAGGACAGCTGGCACACGTGAACTGCAGTGAGATGAAGAACTCCGAGTCACAGCACACACGGCCCGGACAGGGCATCACATCAGCCGAGCCAGTCATGCCTACTAGGAGCAAAATGGAGGATCAGCTTGGAGTTCTGGACCACCTGATCAAGAGGAGGAAGGTCCACAAGACAAACACACTTGAGCTGCACTGAGACACAGCAGAAGACACATCACCCATTGGCACCTGTGCTGAGTCAGCGCTAAACACAGACTAGAACAGGAGGGTCTGCCAGTCACAACAAACACGTGCCAGCCAGGGGGTCAAATGAGCCGTGATGTCTGCATTGAACTGATTATGTGGTGAAATACCATCTCATGATCAACCTGGAAGATCAGACGTGTCTGATTAAGAATGGGTGGGTGGTGGGGGTACACACAACAAATCACCTGCCTGCTACAGCATGGCATGGGCACACATAGATGAAGATGGAAGCTTCTAGAACGAAAGTGTGTCAACAAGCATAAAAATGGCACGTCCTCCCTTTGCGCACAAACTGGAGCAGGAGGGTCTGCCAGTCACAACACACACACATGGGCCGGATGGGGGGATCAAATGAGCCGTGACATCTCAGCTGAGAAAATCAGAGAGTGAAATGCCTCCTGTGAGCAACATGGAGGATCAGCTTGGAATTCTGGACCACAGGATCAAAAACACTTAAGCTGGGAGATGTTGCAGAAGGCACGTCCTCCATTGGCACCTGTGCTGAATCAGCTCTGCACACAAAGTGGAGCAGGAAGGTCTGCCAGTCACAACAAACACCGGCTGGACGGGGGGATCAAATGAGCCGTGACATCTTAGCTGAGAAAATCATGGAGTGAAAGGCCTCCTAGGAACAACATGGAGGACCAGCTTGGAGTTTTGGACCACCTGATCAAGAACAGGGATGGACAGAAGACAAACGGCATGGCTGACACACTTGAGCTGCAGTGACATGTGGCAGAAGACGTGTCCTCCATTTGAATTTGTGCTGAATCAGCGCAACCCACAAAGCAGAGGAAGAAGAATGAGTCACGGCACACGGGCCGGACAGGGCATCACGTCAGCTGAGCCAGTCATGCCTACTAGGAGCAAAATGGAGGATCAGCTTGGAGTTCTGGACCACCTGATCAAGAGGAGGAAGGTCCAAAAGACAAACACACTTGAGCTGCACTGAGACATAGCAGAAGACACATCACTCATTGGCACCTGTGCTGAATCAGCACTACACACAGACTAGAATAGGAGGGTCTGCCAGTCACAACAAACACATGCCAGCCAGGTGGTCAAATGATCTATGACGTCTCCACTGGAATGATTATGTGGTGAAATGCCATCTCAGGATCAACCTGGAAGATCAGACCTGTCTGATTAAGAATGGATGGGGGGGGGGGGGTACACACAACAAACCACCTGCCCACTACAGCATGGCATGGGCACATAGAGATGAAGATGGAAGCTTCTAGAAAGAAAGTGTGTCGACAAGCACAAAAAGGGCACGTCCTCCATTTCCACACAAACTGGAGAAGGAGGGTCTGCCAGTCACAAAACACACACATGGGCCGGATGGGGGGATCAAATGAGCCGTGACATCTCAGCTGAGAAAATCAGAGAGTGAAATGCCACCCGTGAGCAACATGGAGGATCAGCTTGGAATTCTGGACCACTTGATCAAAAACACTGAAGCTGCAGTGAGGTTTTGCAGAAGACGTGTCCTCAGTTTGCACCGGCGCTGAACCAGCTCAGCACACAAAGTGCAACAGGAAGGTCTCTCGGTGACAAAAGACATGGGCTGGACAGGGGATCAAAAGAGCCGTGACACCTCAGTCAGACTGGTTATTAAGTGACAAGCCACTCAGGACCAATATGGAGGATCAGGTCTACCTGGTGGAGAACAAGGAAGGCAGACAACAAAACCAACTGCCCAGTAGTACGGCATGGCAGGGGCACACAGGAATGAAGATGGAAGCTTCTTCATAGAAAGAGTCTTGATGGACTCAAAAAGAGACGTGTCCTTCATTGGCACCTCTGTCAGCTATTTGATGTGCACAATCGGCCTAAAGTTTAAATTCCTTTTGCTTTTTCCTCTGTGGAGTGCACACGACTATTGGATCCCAGTGTTCTTATTTATTCTCGAAGCATCATTTGATGCTTCACCTGGGCGCATCATCAGTGCTGTCTTCTGGGGGTCATTGTGGGTCTCAGGTCTTCCAGCCATCAGGCTCCCCCACTCAGGTGACTCAGTTCCTGGCCTGAATGTCAAGCAGCAACCTGTGAATGTGGTCTCCTCATCCAAAGCCAGGGTGCTGCTTTCTCAGCTTGTCCCAATGATGGTGCAGAGAGCTCTTCTCTTCTTTACTTCTGCAGTGCTGAGTGGGGCAAAATCCTGACAGCCCACCTGCACAGGTCTGCACTTCAAAGTATGAGCGGGGGACCCAAAAATAATGAGAATTTTTTTTCTGGAGGCTGGAGGAGCGTTAGTTCCAATGTTTGCCAGCTAGGTGCGAGTACCACACTGCCCTCTGCACCATTTGGCCAAGCGGCGTCCTTGGGGAAAGTGTCATGTTACTGTCTTGAGTCTCTGTCACCGTCTTCGTCGATTTTGTGATGGCAGACTTGAAAGAATGATGTGTTGCATCGAGTTCTGTTCTTTTTGGGGAAAACAGCAGCAGCAGCTGTCACAAAACTTCGACGGGCTTTCAAAGAAGAAGCTTTGAGCCAAGCAAGGGGGTCTTTACCTTAACTCTTTGAGGGCTGAATATATTTTCTAAAAGTAAATAGTTTTCTGAAAAGCACCCAAAGGAAGGGGTCTCACACATAAATCAACATAAAATATCAGCTGCTGGGTGCTTTAGCCGCCAGTTCACAGTCTCTTGTGGCTTGAGCCGCTCACGGGCGGCATGACAGCTGGCAAGAATGGCATGACAGGTTGGCTGCCGGGCTGTCTTTGTGTGACGGGGGTGAGGACGGCAGCAGCAGGCGCGGTCGCAGTGCAACGCAATCTGGTTTGTACCTCATGTCATTATGAGTGGCGGTCTTCATCTACACAAATGTGTTTGGCAGCACGATTAGCTGGAGATCGATCAGCTGATGCCGGTACCTCACTTTGTTTTTTCGATATCGAACTCCAGATCTGTTGCATCAAAATCAGAGTCCGACAAGTCAAAGTCAGATTCAGCGATAATACACAAAACATCATTCACGGACTATTTTGCTTTGTGCATTTGATTTGATCTTTTGCCAGATGTTGATGCCATTTTTGTCGTTGTTTGCTCTTCACTACTCTCGCAAGTGCAGGGAATCTCGATCAAACCAATGAAGCTAACTTTCCTTCTCATACAAAAAGTAAAAATACCATATAAAGTATCTATCTATCTATCTATCTATCTATCTATCTATCTATCTATCTAT
>JANRMT010062857.1:46338317-46383178 GCA_026402145.1 Polypterus bichir lapradei | reverse complement strand
TCTGTATGATGCACATTGTAATAAATCCTTATTTTGTTTAGGAAAGATGATAATTAATGCTTGGTGAAAAGTCTGAGGTAGAATTCTATTGTCTCTGGCTTCTATAAATGTTGCTAATAAAAAGGGAGCTAACTTGATTGAGAATTTTTTTTATAAACTTCGGCAGAGTTGTAACGGCCAACTCACTCTCCCTAACCAGCAGTTAGATAGATAGATAGATAGATACTTTATTAATCCCAAGGGGAAATTCTCATACTCCAGCAGTAGCATACTGATAATAACAATATTAAATTAAAGAGTGATAACAATGCAGGTATACAGGCAGACAATAACTTTGTATAATGTTAACGTTTACCCCCCCGGGTGGAATTGAAGAGGCGCATAGTGTGGGGTCTCCTCAGTCTGTCAGTCGAGCAGGACGGTGACAGCAGTCTGTCGCTGAAGCTGCTCCTCTGTCTGGAGATGATCCTGTTCAGTGGATTCTCCATGATTGACAGGAGTCTGCTCAGCGCCCGTCGCTCTGCCACGGATGTCAGACTGTCCAGCTCTGTACCTACAATAGAGCCTGCCTTCCTCACCAGTTTGTCCAGGCGTGAGGCGTCCCTCTTCTTTATGCTGCCTCCCCAGCACACCACCGTGTAGAAGAGGGCACTCGCCACAACCGTCTGGTAAAACATCTGCAGCATCTTATTGCAGATGTTGAAGGACGCCAGCCTTCTAATGAAGTATAGTCAGCTCTTCCCTTTCTTGCACAGAGCATCAGTGTTGGCAGTCCAGTCCAATTTGTCATCCAGCTGCACACCCAGGTATTTATCGGTCTGTACCCTCTGCACAGTCACCTCTGATGATCACGGGGGTCCATGAGGGGCCTGGACCTCCTAAAATCCACCACCAGCTCCTTGGTTTTGCTGGTGTTCAGGTGTAGGTGGTTTGAGTCGCACCATTTAACAAAGTCCTTGATTAGGTTCCTATACTTCTCCTCCTGCCCACTCCTGATGCAGCCCACCATAGCAGTGTCGTCAGTGAACTTTTGCACGTGGCAGGACTCCGAGGTATTGGAAGTCTGATGTAAGTTTGCTGAACAGGACCGGAGAAAGTCCAGTCCCCTGCGGCGCTCCTGTGCTGCTGACCACAATGTCAGACCTGCAGTTCCCGAGACGCTCATACTGAGGTCTGTCTATAAGATAGTCCACGATCCATGGCACCAGGTGTGAATCTACTGCCATCTCTGTCAGCTTGTCCCTGAGGAGCAGAGGTTGGATGGTGTTGAAGACCCGTGGCCTGGGAAGCTGAGGACGTTAGACCTGACAAGCTGTACCTCTTCTAAATACACTTCTCCCAATTGACGATCAAAGATAAGCCAAAAGACAAACAATATATAAAATAATAAAGTGAGTACCGTATACTTGTGAATAAGTTCTCCCACGGATAAGTCAGGACTTGATTTTACAGTATAATTTCTGGTATTTTATAATGTTGGTCATATAAGTCGAATGAGGAAAACTCACGCTATTGATCCAAGAGATTACGATATGCTAACGCCCACCTGAGAGGGTAACCACCGAGCACACAGCCTTTTTTTTTCTGTGTAATGTGCCTACGTGACCACACGGTAATACTTGAACTATTCCAAGGTGATGTTTGCACTGATTTGTATCTCACACCCTCATACACCTTTATAGTAAGCGCATCCCTTATCTAAGATGGAGCCTTCGATCAGAAGAAAATATGAACCTGGAAAGTCGTTGAAGTGGCGCAAGAAATTGGTAACTGTGCGGCTGCAACAAAATTCGATGCATCTGAGAAACTGGTGTGAGACTGGAGGAGGCAAGAAGATGTAAAAAAAATAATGTAAGTGTCGCAGGTATATACAGTAAAACATAACAGCGAGTTTTGCATTTGCTTACTGCTCTCAACCCATCCTGTTGACAAAAGTTGACATCTGCCCTGAAAGAGTTAAAGTGCTCAAGCGATTGCAGAGAAAACGACCTGAATTGCGGTGATCAGGCGAGTGGCTTCTGCATCACGAAAACAGCATCAAGTGTGCAGTAGTTTCTAACGAAAAACAAGATGATAACAGTTCAATCCCCCTCCACTCCCCGGACTTTGCACCCTGTGCTTTTTTTCTTATTTCCAAGAATGAAGAGGGAGCTTAAAAGAAAAAGTTTTCAGGATGTAGAGGAGGTCAAGAAGCAAACGACGGAGGCACTGAAGGCTGTCACTTTGCAAGAACAATGGAAAAAGCAGTGGGACAAGTGTATCGTGTCTCAGGGAGAGTATTCTGAGGGGGATGAATGAACTTTTGGAAATGTTCAGAGAAATATACGATTTAAAAAAAGAAATTCTCGTTATTTTTGGGCCAATTCATTTTCATACTTGGCCCCTTGCGATGTGAGCTCGACTTTGACAATGTGCCTTGTTAAATGTGACAAGAGCGCCATGCCAGGCCTAAGAGATGCTTCATAGAGACGTCTTCATCTGCTCAAGTGTTCAGGACCTCACAATAACACAGAGAGGGGACAAGTGGGAGAGGAGCAAGGAGGAAACCTCTTAAATGCGAGGTGAACATCAGTGCAAAGAAACAGCAGGGAGATCACCAGGGGCCTCATGAATAAACGGTGCGTATGCACAAAAATGTTGCGTAAGAACGTTTCCACACTCAAATTGCGATGTATAAAACCTAAACTTGGTGTAAAGCCACGCACATTGTCACGCCAGCTCATATCCTGTCGTACGCAAGTTCTGCGCTCGGTTTTGCAGCAGTCTTACTGTTCCTGTGTGGTTTCCCTTTCTTTTTTAGATCCACATTCCTGGCGCTGCTTTATAAATACACTGAAATTAACTGCATATTGTTTATTAGTTTAATGCAACTTATTGTAATTAACCTGTAACAATATAATGGTGCACAGAATGGTCAAACTATTCTAAATACCATAGCTTCTTTAGCGTTGTTACTCTCACTGCACCTTCTTCTTCTTCTCCTTTCAGCTGCTCCCGTTAGGAGTTGCCACAGCGGATCATCTTTTTCCATATTACTCTCACTGCACCACTCGGAGTATTAATATCACTGTATCTGAGTGGGGAATCACAGCTGTACAGCAGCTGATTGGAAAGAGAATTATCGGTATACACCATCAAGCACACGCTGCCTCAGCCACGCTGTCTATTTGAACTGCTTCCATACGACAAATACTTCAGAGCCTTTCCTGTACGAACCTCGTGGTTCACAAACAGTTTCATCCCAAGAGCTCTAAACGCACTCAATCAGTCCATCAAGTGCTCCTTGTAGAACTGTCTGTACTAATAAGTAAAATCACCTTACTGTAAACTTGCACTTCAGTTATAATATCGCACAACCTGAGCCACTTTATAAAGCGAGCATTTACATATGATGACAATATCGTTTTTAAGATGAAATGCAGCAAAATATATTTATTATATTATACAGATAAAACTTTAATATTAACTACATGGTGCCGCATCAGTAGCGAGCTGCTGGCTCCCCGTTCACAGATTGTTCTTGCCTCACGCTGTATTCTTGCTGGTGCTGGTGCGACACTGGAGGGATAGAATGATTAAACACGTACTACGAAGATATTTCAATGTTTCTTAAAAGTTTTGAAGAATCAGCGTTCTAAGCTTACAGATGACTTATCGTCTATTACAGAGCTGATTGTGTGACGATTGGGTATTTGGAGAAAGAAAAGGAAGGACAGGAATTGCAGGTTAGTACGTTTGAAAGAGACAGGACTGCTGCAGGAAATTATTTCATCGAAGGTCGCACACGGCGCAGCAAGCATCTTGCATGAGGCAGGAACAATCACTGTGCCACCGTGTTCCCATGTTTAATAACATAACTCGTATCATCATGAAAATGATATCACGTATACATCTCAGTATTTTAATTATTCAGAGGGCTGTAATATCACAAATGTAATGGATTCTGTGTCCTGTCAGTGGAAGAGAAAGCCCGTTTAAGAAGCACGTAGTGATTCACACACACAGAGCACATAGAAGATCAAATACAAAACAAAGTATTTAACGTGCTACTTTAGTTACGATGGGATTTGAAAAACGAGTAAATTAAACGATTTTAAGATGAAGTTTATGATGTTCTACTTTAATGACAAAATAAACTACGTGATTAAAGTGGAAATTTCGAGATTAAAGTTGACATTTCATGCTTTTTTCCCACTGTGTGCATATTTTTTTTTTTCTCTGTACTCCAATAAGCTTTCATATGACACTCAGATGTTGGGCTACGACTCGCCTTTTCACAGCGACTTTCATATCTGACAACTTCTTTTTTATTTCAGGCACTGTGTGACTTTGTGAACGTGAGCTTTCAAGTTTCTCAGACACGCTATGTCACTCGATCAGCTTCCTTTTGTTCTTCATATCACTGTTTAAACCAACAAATAGTCCGTTTTTCCTTTGGCTCCACTTGGTATTTGCTGAAATTCTTTTATTTCCCCCATGCTTTTGCCATTGTCTTTTCACAGAAGGCTGAGCTTAAGGGCAATTTATATTTATTTGCATATTCAAAGAGGCATAATTCTAGGAGGAGTTGGGGCGGGACAGCAGGCGCGTGCACGAGCGTTACTTTTCATGCTGACCGGGATTTATGGAGCGGAAGAACGTGGAAGTTGGTGTTCGCACAGATTTATGCATCTGGATTTTTTTTGTTCATACACACATTTCCACTTTTGTTCGTACGCCATGTTATAGTGTGAGTTCTGTGCACACCATTATACATGAGGCCCCTGGCCTTTTGGAATAATGAAAGACGAGTCAAAAGGAGACCACGCAGGGCCCATTATGGTTGCCATTCAATAAAACACAGAGGTGCTGATGTGGAGAGGCTTTGAAAGACCTGCAATTACTGAAGCAGCCATGAATTTTACACTGGACCAGAATATTCCTAAGAAGAACGTCCAGTCATCTGTCCGTGACCTGAAACTGAAACGATATTACGTTATACAGCAGGTCAAAGAGCCAAAACACAAAAGCAAGACAAGAACAGAACGTCTCACAAGAAAAAAAATGAAAAATTCAGATGTGAGTGTCAGTAGGCTTGATGCCCGAGGAACTCTTCTCAAAAATTTCAGTATCTTTCTGATCATAAAATCGGTCATTCCGATAACAATTGCCGAGAACAATTCCTAATTCATTGCAGAATTACGACATATGACAGTTCCTCTGGAGCAGGGGTCCCCAACTCCGGTCCTGGAGGACCACCGTGGCTGCAGGTTTTCATTCTAACCCTTTTCTTAATTAACTCCTTTTAATTTAATTTTAATTGACTTGTTTGTTTAGATTTGTTCCTCTGTATTGCTTCATTTCTTTCCTTAATTGGCACCCATTTTGTTTTGGAAGAGAAATATATTTTACTCTCTTTTGCATTATTAATTTGTAGCCTTTGTCAAAATGCCTCAAATCTCACAGACTTACTGCTGCTTATAAGGTACTAGCAAAATACTCGCGCTTCGCAGTGGAGACATAGTGTGTTAAAGAAGTTATGAAAAAGAAAAGGAAACATTTTAAAAATAACATAACATGATTGTCAATGTAATTGTTTTGTGAGTGTTATGAGTGTTGCTGTAATCAAGGATTTGATTATCATTATTTGTTTCAATCAGGTTCGTATTTGGAGGATGTGTTGTGTTCAAGTTACATTCCGTGTTTGTCTAGTCTATCCCTGACCATTTCATCTTCGTTGTCAACCGTTGTAAAGATAACAGGTTTCATTCATCGAAGTGATCACCACCCAAATCGGGTGAACTAAGATGTTCAACAGGCATTCCCGGTATTAAGTTGTGAATTTGGCTGCGAATCGGCAGTGTGTCCATGAACTTAATTTAAACTTAAGCTTTACACCTTGCTCTCCTATTGATATGTCTACAAAGGCTTGTTCAGATTCAGAGGGTTGTTCCTCTCTTACTACATCAATAAACAGCTCGTCTTCCTCTTTATCTGAGACATCACACACTGTGTGCACAGGTTTGCCTGTCCCAGTCCTGCAAACTTTAGCGAAGTGGTTTAATTTACCACATTTTTTACACAGTCTTCCTTTAGCTGCACATTGACTTTTTACACCGTGCTTTGTTTCCGCAGTAGCTGCACTTATGAATATGCTTGTATGCGTCACTCGCTTCATATTCTTTGGCTGCCTTCTCAATTGTGTAATGCGTTTTTTGTTCAGCGCTCTTTGGAGGTCTTGCTTGTTCTCTGTGTACTGCGTTCACAGTCAGTTCACGTGAGCCGCTCGGAGTACATGCATCGATGGTTCTGAGCTGTGCTTGTGCTATCTCGTGCAATGTCCACGGCTGTATTTAATGTTAGCTCAGACCCGGCACTTAAAAGTTTCTCTCGCACTTTCGCTGAGTTTGTGCCAAACACTAGTCTGTCCCTGACCATCTCATCTTCGTTTGCATAAGCACAGTCCTTCACCCGCCAATATTTAGTGGCAGCGTGTCTATTGGATTGCTGCTGACGGATGGCCTTATATGGGCAGGCACTCAATTACGTGGGAGGCGTGACAATGAGGGACGCAACTCCGCCTCACATGGCGACCAAGCTGCAGGCTATGGCCGTATATATGTACGTAAGTAGGTTCCAGTTATGACCATTACGCGTAGAATTTCGAAATGAAACCTGCCTAACTTTTGTAAGTAAACTGTAAGGAATGAGCCTGCCAAATTTCAGCCTTCTACCTACATGGGAAGTTGGAGAATTAGTGATGAGTGAGTCAGTCAGTGAGTGAGTGAGTGAGTGAGGGCTTTGCCTTTTATTAGTATAGATAACTTCTCCCCACATTCGCTTCTTCATCTATAACCTCAGGCAATTAGGTGTAGTAAAAGACAAGCAGGAGTTAAGTTACGCAAAAAATAATGCATTATTGATAATAGTCATAAATAATAACAATATGCAAAGTAGATTTGAATATTGGCAACCATACAGCCTGATTATCGTATTTACCCGTGTACCACGTGCACATTTTTTCCCAAAAATTAACATTAGAAAATCAGGTGCGCGTCATAGACAAGGAAATGTAATTCTGTGATACTTACTTCTTCTGCTTGGGCTCGCTCTCTCTCTCTCTCGCTCGCATGCTCGCACACTCGCACTCTCTCTCTCTCTAAACACTTCCTATACAATCACAATGCGCGTCGTACACGGGGCAATACGATTTTCGCGAGGGTCTATCTATCTATCTATCTATCTATCTATCTATCTATCTATCTATCTATCTATCTATCTATCTATCTATCTATCTAAAGAGCTTCTGTAAAAAGCCTAATTTCTCCCCTGGGGACAAATGAAGATCTATTTTTTTTAATCTTGAAAAGCCATTTCCCCTCTTTTTTTGGCCTGTGTAGGCCACAGCCTGCCTGTGGAGTTTGGGGAATCAAGTTGCCCAGTGGTGAGGCTTATTTTAGGCAGGCTAGGGAATGCCTTTGTGTGTGTAGAGAGGGTTTTTGACAGGATTTCCCCCTCTAGTCTTCATTTTTGGAAGTTCTTTCATGAACTCCCACTCATAACACACTGGGGAAAGGAAACTGTAAACCTCTGACTGGAAACACCAATCCAACTGAGAATCTTCATGAATGAAGAATTTTTTTAACCCTTTCAACCCTGTCCCTTCCCAGTGCTTTGGAATTCTAGCCTGAACCTCCCAAGTAGTTTTTTACAATTATAACAAAAAGTTTGGTTTATAAAAGTAAAATGTAATAATTTGATGATAAGCCACACTGTTATAACAACGGATTGATAGTATAAGGACAAGCTGCATCACTAACAGCCTCACAGTGGTCATTATTGTGTACCGTCCATTGTGCACACCCCACTGAATGCCAAATCTGCACCTTCGAGTGATGCCAGTAGCAACGCACAAGAACACTTGTTGTCATTTACATCGACACACACTTTTGGAGAGCTCTGGCCGGTCCTTGGCTCCAGATTTGTTCTCTTTGCCTGCACACACGTCACATCTGTCCTCCCACCGGTGCAGCAGTGAATCGCTGTGTTTTCAGCAGTTGCTTATGACCACGACCATCTCCACTACCGCCAGCAACAGGAACACTCGACTTTTCAGAGCGCCGTTTTTGCTTTCCCTTTGATTTTTCACCACCTACTATTAAACCAAAGAAACAAGAGACACAACTTTGAACACCAGCCAGGTGGAAAAATGCTGGTTGGGATGTGAGATTTATTTATTTACGTATATATTTATTTAAAAAAGCCTAATCCCCACCCCCCATCTGTTTTAATCTTGAAAAGCCATTTCCCATTTTTATTTGACCTACGTGTGGAGTTTCGGGATCAAGCTGTCCAGTGGTGAGGCTTACTTAAGGCAGGCTAGGGAATGCCCAGGCCTTTTGGGTTTCCAGTCAGGGTTTTTGATGGTGTTTTCCCCCTCCCACTAGTGGGCAACTTTGGAAAGTGGTTTTGGTACCTGTGCTTGCAGGATACCCCTTGCATATTTACAATGAAGTACACACTGTATGAAGCGAGGGACTTGCAGGTAAAAAGGAGCAGCCTGGGGGGGGGCCAAATCCCAGGGCCTCTGTGTGTGATGAAGAGTTCAGTGTCATGTAAAATGAAGGTCTCTGAGACACTTCTGGGTTCGCAAAAGGTGCTTCACCTGCTTCAGGTCTGCCTTACTGGGACTTTGTGAGCTCCTGAAGCTGAAGGGCTGTAGAAGAGTCCTGGAGATGGAGGACAAAGAGCCCATTGAAACGAGAGCCACCACTTCAGGCAGTTCAGACAAAGAAAACACTTCAGCTGCTCAAGTTCAAGTTTCAGGTCACGTGTGCTCGGCACAATGAAATTCTTACTCGCACGTCTCCTCCGAACAGCTGACAATAAATCAAAACCAAGAAGAACACACAGACAAGGTGTACACAGAATGGAACATGCAGCGCCTATAAAAAGTATTCACCCTCGGGGCATTTTCACATTTTCTTGTTTTGCAACCTTGAATCCCAGTGGGCTGAATTTGGCTTTTCTTTTTTTTTTAACACCAAACATCAGAGAGAAGACCCCTTAATGACCTCTGTAAATTAATCACAAATATAAAAACACATTATAAATGATGGTGTCAGCATTCCCCTCCTTAGCAGCGGGCAGCCGTGCCAGCCTTGAGTCTCTCCTGCTGCCTGCTCTGCCATTTGCCCCCCAACGCCCATTCTGCTTGGCCCTTGCCAGGTGTCATGGTGGTCGAGAGTGAACAGCCTTTGTCAAGTCCGGCCACATATTCTTCATTGGACTCTTGACTCATCCTCTCCAGGACGTTCACAATGCTGTTTTGGACAGTGAGGCGTCATGGTGTGAGGGCAATAACCTCACCCTCAACACAGAGAGGACGAAGGAGATGATGGTGGACATGAGGAAGGAGAGGAGACCTCACCAGCTATTATTCATCCGAGGGCTTGAAGTGGAGAGGGTGAGCAGCATTAAATACCTGGGAGTCTACATCAGTGAGGACAGCTGGTCAACAGGGCTCAACAGCGGCTGGAATTTCTGAGGAGGCTGAGGAAGTTTGGTATGTCGACTAAGATCCTCTGCAGCTTTTACAGCTGCATTGTTGAGAGCATCTTGACCAGCTGCATCACCATGTTGTACAGCAACACTACTGCTATGGACATCAAACGCCTGCAGAGAAGATCGCCAGGACCCCACTGCCCTCATCTACAACTGCAGAGTCTGAAGGAGAACTGCCTCAATCCTCAGGGACCTCCAACACGAACTGTTCACACTTCTGCTCTTAGGCAGGAGGTACAGACGTATGAAATGCAGGACTTCAGGCTAAAGAACTCTCTTTCCCAAGGCCATTAGACTCCTAAATAACTGACTGGAGTTTATAACCGTGGGCCGCCTCATTCTATCGAACTCACACAACTGTAACTGGGTTTGACTTGTCCATCACACACCTACCTGCACATTACCTTTATACTTCTATTCTGTTTTTATACTTTATGCTGCCTCTGTTACTTATTATCGATCTGCTACTTATTATTTATGTTTATCTTTATACAGTGGTGTGAAAAACTATTTGCCCCGTCCTGATTTCTTATTCTTTTGCATGTTTGTCACACAAAATGTTTCTGATCATCAAACACATTTAACCATTAGTCAAATATAACACATGTAAACACAAAATGCAGTTTTTAAATGATGGTTTTTATTATTTAGGGAGAAAAAAAAATCCAAACCTACATGGCCCTGTGTGAAAAAGTAATTGCCCCCTGAACCTAATAACTGGTTGGGCCACCCTTAGCAGCAATAACTGCAATCAAGCGTTTGCGATAACTTGCAATGAGTCTTTTACAGCGCTCTGGAGGAATTTTGGCCCACTCATCTTTTCAGAATTGTTGTAATTCAGCTTTATTTGAGGGTTTTCTAGCATGAACCGCCTTTTTAAGGTCATGCCATAGCATCTCAATTGGATTCAGGTCAGGACTTTGACTAGGCCACTCCAAAGTCTTCATTTTGTTTTTCTTCAGCCATTCAGAGGTGGATTTGCTGGTGTGTTTTGGGTCATTGTCCTGTTGCAGCACCCAAGATCGCTTCAGCTTGAGTTGACGAACAGATGGCCGGACATTCTCCTTCAGGATTTTTTGGTAGACAGTAGAATTCATGGTTCCATCTATCACAGCAAGCCTTCCAGGTCCTGAAGCAGCAAAACAACCCCAGACCATCACACTACCACCACCATATTTTACTGTTGGTATGATGTTCTTTTTCTCAAATGCTGTGTTCCTTTTACGCCAGATGTAACGGGACATTTGCCTTCCAAAAAGTTCAACTTTTGTCTCATCAGTCCACAAGGTATTTTCCCAAAAGTCTTGGCAATCATTGAGATGTTTCTTAGCAAAATTGAGACGAGCCCTAATGTTCTTTTTGATTAACAGTGGTTTGCGTCTTGGAAATCTGCCATGCAGGCCGTTTTTGCCCAGTCTCTTTCTTATGGTGGAGTCGTGAACACTGACCTTAATTGAGGCAAGTGAGGCCTGCAGTTCTTTAGACGTTGTCCTGGGGTCTTTTGTGACCTCTCGGATGAGTCGTCTCTGCGCTCTTGGGGTAATTTTGGTCGGCCGGCCACTCCTGGGAAGGTTCACCACTGTTCCATGTTTTTGCCATTTGTGGATAATGGCTCTCACTGTGCTTCGCTGGAGTCCCAAAGCTTTAGAAATGGCTTTATGACCTTTACCAGACTGATAGATCTCAATTACTTCTGTTGTCATTTGTTCCTGAATTTCTTTGGATCTTGGCATGATGTCTAGCTTTTGAGGTGCTTTTGGTCTACTTCTCTGTGTCAGGCAGCTCCTATTTAAGTGATTTCTTGATTGAAACAGGTGTGGCAGTAATCAGGCCTGGGGGTGGCTACGGAAATTGAACTCAGGTGTGATACACCACAGTTAGGTTATTTTTTAACAAGGGGGCAATTACTTTTTCACACAGGGCCATGTAGGTTTGGATTTTTTTTCTCCCTAAATAATAAAAACCATCATTTAAAAACTGCATTTTGTGTTTACTTGTGTTATATTTGACTAATGGTTACATGTGTTTGATGATCAGAAACATTTGGTGTGACAAACATGCAAAAGAATAAGAAATCAGGAAGGGGGCAAATAGTTTTTCACACCACTGTAAGTTGGTTTTGTCATTTGGTGTGGACAGCAAAGAAAGAATTTCATTGTTCAGGGAAACATCTTCCCTTACTGTGCACATGACAATAAACTTTGAACTTGAACTTGAACTTGATGCCATTCCCGTGTAGCTTTGCTGTTCTGCTTGGCCTCGTTGTCTTGCTGGTCTTTTCTCCCAAGGCTCAGGTTTCTTGCAGACTTTTTGCAGCTGTTACATCCCTGCCGAAGTTTATAAAACAATTCTCAATCAAGTTAGCTCCCCTTTTATTAGCAACATTTATAGAAGCCAGAGACAATAGAATTCTACCTCAAACTTTTCGCCAAGCATTAATTATCATCTTTCCTAAACAAAATTTGGACTTATTACAATGTGCATCACGCAGACCAATCTCACTTCTGAATAATGATGTTAAGATGCACTCCAAAGTCCTAGCTAGAAGGACTGAGAAAGTGCTTCTTTCGGTAATATCACAAGACCAAACTGGATTTATTAAAGGCAGACACTTAAGTTCTAGTCTTCGACGCCTGTTTGATGTGATATATTCACCCACTAAGTCTAACACCCTGGAGAAATTATTATCATTGGATGCAGAAAAAGCATTCGGTATGATTGAATAGAACTACCTTTTCACTACATTAGAGAAATTTTGGTTTGGCCGGAACATTTATGCATGGATCAAACTACTGTATGCCAGTCCAGAAACTTTGGTTTGCATTAACAACATTAATTCAGAATACTTCAAACTAGAACAGGGTACCAGACAAGGATGCCCCATATCACCACTGCTTTTTGCAACGGCCATAGAGCCACTGGCAGTTCACTGTTGAAGTGCTTATGAGATAAAGGGGATTATCAGAGAAGGACTTGAACAGGAAATTTTGCGATATGCAGATTATATGGTACTGTATATATCAGATCCACAAAATTCTGTGCGTGCAGTCCTAACAGCACTTACAGAATTTCAAAAGATGTCTGGCCTCAGAATTAATTTGACTAAAAGTGTGCTCTTTGCAGTGAACTCTGTAGCACACAATATTAGATTGGACACCTTCCCTTTTATCATCACAGATCAGTTTAAATACCTCGGGGTCAACATCACAAGTAAACATGCAGCTCTTTATCAACAAAATGTTGCCATCTGTATGGAAAAAATGAAGCAGGACTTGTGTAGATGGTTAACACTTCATCCACTTTAGCTGGACGAATTAACGTTGTTAAGATGAATATCCTTCCTAAGCTTCTTTTTCTATTTCAAAGCATTACAATATACATTGTCACACACGTGTGACTGGGAAGCAGCTAAAGGGCCTGAATAATAGGAGTACCATGCCAGACCAGGAGGTGGTGAGCTGTACTGACTTCCTCTGTCAATCCTCTGCAGACCATCCATGGGAAATCCTGCTAGTTCTCGGTGCCTTTGATGACGTCACTTTCAGCACTGGTGCCATGGATGACATCACTTCTGGTCCTGGACTTTAAAGCCACCATATTCTCACACTCAAATCTGTTCTGTTTTGAACTCAAACCTGTGAACATCTGAACAGAATGACCCATTTGCAGCCAGGGTACAATACACGGGTGGCTGTCCCAAACCTTTATCAGTGTCTTTGGACTGTTATTGTGACATCAGTAAATTATTTTTCTAAGAAGTTAGATTCAATCATCACCTCATTTATTTGGAATTCGAAACATCCACATATCCAAAAGGCAACCCTACAAAGACCTAAGGCAGAAGGTGGCATGGCACTACCTAACTTTTAATTGTATTACTGGGCAGCAAACCTACAAGATATAAAAACCTGGACACAAATCGATGAACACACACAGGCTTTGTCTGCAATAGAAATACAATACTGCAGTACTTCTTTATATTCCTTGCTTTGTACCCCAATAAATACAAGTTATCGCCAATATACTAACAACCCAATTGTGCTTCACTCACTCAGAATATGGAACCAATGTCGAAGGAATTTTAAGATAGAGGAGCTTTTATCTGTGGCACCTCTGCATGATAACCACCTTTTCCCACAATCTCAAACATATGCAGTTTTTAATGTCTGGAAAGCATTCAGGATTAAATCACATAGAGATCTTTATATAGACAACGTCTTTGCATCCTATGAACAATTACACTCCAAACTGAACTTTCCAGCAACACATTTCTTTCACTACCTTCAAATTAGAAACTTTGTTAAACAGAACCTGCCCAGTTTTCCTCACCTGCCACCTACCTCCATGCTGGAAAAAATATCGATTAGTCTTGTGGACAGCATTTCTGTAATATACAACACCATTTTACAGTCCTTCCCTTTCAAAGATCCCAGAGTACAGTGGGAAAAAGATCTCTCACTCAACATCTCAGAAAAGGAGTGGAAGGTAACAATGCACAGAATTCACTCGAGCTCCATATGCACAAAGCATACAATTATTCAATTCAAAATTAAATATCGAGTGCATCTCTCTCGTTTAAAACTGTCCAAAATGTTTCCGGGGCATGATCCAACCTGCGAATGTTACAATCGAGCTCCAGCCTCACTTGGCCACATGTTTTGGGCCATGTTCACCAAATTAACATCATTCTGGGCCAACATCTTCAAATGCCTGTCAGACAGCTTTGGTGTCCCAATCCCTCCTATTCCCCTAGCAGCTGTGTGTGGTGGGCTCACAGAGGGGCTTCAAGTGGAGAAGGACAAACAAACTGTCATGGCCTTTACGACACTATTAGCATGTAGGCTTATTTTGCTCAACTGGAAGAATCCTAACTCACCGATGTCAAGTCAGTGGGTAACTGATGTTATATATTATTTGAAACTGGAAAAAATGAAATTGTCACCTAGAGGATCTGTGCAGAACTTTTATAAAACCTGTCAGGATCTGATCAGTAACATTTTAGAACAAGCATTTAAATTGAGGATGTGGATTCTCTTCCGGGCGGCATGGTGGCGTGGTGGGTAGCGCTGCTGCCTCCCTGCGTGGAGTTTGCATGTTCTCCCCGTGTCTGCGTGGGTTTCCTCCCAAAGACATGCAGGTTAGGTGCATTGGCGAGTCTAAATTGTCCCTAGTGTGTGCCCTGTGGTGGGCTGGCGCCCTGCCCGGGTTTGTTTTCTGCCATGTGCCCTGTGTTGACTGGGATTGGCTCCAGCAGACCCCCGTAACCCTGTAGTTAGGATATAGCGGGTTGGATAATGGATGGATGGCTTCTCTTCCCCTTTTCATTCTATTTATTTACTTAACTTATCTTTTCTACTATGAATGTTTCACTCTGCTGGCCGAGCTCTCTTTCTCACGGGTGGAGGGTTGACTTGACTCAAACCCAGTTTTGTAAAATTTGACTTCTGTGGAATGTTGCTTGATTTTAATAAATTCAATAAAATGTAAAAATAAATAAATAAATGAATAAAATTGTCCAAAATGTTTCCAGGGTGAGAGCCGAGCTGCGAACGTTGCAATCGAGCTCCAGCCTCACTGGGCCTCATGTTCTGGGTGTGCACCAAATTAACATCATTCTGGACAAAAATGTTTAAATGCCGACCATTAAAGCCTCCCAATCCCTCCTAATCCAATAACAGCTGTGTCTGGTGGGCTCACAGAGGGGCTTCAAGTGGAGAAGGACAAACAAACTGTAATGGTCTTTAATACATTATTAGCATGTAAACTTATCTTACCGAACTAGAAGAATCCTAACTCTCCTCTTTTAAGTCAGCGGGTGACTGATGTTCTATAATATTTGAAATTGGAAAAAATCAAATTCGCACTTAGAGGGTCTGTGCAAAACTTTTTTTTTTTAAAACCAGTATCTAATCAATAACATTTAAGAATAAGCATTTAAATTGGGGGAAAGGATTTTCTTCCCTTTTTTATTTTTTTCTACTCTACTAAAGTTTTCCATTGTCTGTTGGCCTAGCTCTCTGGAGGCTGATTTGAACTTAAGTTTTAGTTTTGAACTTAGTGTTGTCAAGTTTGACTTACTTGTATGGAATGCTACACTTGCTTTTAAAAAATCTATATATATATATATAATTCACTAAGAGCACGCATGACAAGAGCGCAAGCAAGACAGAGCCCCGCCTGCCAACTCTAACCCTCCTACCACGTCAAGGGATACGCATGACAGAGCCACGCACGTCAACTGTAACTGTCCTCCCGAGTCCAGCGTCGCTCTCGAGGCACGCAACAACTCACCAAACACAGCCTCAGTCACTTTCGTCTGTGCAAAAGTCCACATGCACCTCTGAGCCACGTTGACTTTACACCGCACGCAAGACAGAGAGCCACGATCGCCAACTCACAGAGCCCCGCCCACCAACTCTAACTAAGGGCAAGCAAGGCAGAGAGCGCACGCAAGACACAGAGCCCCGCCCACCAACTCTAAGACCATAGGATACGCACGACAGAGCCCCGCCCGCCATCTCTAATCCTACTTCCGCGTCCACAGTCGCTCTCGATCAAACAGCAATAATTAGCAAACAAACAAAGATAACTGGCAGTAACAGTGCAAAATTCACAATTGGTATGCCAGTTTGAAAAGATAAGTTTTGAGAGCAGTTTTAAAATGTGTTATTGGATCGAGCTGATGTATATGAGAGAGAAGAGAATTCCTGACTTGAGGAGCACAATGAGAGACGCTCGAGCTCCCATAGCACAGAGTTTGATGTGCGGTACAGAAAGTTGAGCTGCAGATGAGGATCAGAGTGAGTGAGAGGAGTGTCAGTCTGTAGGAGATCAGTGAGGTTGTGGAGCGCTTTAAATGTTAAGAGCACTACTTAGTATTGTATTGTGTAGTTAACAGGGAGCCAGTAAAGTTGAGAGAGAATCGGTGTGATGTGTTCAGTGGATTTAGAACAGCAGGTTATTATCGTGGCAGCAGAATTTTGAATAGATTGTAAGCGATGGATACGTTTTTGTGGGATGCCAGATAGAATAGCATTACAGTAATCTATAGGTGAGGTGACTCGGGCATTAACCGATACTTCAGATGGAAGAAGTCAGTCCGAGAAATGTTACTTATATGGGAGGAATTATTTAATAATAATAATAATAATAATAATAATAATAATTATTATTATTATTATTATTATTATTATTATTATTATTATTATTATTTAATAATTGCCATTATTAGTGTATAAATGGATATAAATAATTGCATGTAAACGATTCGCCAAAATCTGTTGTATGTAAACGATACTGTTTTAAACGTTATTGTTTTTTCATCAGAAAACCCGGTTTCCACGTCTACCTGTATTCGTTTAAATGGCACTTTTACCACTCGCAATAGGGCGGACGCGATGACTTATCATGTCGACTGGGCAACACAGTGAATGCGGCGTCTATCTATATATGTCTATGTTTTCCATAGCCTGCTACAGAAAGGTACCCTCTCGACCATTGGCATTGGTTTCGCTCCTTGCTATTTTCGTTATACTGTGACGGTGGTTTCCTAAGCCTTTGTTATACTGAATTCCTTTCTCACCGTTATCCGTTCCTATTCTTGTACCGCCGTATGCTACAGCGGGCTTCGGCTAGTGCAATAAAATGTTAAAAAAAAAAAAAAGAAGCAATGAAACAAATCCATTAGGCCGTGTGAGGAGCACACATGGAGCGCGGTGTGCTAACGTGACCAGCGGGGGACTTTCTGCCTCATGGGGTCTCCCAGGTATCACGTTTTCCTTTTCAAATCACACAGCAGATTATGTCAGATGGACGGCTGCCTCTGATCCAATTATCAATTTTCTCACCTAAATTGCGCTCGAGGGCAGTCAAAGTAGCGAAAATTTAAAGTTCTGATATTCACGATACAAATAAGCAAATATTCAAATGTAATTAAATGGAGGTCAAATGATGGTAAGTGTATGTTTTATCAGTTCAACTCAATTTATTTCTGTAGTGCGCTTTTCACCAGTGTGAGGGGGTCATGCTTTTTAAAAGTGACTTAATTACATTACTCATTAATTCCATAAGAAACGTACTAAAGTTACTTCATATCTTTATATATAATACGCTACCGTGGCTGTTGGTTTGTCTGTCCGGGATTTTAAATCACCTGCAGCTTGCAAACCGTTTCACCTATTGACTTGAAATTTGGTACACATATACTACGTGACGTCTACTATCCACTTTCGGGGTGGTGATTTTTATTACTCTTTCTTTTTATTTTATTTTATTGTAGAATCAACTCTCGGCAGCGTGCAGCAGGGCGGCCGTGCGGCGCCTGCGTATGGGCGCCGTTCTCATTTCCTACCACCTTCGCTAATCATTTTTGAGGCAGATTGAAGACTTAAGTGCCAGCTTAAGTGAAAAATTAAAGAAAACGTAATAAGTAATTGCAATACAAAAACTAACTTAATCAGTTTTAACATGAAAAGATGCTGACGAAAGAAGAGAAGAAGCGGCTGCTAGGGTGAGAAAAGAAGAGCTGCTCAGGAAACAGCAAGCGCATCAACCTCTGAGCAAACATGAGAAACAGAGACAGAGAAAGAGGAGGAAAACTGGGAATGCTCAAGTCAAGTGTATTCACTGCACGTTATTGTGCAGTACGCCATTACTGGTAAAATATAATGCATTACAACTGGTGCATTACCTTTGGATTTTGTTTTCTTCTCTTATAGGAAAAAAAGCTGCACCTGTGACTGGCCAGCATTTGTCATTAAATCCTAAGCACATACAGTAATGTGCGGTGGGCTGGCGCCCTGCCCGGGGTTTGTTTCCTGCCTTGCACCCGGTGTTGGCTGGGATTGGCTCCAGCAGACCCCCCATGACCCTGTATTAGGATATAGCGGGTTGGATAATGGATGGATGGGCATACAGTAATGTTGGGGACAAAGACCCCTGTTTTCCTTGATTTCCCTCTCTGCTCCATAGTTTAAAATTATAAATCAAACAATTCAGAAGTTGTGGTTAAAGTGCACTTTGCAGATTTTCATTTAAGGGGATTTGAAGACATTTTGGTCACACAGCACTTATTCTACACGGTGCCCCACTTCAGGGCACAATAATGTTCGTGACACAGCAATGGCAGGTCTGTTAAAGCTGTTGTCATATTTAGTTCTTTGTCGCATATCCCAGCATGCAATGACTGCTTGTAGAGTCTGCAATTCACAGACATCAGTTGGTGCTGAGGGTCTTCTCTGGTGTTGCTCTGCCAGGCCTCTAGATTTTTAGATTAGATTCGATAAATACTTTATTAATCCCAAGGGGAAATTCCCATACTCCAGCAGCAGCATACTGATAAGAACAATATTAAATTAAAGAGTGATAACAATGCAGGAATAACAGACAATAACTTTGTATAATATTAATGTTTACCCCCCCGGGTGGAATTGAAGAGTCGCATAGTGTGGGGTCTCCTCAGTCTGTCAGTGGAGCAGGACGGTGACAGCAGTCTGTCGCTGAAGCTGCTCCTCTGTCTGGAGATGATCCTGTTCAGTGGATTCTCCATGATTGACAGGAGCCTGCTCAGTGCCCGTCGCTCTGCCACGGATGTCAAACTGTCCAGCTCCGTGCCTACAATAGAGCCTGCCTTCCTCACCAATTTGTCCAGGCGTGAGGCGTCCCTCTTCTTTATGCTGCCTCCTCAGCACACCACCGTGTAGAAGAGGGCGCTCGCCACAACCGTCTGGTAGAACATCTGCAGCATCTTATTACAGATGTTGAGGACGCCAGCCTTCTAAGGAAGTATAGTCAGCTCTGTCCTCCTCTTGCACAGATCATCAGTATTGGCAGTCCAGTCCAATTTATCATCCAGCTGCACTCCCAGGTATTTATAGGTCTGCACCCTCTGCACAGTCTCCTCTGATGATCACGGGGTCCATGAGGGGCCTGGTCCTCCTAAAATCCACCACCAGCTCCTTGGTTTTGCTGGTGTTCATGTGTAAGTGGTTTGAGTTGCACCATTTAACAAAGTCCTTGATTAGGTTCCTAAACTCCTCCTCCTGCCCACTCCTGATGCAGCCCACAATAGCAGTGTTGCCAGTGAACTTTTGCACGTGGCAGGACTCCGAGTTGTATTGAAAGTCTGATGTATGTTGGCTGAACAGGACCAGAGAAAGTCCAGTCCCCTGTGGCGCTCCTGTGTTGCTGACCACAATGTCACACCTGCAGTTCCCGAGATGCACATGCTGAGGTCTGTCTGTAAGATAGTCCATGATCCATGGCACCAGGTGTGAATCTACTCCCATCTCTGTCAGTTTGTCCCTAAGGAGCAGAGGTTGGATGGTGTTGAAGGCGCTAGAGAAGTCCAGAAACAGAATTCTTACAGCACCACTGCCTCTGTCCAGGTGGGAGAGGGATCGGTGTAGCATATAGATGATGGCGTCCTCCGCTCCCACCTTCTCCTGGTATGTGAACTGCAGAGGATCGAGGGCGTGGTGGACCTCAGGGGGTGAAGCAGCAACCGCTCCATGGTCTTCATCACATGTGACGTCAGGGTGACAGGCTACAAGTAATGCAGCCATCTTCAGTTCCTGCTTGTTTTGGAGGGGTTTGTCTCCTTAAGTGTTCTCTTCAGCATAAGGAAGGCCTGTGCAATTGGAATGAAATCAGGTGACTGGCTCAGCCATTCATGAATTTTCCGTTTTTTAGCTTTGATAAACTCTTGTATGTCCTCAGCAGTATGCTTGGCTCATTATCTTGTTGTACGATGAAGTGCTGTCCATTGAGTTTGGAGGCTTCTCCTGGAACTTGAGACGATCAGATGTTTGTACACCCCTCAGAATTCATTGTGCAGTCAGCAGTTCCATCTTCAGTGAAGAGAAGTGTGCCAGGACCTGTGGCAGCCATACATGCCCAAGCCATAACACCCCCAGCACCGCCATGTTTAACAGAAGGGGTGGTCTGCTTAGCAGTTCTTTGTCATCCCACACTTTTCTCTTGCCATCACTCTGATGAGGTTCATCTTTGTCTCGTCTTTCCACAAGACCTTTTTCCAGAATTCTGCAGGGTCTTTGAAGTTCTTTTTCACTAAACTGTAATCTGGCCGTCCTGTTTTTGTGTCCTCTGTATTTCTGTTCATGAAGTCTTCTGCCGATAGTCCTCTCTGACACGTCCACCTCGGCCCCCTGAAGACTTTTACTGGTTTGTCAGACAGGCGTTTGGGGGCTTTTTCTTGACCATAGTGAGGATTCTTCTGTCCTCAGCAGTGGAGGTCTTCCTTGGCCTACCAGTCTCTTTGTGATTACTGAGCCCACCAGTGCCTTCTTTTATTCTTTGTGATATTCCAGGCAGTTGATTTCGGTCATCCTAAGCTCTTACTGATGTCTCCAATGGTTTTATTCTCATTCTTCAGCCTCATCATGGCTTCTTTGACTTTCATTGGTACAGCTCTTGTCCTCATGTTGGCAACTACAGACCCTAAAGGGGAGCCGAGGTGTCTTATGAAGCAATGAAACCCACCTGAGAAATAACAAACATAAAACTAAGGTCCTGAGTCTTTGCGGTCATTAAAAGATCTCTGGGCATCTCTTAGAAAGAGTAAGGTGTTTCTCGACGTCCTGGATTAATTGCCCTTCATTACCTTGTCCTTTCTGGCCCCCTCTCTAATAGGGTTTCTCTCTCACTGCCTAATAACTAATGTGTGATGAATGCACTGGCACAATAATGGCTGCCGTCGCATCATCCAGGGTGGGTGCTGCATGTTGCTGCTGGTTGATTTGGTTCCCCTCCGTCCATATTAAGCGTTTTGAGCGAGAAAAGCACTATATACAGCAAATTAAATTAATTATTAGTAACACATTTTTAAATAAAACATGTATTACTTTAAAAAGTGACTGAACTATGTGACACTCGTCACTTTTAATGCGTTTGCCCCAAGACTGCTCGTACTGAGCACAGGTTTAAAGTGCTGTGACAAGTTCTCAGATAAAATGGAAGTATAAGTTTTACAAATGACCAAATACAGAATTAATACATTATTGTTATTATTAGTGGTATTTTTGCTTTCTGCTCGTACTGTGTCTGCAAAGCATGAAGTGCTTATGGCACAGCAGCAGTGCTTGTAGGCTTTTGCTCCAACCCATCTTCTCACTATAAGTCAGCTTCTGCTATTCGTAAAACGAGTTATTCAATTCTGTCTCAAAAATACACATTTTGCTGACTTTCTTTGAATAAGAGAACAATAAGGCTAACAATGAGCTAAAGAAAAGTAAAATTAATTCACTGTCCGTGAAAAGTGATTGGAATAAAAACCTGCGTTTACGGGGATCCACCAAGTTAAACAGTAGAGCTACTGGCCTACAAGTCCCGGCATGCATCGGGGGAGCTTTCTGTCCCTCGTGGCTGCCCGTAGACCAGCCGGCTCTTTTTGCTTGCATGTGTCCTGTCCGAAGTTCGCTCAACTTGTAAGCACCACAGCTGGTAAGAGAGTACGTGCGTTATTACTGTTTACTGTTTAGATTCCATGTGCAGACACGAAGAATCACGCACTGTCAAAACATTTAGGAAGGGTCGTCCTCGAGCTGCTTCGATAAACTTAATGGGCGCTGGAGGATAGTCGTATTAAAAGAAAGAAAAACAAACAAAATAACACAGCTTGCAGTTACTGGCCGTGTTTGGCTCCCAGATCTGTTTCTCGAAAGAGATTCCACACGACACAAAACCAGTGCCTCCGTCTTGAGGGAATGTGCGCATGCGTTTGGGCTCAGTTCTTGGGGAACACTAGTGTGAATGAATTTGCGCATGCGTATGGTCAGCCTTGACTTGACCGCGTAGCAGCTGTGAGCGCCGCTTGTGAGTTTGCATGGGCGTCTTGGGGACTTCGACTCGATATAAACGAGCTGCACGGGGGTCTGCGTATAGTGAGGTCAGTTTCATATATAGCTTTTTCATAACGATAAGTTCTGTGTTGCCAAAGCATTCAGTAGTACAATAACGGGGTTATGCACACTGTGAATGAATATTTGGACATGTGTTTGCTTAGCAGACACATTTATGAAACGCAACTTACAAAACAAGGCCAATATAATCGAGTAAACATCAGTCTGGGGGACTCTTTGGGAACAAGTGTGACAGGACAAGGGTAAAAAATTGAAGAGGTGAGAACAAAACAAAAATGAGTTAATAATAATAATCTTTGCATTTATATAGCGCTTTTCTCACTACTCAGAGAGTTCAGCAATTGCAGGTTAAGGGCCTTGCTCAAGGGCCCAAAAGATCAGAGTCCCTTTTGGCATTCACAGGATTGGAACCGGCAACCTTCCGATTACTAGTACAGATCCCAAACCTCAGAGCCACCACTCCGCCTGAACAAAACCAATAGCCAATAGGCAGAAATTCATCAAATGAGAGTCTTCAGAGCCTTTTTAAACACACTGAATGGAGGCGGGCAGCGCATTCCACCAGCTAGCAGCTACCCATGAAATCAGTCAGAACTCAGATTTGATGCCACTGGTCAGATGCCTTTCATTAACGCTAGAATTACCAGAGCCTACGAGAAAACTCAAAAATCCGGCCCATCTTAAATCCATTCGCACCTTTCCGTCAGCATCTTTTGTCCTGTAAATGTGCTGATTAAGACAAGCGGCAAATAGCTTGCTATTCCATCCCGCACCATCGCAGAATGTTCACAGAGTTCTCCCAGCTCATGCCTTGTTTGGTTATCTGGGAGTGAGTGAACTGCTGGAGTTTTAGAGTGGAAATAATTGATCGTTATTTGGAAAACATGCATTTCGTGTGTGTTCCGTTTCTACAGTAATCTGTGTAAACACATTGTTAAAACAGAAACTTTTTCATATTTTAGTAATAAATGTTACAAAATGTAGGCATAAACTATACAATGTGTGAAGCCTGAAGTTCAATGATCAAATAAACACTTTTACAAAAGGTTCAAAGACGATACAACAGCTTCCGTGGCGAAGCGGTAAGATTTGCTGACTTGTAATCATAGATAGATACTTTATTAATCATGGGGCCACCGGTTCGATCCCCACTGCCTCCTAAATTTGCCGTTTTCAGTAGTGAGCTGCTCTTATTGTTAATATTATACAGTACACACATACATTTGGTTTGCGACTGTAAGAGACCGTGTACATTTATAGTACTGTATTTGTAAAAGTTACCTATTTTTTCACTTTCATTCTCTCAGCCACGAACACGATACATACTACCGCCCTAGGGATCTGACGCTGTTAGTTTTTATTTGAAACTGGGAATAACTGGAGATGTGAGTGGTGTTTTGAGGCAATGGAACTGGACATCCTCTGATCTGGAGGGATAACAGCTGACACACAAACGCTGGTGAATTTGCCTTCTTCATATCTCATTGTCACTTTGTTTTATTATTCAGTTTTATTGAGTGTTCCTACTCAAGCAGAATTAGTATACACCTTATGGCCTATGATGTCAAAAAAAAACCACAGACGTAGGTATACAGTTAAATCCATAAATATTTGGACAGAGACAAACTTTTTTCCAATTTTGGTTCTGTACATTACCACAATGAATTTTAAATGAAACAACTCAGATGCAGTTGAAGTGCAGACTTTCAGCTTTAATTCAGTGGGTTGAACAAAAAGATTGCATAAAAATGTGAGGCAACTAAAGCATTTTTTTAAACACAATCCCTTCATTTCAGGGGCTCAAAAGTAATTGGACAAATGAAATAACTGGAAATCAAATGTTCATTTCTAATACTTGGTTGAAAACCCTTTGCTGCCAATGCCAGCCTGAAGTCTTGAACTCGTGGACATCACCAGATGCTGGGTTTCCTCCGTTTTAATGCTCTGCCAGGCCTTTACTTTCAGTTGCTGGCTGTTTGTGGGCCTCTCTGAAGTTTAGTCTTCAAGTGAAATGCACGCCCAGTTGGGTTAAGATCAGGTGACTGACTTGGCCATTCAAGAATTTTCCACTTCTTTGCTTTAATAAACTCGTGGGTTGCTTTGGCTGTATGTTTTGGGTCATTGTCCATCTGTATCATGAATCAATTTGACGTCATTTAGCTGGATTTGAGCAGACAGTATGTCTCTGAACACCTCAGAATTCATTTGGCTGCTTCTGTCCTGTGTCACATCATCAATAAACACTCGTGTCCCAGTGCCACTGGCAGCCATCACACTGCCTGACTCCACCGTGTTTTACAGATGATGTGCTATGCTTTGGATAATGAGCTGTTCCACGCCTTCTCCATACTTTTTTCTTGCCATCATTCTGGTAGAGGTTGATCTTGGTTTCATCTGTTTTTTCCAGAACTGTGCTGGCTTTTTTAGATGTTCTTTAGCAAAGTCCAATCTAGCCTTTCTATTCTTGAGGCTTATGAGTGGCTGGCACCTTGCAGTGCACCCTCTGGATTTACTTTCATGCAGTCTTCTCTTTATGGTAGACTTGGATATTGATACGCCGACCAAGCCCTGGAGAGTGTTGTTCACTTGGTTGGCTGTTGTGAAGGGGTTTCTCTTCACCATGGAAATGATTCTGCGATCATCCATGTAATGGAAGGGTTTTTCTCTGCATTAGCAGAGGTAAAATAAAGAATCAGGAAAGCAGATGGGCGTTGGTCGCTTCAGTGCAAAAACCAGCTTCAAGAAGGAATACACTGGGAAGATGGCCAAAGGGTTATGCTGACTTGTTTTTCACTTCGAGGGGCTTCACTACGCTGCCCTTATTTTTGTGTGCCTTCTGGTACTAGGCGCCGTCTCCATCAGGACCAAGTGGAAAAACAACACCGCGTCCCGTGGAAGGGGGTGTGTGCTGAAACTGATCACTTCTGCATACACTGCTTCCACGTAAGCCGCTTTTGAGCAAGGACACTCAATTAGTATATAAGGGAAGGTTCCGCCCTCAGTTTCTTTCGAGGCTCAACCGTGGGGAATGCGCGCACCGCCCGGTCCTTGACAGGCACATGAGTTGATCCTCTGACGAGACTGACAAGCGGGCCTCCTCAGTCTACTGGTCTAGGATGATGGCTCTGGGTCTTTTGTTAATACTGTAAGCATAAGTTTGTTTCTTTAAATATATTACTGTAAGCATATATATATTTGTTTCTATAATCCATTGTTATTGCATTATACTATTCATATGTATCTATATGTTATAATTGAACAAGTAAATTTTATTGAAGTATCGGACCTCTTCTCTCTGATTTTTGCCCACTTACTCCAAAGAACCCCTTGAACCATTTTCCCAAATCAAAACAATCCACCACTGTTGTCTTCCGTGGACGTCCAGGTCTTTTTGCGTTGCTGAGTTCACCAGTGCTCGCTTTCTTTCTCAGGATGTACCAAACTGTAGATTTTGCCACTCGTAATATTGTAGCAATTTCTCGGATGTGTTGTTTTCTGTTTTTGCAGTTTAAGGATGGCTTCTTTCACCTGCATGGATAGCTCCTTTGACCGCATGTTGTCTGTTCACCGCAAAATCTTCCGCATGCAAGCACCACACCTCAAATCAACTCCAGGCCTTTTATCGGCTTAATTGATAAGACATAACGACGGACTTGAACACACCTGTCCATGAAATAGCCTTTGAGTCAATTGTCCAATTACTTTCGAGCCCCTGAAATGAAGGGATTGTGTTAAAAAAATACTTTAGTTGCCTCACATTTTTATGCAATTGTTTTGTTCAACCCACTGAATTAAAGCTAAAAGTCTGCACTTCAACTGCATCGGAGTTGTTTCATTTAAAATTCATTGTGGTAATGTACAGAACCAAAATGAGAAAAAAGTTGTCTCTGTCCAAATATTTATGGACCGAACTGTATATGATATTTGGAATTATGCATTTTATGACCTGAATAGTACCAATTGGAAAACATCATCACATTAATGCAATATTATTTGAAAACAAACAGCGTCAGATTTTTTGTTACAGCGTGATCGTGATTCAGAGAATAAAACTGAAAAAAGCTAACTTTTACAAGTACCATACATTTATACCCAGAAGGCGTGAGCTTATTCAGTGCAGCAGGATCGACGCACATGTTGATCTTTTTTTTCTTTTAGTACATGTGCGTTCGAATGTTATTTACCTTCATTTACTTACTTCCTACAGCCTAAAGTCACAAGTACAGTGCAGAGCTTCCCATGTACATTTACAAATTACAGTGATGAAAAAAGTGCATTCTTGCTCCGATGTAGAACACAAGCAACTTTACACGCTAGTGTTTAGATCTGGACGGTGTATGCGCCCCAAAAAAAAGTCTAACTGCATTCTCGTACCATTGCTTGCATACTAAAGTGTCAGCAGGCACTTTTCGTGGCATTACTGTACACGTATTTTTTGAGCATGCCCTCTACACTTGTGACTTTAGGCTGTAGGAAGTAAGTAAATAAATAAAGGTAAATAACATTACTTTCGAAAATAACATTACTTTCGAATGTTATTTACCTTTATTTATTTACATTACTTCCTACAGCCTAAAGTCACAAGTAAAGTGCAAAGCTTCCCATATACATATACAAAGTACAGCGATGGCAAAAGTGCGATGTGCATTCTTGCTCCGATGTAGAAGCGTCGTCATGATCTGAGTTGACCTCTGTTATAGCGCGTCTTTATGTGAAAACAGCAATGTCAAATGTCGGGGGCGTGTTTGGGCTCGTGAACGCGGCTGAGAGAATAAAACTGAATAAAAAAAACCAAAACAAAGCTAACCTTTACAAGTATCATAAATTACACTGGCTGTTACAGACTGGAATCAAATGTATGTTTTTATTTAAAAATAGTAAGAATACGAGCAACTCACTTCTGAAAACGGACTTGTCCGGGATCGAACCCGTGAAGGTGTGATTACCAGTCAGCAGTTGATACCGTTGCACCACGGAAGCGGTCGTAGGAAATGTGTGTCAATGTCGCACCCTAACGCGGGTTCTTTTTCTGCAGTTATATTCTTGAATTAAAGTGCACTTGTTCTGTTCTATTTGTACATTTTGTGAAAGTGTTTCTTTGATATTTGGACTTCAGGCTTCACACATTATAAACTTCATGTCTACATTTTGTCAATTATTACTAAAACATGTATACACATTGTTAAAACAAAAACGTTTTTCATAGATTGTCGTAGACACAGAACACACATGAAATGCAAGTGTTCCAAATAACGATAAAGTATTTATAAAAGGTGTGATTTTGCTTGACTTCTCACTCTATACAACTCCAAGCAACTGACACGCAGGTAAACAGACTTGAGCTGAGACAATTGTGAAGGGTGGGATGTGGTAGTAGGCTACTGGCTGTTTGCTGCTTATCCACACATTTACAGGACAAAAGACGCTGACAGAGAGGTGCGAAGCGATTTAAGGTGGGATGAATCTACATGTTTTTTCATAGGCTCTGATAATTCTAGTGTTAACAGATCTGAGTGGTCATGAAGGAGCACACGTGTCTCCTCCATACTGTGTGTTCATTCCAGCGGGTACGAAATTTCAGAGAGTGACTGGGAGACAAAGATGTAGTCAAAAAACAAAGCGAGGGTCTGAACCAGGAGAACAACCATCGGTAAGGAAAGTCATGAGACAAAATTGAAGTCGGAAGGACTGCAGAGAGTTTGAAACCCAGACAAACGAAACAAAGAAATTTTTCAAAAAAGTTTTAAAGGGATTTGGAATCCATGTAGCCGAATGGTGATGTATCCCTCTTTGATGATCTCGTGTCTTTACAGGTTCAGAGGACATGCCCAGTCCAGGATGGTCCTAGCAACGGGAGTCAGCATTTTAAAGCCCAAATTCAAATCATAAGCATATTTTAAAAATAAATAAACCAGTGGATTCCTTAGGGCTTTGTTTCTTAAACTATGGTGTATGGGTTGCCACCGATTGCGTAGCACATGGTCGTGACTTACTGTTGTGCTCAATTTGAGAGGGCCATGTAAGGTTTACAAAGTGTCTCGTGATGAGTTGCTGCAGGCATTTTAAACAATCGACATTGCTCTGCTATGACTTTCTTCAAGACCCCCCTTTCCCGTTATCAATGTCTGCTGTGTTTCTACAAGTGGAGGTGCTCTGACTGTTGGTGTCGTTTGTCCATGATGGATAGCCCCACCCTACCCCACTATCCTGCTATAACTCTTGTCAGCAATTCTCCAAGGGGAACACCCCCCTCTGCCCAATCTGATGGTCATACGTAACAGCACCCCAGACACAACTACCACAGACACAGTCCTGGGTTCGTGTCTGGTGCTTTTTACTTTAATAATAAAGTGTACCTTTCATAAGCTTCTTGCAACAGAGCTGTGAATGGTTCCCACAGAACAATCCAACACAACAGTTCCCTTTGCTCCCTCACTTACTTCTCCCGTTCTTCTCCACTTTTCCCAGCTCTGACTCTCTAGGCCAAATAGAGGGGGTCTCTTTTAACTCCTGACCCAGGGGTACTTCCGGTGCACAATCTGTTGTATCCAGGAGGCTCTTCGGGGTCATGGCAGGACCACAATGGTCTTTGAACATTCAACATACGACATCTTCCTCTGCTGGCCCCCCGCATAAACCGACAAGACAGTCCCATGAGACCACATTTCCCACTCTGCCCTATGGGCATTCACACTGGTGCTTGCCAGATGGGACTCTTAAGCCACCCACTCTGCCCATAGCAGACAGTCACCCTCTGTCCTTTGCTTCCAGCCTCCCAAGTCCAACCAGTGTGTCCCTCTGTGGCTGCTGGAACGCCAGCCCCAGTGTAGCAGCTGTTACTGCTTTATCCTTCCATATCTAAGTCCTGGCAGGGAAGGTAAATATTGCCACTTCCTCACTAACCTTCCTTTATAGTGGCCTCCTGGCCAGGCAAGGGAGCAGAATTCATCACGGCTGGGATGCCAATTCATCCCTCACACCTACTTGATACTAAAATGTTCTGGAAACTTCCACTTCCTACTAGAATGTTTTGGGAATGCCACTTTATTTCTAGAGAGTTCTTTGTTTCTTTTTTGTTTTTATTGTTTGTGGATAACTTAACCAGTCAGTAACCCTGCGCAAGAGTACACTACAAATGAAATAAAATGTTCAGAATGGAGCGACTCTTTACGCTTGCATTCGATCTTAAAAAGAACAGTCCCTTTTTTATTTTTTAAAACATGTACAAAATTTGTCTTCTTGGTACTCCAGACATGCTGTGACAGCACTATTTCGATGGCCTATGAATCCCAGCAGCCCTGGTAGTATTACACCATTGGGCAGTTTCAGAGTGATGTGAGTGTTGCAGGAACGTAGGATGATTTTATCTTTTAAAAAGTAGCCAAAAGACGCCAATAAGGACCGCGATCATCTGTGCCTTTTTGTTTCTACGCTTCACACACTATTGGATTACACATTCAACCAATCATTCTTTCTGAATTTATGTGCTTGTCCTGTGCCTGCTTTTGTGTGACTTTGTCTTGGTTAGATAATTCTTTATCTGGAGAGTGTTGCCGATCGTGCCAAATCTTCATGCAATAACTTGAAACTGGTAGGACAAAACCATACATTTCATTCTGGGGGCTATTCATAGGGGTTTGTCATTCTACTCGCCATCATCGCTTCTGTGGACATGGACTGTGTTGTGAATGTTTTTATCATTAGCTGTTTTGTGCTCAGTGCTTCAATGGATGTTGTTTGTCTTGAGTCTGTTAAATACAGTCGATTCCGGTTAATTGGACCACTGGTTAATCGGACCAGCCGCTTATTAGGACCGAATCCTAAAGAACCGAAACAGATCATATTACATAAGCCTAATATTGTTCGCTTATTTGGACCAAAATTCTGTTTAATCGGACCAAAGAATGTGACAGAGAATAAGAAAAAGAAGCCACAAGCCACCCGCGGGAAGCGGATGTAAAGTGGGTCAGCGACATCGGGAGGATCCCTGGGCTCCCCAGGAGAATTTATGCTTTTATCAAAGGTCAGGAAGTCAGAAAATTGGTACCAAGTGCAAACCAGTGGGGGTGAACATGCCTGCCCTTTCTTTCGTAAAACGGACCGTCCATTAGCCTAGGACATGAAGTTGAGCGTAAACAAGTGCAGTGCGTAAACAGAATGCGTCAGATCACACTAGACAAGTTCTTCAAACGTTGACTGGAATTTGGTAATGTAACCTTTTTTATTGTGCTTCGCATGCTGAGTGTCGTGTAGATCGTTTCGAAGAATCTGTAAATTTCTTTTTCAGTAAACAAAGTTGTAAGCAACCGTACATGTACGTAGTTCTTGTTTTACGTTCGCCATATGCTTGTGCAGCATAATAAAAGTCATAATGACATTTTAATATGTTACTTATAGCACGTCCCGTCTTGGTTGCACATGTATAGGGCATGTTCGTGTAATTGGACCAGCCGGTTATTAGGACCAAAATGATCGCGTCCCGATGTGGTCCGATTAACGGGAATCGACTGTAATTATCATTGTCGGGCGAATTTGGGTAGGCTTTTGCGTACATACTGTTTGTTTAATAATTGTTTTTTTTCTCTTCTTTATTTGTTTAATAAACTCTTCATCCTTTACTCGTTTAGATCCACATTCTTTGTGCCTCTGTATGTGAGAGTGTGTGTGCCGGGTCAAGGCTGGGTGTGTTCCTGGCATCCCGAAATAAAATTAACAAATCACCGCTTAAACGCATTGAGAATCTAAACGACTCCTCGCGCCTGCTACAACGCTATGCTGCAATATTTTTTTATTTTGCATGTGTTGTGCACATCACTTCCGAGATCAGCGATTGTACAGTTTTGAATTGTTAGTGTGGATGGATTTTACAATCACGCTGCTCTGCTGTTTGTTTTAATAGTACACCCGTTAACCATTCTACAGCCTTCTCCAGCTCACCGGGAGTCATTTTTCTGAAATGTGTTGTATTTCATCACAAATCTTGTAGACAGATGTTGCCATCGTCAAGTGCCCCTCAACATTCTTGACTTGTCAGTGTGCTATTTTACTTTAAACCCCTCGACATCTCGTCCCAACAAGTCCTGACTCCTCTCTTATGTTCACGGGTTCCTATTTGCAGATCCGGCAGTGATGATTCCAGAAGTTAGCGGGTCTGCCAACAACACATTTTGCAGTTTTCTCCGGCGTCCCAAAAGTATCGCTTTTCTTCTTATTCTGTTCTGTGTCACTCTTGAACCTGCAATCTCTGATTTTCTGTTGTAAAACCGTTGAGCATTCATTGTAGCAAATAAAATCTGTTCTACTTTCTCATTAAGCATTATGGGAAATAACTGCCATTTTTCTGAAATTTTCAAAATTTTTGTTTTTCAAGAAACTTGCAGGCAAATGTTGCCATCCTCAAGTGTGTCCTCGACATTCTTGACTTGTCAGTCTGCTATTTTACATTAAACCTCTCAACATCTCATCCACACCAATCTTGGCTCCTCTGTTGTGTCCACAGATTTCTACATGCAGATCTGGCAGTGATGATTCTCTTGGGTAGCGGGTGTGCCAACATCACATTCTACAGTCTTCTCTGGTGCCCCAGAATAATCCTGTTCTGTTTTACCGTTGAACCTGAGATCTCTGATTTTCTGTTGGAAACCCGTTAAGTACAACAGAAGGTGGTTTCCTTTCTTATTGAACATAACAGGAAATAGCTGCCATTATTCTGATTTTTCCTTTTATTATTATAATGGCTTTTAAATTGTCATTCTAAACAGCATTTCCAGTGTCCGTAAAGCATACTCAGCTACCTCAACCAACACCTGTATTTGGAGGCTGCTGGCTTGGCACGTAATTCCTAAAACAAAGGCAAAATGACAAATGAAGGTTATATGTGTTGTATTTTTGCTGATTCTGTAAAAGGGGGAAAAGAATCCCGTTCAGTTTCTTTGAGTACTGGTGGCCAGCTCTGCAAACATCAGATCCGGTGGTTCCATACTTTTGATCTTCCTTCCACAAACTTTTTTTTTAAACTATAACCCATGCTTCTTATGATTTGTTTTTTTTTTTGTTTTTGTTTTTTTTAGTAGCATAAGTTTTAAGTTGTTCTTAATGAAAGTGGGTGTCAAATAAAAAATATAACGAGGAGGAAATACAGGTAGTCCCCAGGTTACAGACATCCGACCTACGACTTAAGAACGGGGCCGCAGCTGTATCGCATGCGCCTCAGTAACTGCCACTCCATCATCTTCGGCCTGGGGACGCTGCAAGCGGTGGCTGGAGGGGGGCGATTTCGTTGCTCACGCAGTGTAGTGTCCCTCGGGCGGCTCCCGGTGGCAAACGGTTTCACTGCCCGCCCGCCCACCACACACGGCTGCCCCGTTTGCTCTCGGTGGTAGGCTGGTAATGCTGCAAGCAGTGGCTGGACAGAGGCTGGAGGTGGGTGATTTCGCTACCTACGCAGTGTAGTGTCCCTCGGGTGGCTTCTAGTAGCAAGCGGTTTCACTGCCCGCCCACCACACACGGCTGCCCCGTTTGCTCTCGGTGGGAGGCTGGTAATGCTGCAAGCGGTGGCTGGACAGAGGCTGGAGGTGGGTGATTTCGCTACCTGCGCAGTGTAGTGTCCCTCGGGTGGCTTCTAGTAGCAAGCGGTTTCACTGCCCGCCCACCACACACGACTGCCCCGTTCGTTCTCGGTGGGCGGCTGGTGATGCTGCAATAAGTGACTCGGTTGTGGCTGAACGGAGGCCATTTAGGGTGAACGGGGCGGCGGGGGGTAGCATTGTAGTGTGCATCGGATGGCTGCCTGTTGAATGGGGGCGATTCACTACCCGCCTTTGGCCGCACCTTGTTCGTTCTCGGTGGGCGGACGCTGCACACAGCATACTGTAGTGGAGGTGACTGTGAGGTGGGCTGGGGATGAACCGCTCGTCGATGCCCCCATTCATTCTCAATAGCAAGCCAGCTTGTACTGTTACGTACATAGCAGGAAGTCGTCTCTTGTCAATACATCAGACGTGTTGACGACAGGTACCTTCCTGCTGTGATAGAGTGTACAGTGCTGTGTAGAAGAGCTCATCTTAATCTTTTGTCTTCACCCTTCAACAATGTCTCTGAAACACAAATCTGATGCAAGTGCTGGAGATACAGGAAAGAAGAGAAAAACCATCACCATTGAAAATAAAGTAGAAATAATAAAAAGGTCAGAGAGAGAAGTGACACTCCATCATTCATTGGCAAATCACTTGATTACAGTCGGTCAACAATAGCATTTATTAAAATAATGGACCTGTTCCAACTTACATACAAATTCAACTTAAGTACAAACCTACAGTCCCTATCTCATAAGTAACTCGGGGACTGCCTGTACTTAAAGATGATTACAATGCAACATTTCGTACATTCAGTAAATTGTTTTGTGAGACGTGAATAGACTCACTGTGGTGTGGTAGGTGGTGATTGGGAGCATGCACTGTTACAACGTGTTGCCACACCTAACACTGTGCCACTATGTATATAAAACATGGGTGGGCACTGACAGTAGAGCAGAGGGCTCTGGCCCAAATCTACATGGACTAAAATAATACGTGTGTTTAATTTGTTTAAGTAATCAAATCGTTTTGTATGGATTTCATATCTGCATTTCAGGTATGTGAAGTATCCTGGTTCCATTTTTCTCTTTGTTGACGTCACTTTCCATACCTTAAAAAATCTGTTTTTGTGGAGAAGTGCCAGTCGTAAGTGCTCTGTGTGATGCAGCATGAGAAAAAAAAACCCAAAAATAATAACGACAAACCTACAAAGGCAAGTTAAATACAAATGTACTTTTGGAACGTTTAACCTATGTTTGATGTTCGAATATTTACTTATTTTTAATGAGTATTGAAACTTTAATTGTGGTATAATGTGAGAGCCCTACACCACCTTCTCATAAACATTGGGATTGAAGCAAAAATGAAAGGCTAGAGTATAGATTATAATGCAACAATAACATAATAATACCGTGTTTCCCTGAAAATAAGACCGGGTCTTATATTAATTTTTGCTCTAAAAGATGCACTAGGGCTTATTTTCAGGGGATATCTTATATTTATTCATGTACAATAATATACATTTATCCAAATACAGTCATGTCATCTTCTTCTGGAATGTCGTCATAACTCTTCACATTCAAACCCTGAATTTCAGCCTGAATTTCTTGCTAGTCCAGCTGCTCTGCAGATCGATGTGCGCGCTTCGATGTTTGATGATCGGTTCGATGTGGTTAAGCCAAAGGGCGACATGCAAATGCATTCGTGGTGCTTTGATATTCAAGCGTCGCATATTCCCCCAAGTAATGACATGATGCATTTTAAAAGTCTCACATACAGTCTTCTGTGCTGTCTTTTTTTTTTTTGTACCTTACAATACCATCAGAGTGTACGGCGGCGTATTTGAGCCACAGAGAAAAAAAAAATAAGGACATAATGAAAATGTCTATTTTGTGATTGAAGTGGAAATTCCGGCTTTAAACTTGAAATGTCCACTTTAACCTCGTAGTTTACTTTGTCATTAAAGCAGACCGTTGTAAATGTCATCATAAATCGCTACAAGCTTCTGGGGCTTTCTCCTGACCTGACAGCAGCGGCAAGCAGCAATAGATCGCCACACAGAACACGTTACATCTATACTAATAAAAGGCAAAGCCCTCACTGACTCATCACTAATCCTCCAACTTCCTGTGTAGGTAGAAGGCTGAAATTTGGCAGGCTCATTTCTTACAGCTTACTTACAAAAGTTAAGCAGGTTCCATTTCGAAATTTAATGCGTAACAGTCATAATGGTCTACAACGTCCGCCATGTTGAACTTTTTTATTTATGGCCCCATCTTCACAAAATTTGGTTGGCGGCTTCCCTGCGCTAACCGAAGCCGATGTACATACTTATTTCAGTGGTATGACGCCACTGTCGGCCGCCATATTGAACTTTCCAATGGTCTTTGTTACCTATGGGCCCATCTTCAAGAAATTTGGTATGCGGGTTCCCAACGCTAACTGAATCCTACTTACATACATATATACGTCCATAGCCTGCAGCTCGGTCACCGTGTGAGGCGGCGTTGGGTCTCTCATCCCCACGCCTCCCACGTTGTTGGCTGCCTGCCTATATAAGGCCGTCTGTCGCTCCGGTCTCTTCATTCCCTTCCTTGCTTCGCCACGGGATTCATGTCTCCCTGCTGATAACTACAGCCTTTTTATTTAATCCCCGGCTTCTCCGCTATTTTATTGTTCGTTTATTACGATTATAGTTATTGTGTAGGTATTTTAGACTTACTTTACATTGTTCAGGTACCCATTTCCTTTATCGTTCCAACTGTACCCACATTACCATGTCTATCGAGGTGATCACCATCGATCAAAGAACTGTCACTTACCGAGTGGTTTCCATGCCCGGAGATGGCACCTGCCTTTTCCATTCTCTGTGTTACATATTGCACGGTCATATCAGGCTCACTCTTGATATCCGGAGGAACATTGTGTCTTATGTATTGAATGACTGGGACAGGTTCAAGGTGTGGACTGATGACGGTACAGGAGATAATTATACTACACAGGAGCACTAGAAGAGTGAAATGCTTAAGCCCTTCACCTATGGTTCTGCATGCGAGTCAATGGCTGCCGCTGAATTGTTCGGTTGTCGCTTTCAAGTGTACCGAAATGGCCAAATATTTTACACCTTTGGACAACCGCCAATGCCTCTTAAACATCTTAGATTCACAGGTGACGATTTCAGTGTTGAGACACTTTGATGTTTATGAATGTTTAAACTCTCGAAAGCTGGATGTGAAGTTATCGATGAAACCGGTTGTATGCTTACAACGCTTGACAGATGCTGACTGTCACTTCAACACAACAAGTCCTGCAAATACTGTCGTAATTGAAACAAACCATGAAACTCAAACCGATTATGACAGCAGCAATCCAAGCTGTGAGATTTGAGACAAGATTGCTGTTCACATGGCCAACTGTAAGTTGCATGCTCAAGAGTAAGCTCAGCGCACAGCTTGGTCATATTACAACCGGAGGGCTGAACTGACAACGTGGCATACAAAGAGATCCTTAACAAATAATTATTGGTATATTTTCCCTCAGTTTAAAAAGGTTTAATTTTCTTCTTAATAAAATTTTAAGGCAGTACTTCGCCGCTGCGAAGCGCGGGTATTTTGCTAGTTTGGAATAGTCCAGCTACCTGCACATTTTCAATTCTTAGATTTATACTTGATATCACTTCATGATGAAATGCATTAAAATATGTATGTTACATTTTACAGATAAATCGTTAACTCTGTTTAAATAATGAATATTCTTAGTAATTGCACATATAGGGGCAGCACGGTGGCAGAGCAGGTTGCGCTGCTGCCACGCAGTAGGGAGTCCTGTCCCTGGTGTTCCCTGCCTGCAGTTTGCATGTTTTTTCCTGGTGGGTTTCCACTGTGGGCTCCAGTTTACTTCCAAAGACATGAAGGTTTGGGGATTTGGTGAAGCTACAATGACGTTAGTGTGTGTGCGTGTGTGTGCTTGTGTTCACCTTGTGATGAGGTGATGCCTCATCCAGGGATTTGGTTTCTGTCTTGCGACGATGCTGCTGGAATGGGCACATCCCCAAATTGATGGATGTAATCATTAAACATCCTTTTCAGAGATATTGTGGCAAGGTGTCCTCAGAATTTAATGGATGTTTCAGGCACACGCGTCAAGCATAAACCTGGCCTTAGGTGCCTTACTTTTCAGCAGACGATCTTGACTAGGGCTTATTTTCGGAGTAGGTCTTATTTTCGGGGAAACACGGTAGTAACCCACAGATTGGTGAAACAGAAGAGACACAAACACAACATAATAAAATGAAACGATCAACAGAATTACAGCTGTGAACTTTGAATGCATTGCTAAAGGCTGATTTAAGTCTTAACTCCTCTCAAATGGATTTACATTAAATCGCATTGTTTAAACTCCACAAATCTCGTCCTCCATTGTTCACCACCATCCACCTGTGACTTGACTCACCCCAATCTTCGCATTCGTTTCTGACCCACTAAATAATATTTTCTGTAGCTTGCCAGTCACTGGAAAAATTCTGTTGGCCACGCATTGATGAGATGGGGATATTGTGTTTTTTTTTTTTTTGCTACAGTTGTGCTTGAAAGTTTGTGAACCCTTTAGAATTTTCTATATTTCTGCATAAATATGACCTAAAACATCATCAGATTTTCACTCAAGTCCTAAAAGTTGATAAAGAGAAACCAGTTAAACAAATGAGACAAAAATATTATACTTGGTCATTTATTTATTAAGGAAAATGATCGAATATTACATATTTGTGAGTGGCAAAAGTATGTGAACCTTTGCTTTCAGTATCTGTGTGACCCCCCGTACTAAACATTTCCGGTAACTTTTGATCATTCCTGCACACCACCATTCCTCCGTCCAGAACAGCTTCAACTCTGGATTGTTGGTGGGTTTCCTCACATGAACTGCTCGCTTCAGGTCCTTCCACAACATTTCGATTGGATTAAGGTCAGGACTTTGACTTGGCAATTCCAAAACATTCACTTTATTCTTCTTTAACCATTCTTTGGTAGAACGACTTGTGTGCTTAGGGTCGTTGTCTTGCTGCATGACCCACCTTCTCTCGAGATTCAGTTCATGGACAGATGTCCTGACATTTTCCTTTACAATTCTCTGATATAATTCAAAATTCAATGTCCCATTAGTGAAGGCAAGCCGTCCTGGCCCAGATGCAGCAAAACAGGCCCAAACCATGATACTACCACCAGCATGTTTCACAGATGGGATAAGGTTCTTATGCTGGAATGCAGTGTTTTCCTTTCTCCAAACATAACGCTTTTCATTTAAACCAAAAAGTTCTATTTTGGTCTCATCTGTCCACAAAACATTCTTCCGATAGCCTTCTGGTTTGTCCACGTGATCTTTAGCAAGCTAGACGGGCAGCAATGTTTTTTTTGGAGAGCAGTGGCTTTCTCCTTGCAACCCTGCCATGCACACCATTGTTGTTCAGTGTTCTCCTGATGGTGGACTCATGAACATGAACATTAGCCAATGTGAGAGAGGCCTTCAGCTGCTTAGAAGTTACCCTGGGGTCCTTTGTGACCTCACCGACTATTACCCGTGTGCCTTGCTCTTGGAGTGATCTTTGTTGGTCGACCACTCCTGGGGAGGGTAACAATGGTCTTGAATTTCCTCCATTTGTACACAATCTGTCTGACTGTGGATTGGTGGAGTCCAAACTCTTTACAGATGGTTTTGTAACCTTTTCCAGCCTGATGAGCATCAACAACTCTTTTTGTGAGGTCCTCAGAAATCTCCTTTGTTCGTGCCATGATACACTTCCACAAACATGTGTTGTGAAGAGCAGGCTTTGATAGATCCTGTTCTTTAAATAACACAGGGTGCCCACTCACACCTGATTGGCATCTCATTGACTTGAATTTCACCTTCAAACTAACTGATCATCCGTGAGGTTCACATACTTTTGCCACTCACAAATATGTAATATTCGATCATTTTCCTTAATAAATAAATGACCAAGTATAATATTTTTGTCTCATTTGTTTAACTGGTTTCTCTTTATCTACTTCTAGGACTTGAGTGAAGATCTGATGATGTTTTAGGTCGTATTTATGCAGAAATATAGACAATTCTAAAGGGTTCACAAACTTTCAAGCACAACTGTACATTTGTGAGGATGCAGTTAACAGGAATTATATGTAAATGTTTAATGGCAATCACTGTATATCAGTTTCATTGTGATTATGTTAGGCTTGTCAATTTATTTCTCGGACCTAAATTAATTGATGTTTTTTTTGTTTTTGTTTTGTTTATGTCACTCCGACGGTAGACTTCTTAGGCGTAAAACCAGACTGTTCCAATCGCTGGTAGGTGAACAAGTGATCACGGGTCCTATAGAGGACGACCCTAGCAAAGACCTTACCCGGCACCGAGAGCAGTGTTATCCCCCTGTAGTTGCTGCAATCCAGGCGATCACCCTTCCCTTTCCAGGTAGAGACGACAAGTCCAGCCTAAGAAGTCTACCATCGACCATATCCTAGCACTGAGGGTTCTCATGGAGCACAAACGTGAATATCAGCAGAGTTTCTTTGCAGCCTTTGTTGGTTTTCACAAATTTTTCGACTCAGTTGATCGAGCTGCCGTCTGGGACATCCTGAGGGTTCGCAGGATCCCCTCAGGGTTGCTGGATATCATGGCTGGCCTGTCCACTGGTACTGTGAGTGCTGTGCAGAGTGGAGGCAGACCCTCTGTGTTTTTCCCAGTTGATTCTGGGGTTCATCATCGATGTGTTCTGCTCCTACTCTGTTCAGTGCTTGTATGGACTGGGAGTTGTGCAGGGTCGTGGGGTCCAGCGGCTGTGGGGCGGCATCTGTTGGTGAAGAAAGATTCACGGATCTCGACTTTGCTGACGATGCTCTGATGTTCACAGAGTCAATGGAGGCTCTGATTGGGGCTCTCAAGAGACTGAGTTAGGAGTCTGAGTGTCTGGGCTTGTGAGGGTCCTGATAAAAACCAAAGAGCCAGGCCTTTAATGACCTCTTGGGCACGGCCATCAGCAGTGTGTCTGTCTGTGGAGAGAGTGTCGACCTCGTGAAGAGGTTTACTGACCTCGGTAGTGACATTCATGACTCTGGTGACTCTTCCTATGAAGTCAGTAGACGGATTGGGAGAGCATGGGGGGGTCAAGAGGTTGCTGGAAAGGGGTGTGTGGTGCTCCCGATATCTATACAAAAGGATGAAGGTCCAAGTCTTTAGAGTCCTGGTGCTTCCTGTTTTGCTATAAGGTTGTGAGACATGAGATGAGGACTGGACTCCTTCATGTGTGTTCTCCCCGGATATCCTTGGGTACCGCTGGTTTGACTTTGTGTTGCTCATGGAGTCCCGAATGAGTCACATGACCTGCATTGTATGAGAGCGTCAGTTACGGCACTACGGCCATGTGGCTCGATTTCCCCGGGGTGATCCAGCTCGTAAGATCCTCATTTATGGGGACCCGAGTGGCTGGACCAGGCCAAGGGGTCACCCACGTAACACCTGGCTGCGGCAGATAGAGGGCCATTTCTGGATGGTGGGACCGGACCGCGTGTCTGCCTGGGGGGTTGCCAACCGGGATCCCGAGTTGTTTCGCCGTGTAGTGGGTGTGGCAACGTGCTGTACCAGTGCATGCGCCCCAGCTTGACTTGACTTGAGTTTGTTATGTTGAGAAACAAAGAGATATGATATTTTAGAAGTTTTGCGCAACTGAAAGTGGTCCTGATGACCTTTCCCTCTGTCTCAGTACACGAGAACGTCGAGGGGAGCGCACTCCCGATTTTGACCATAGCAGCCTTTCCCTGGGATTGCTCTGAGATTAGAAGGCAGCTTTAGGAATGGGAAGGCATTTGCCCTCCTAAAGGCCGATGCTTAAGTTATTTCAGTTATAAAAATGTCTGACAAATGCAGAATGTCGCGGGGGGCTCTCGACGATGGCAACATGTGAGTTTCTTCAGGCTGACCCAATACAGAGCCCCATGGATAATGAGGAGAAGCCGGAGATGCTGGGGTTAAACGAAATAAAAACAGCACAGGAGTAAAAGAGACGACTAATTGACTTGTTGACTGTCATAAGTAGATTGCCAGATTGGTTATGTGTAGGGCAGGGTGGGCTTGTTTGCCCATTTCCTCCTTTTCCTTGTATTTTAGTTGCCTCTCTTGCTTGAGGCGGTCAGACAGATGTCCACATTCTCCATTTTATCCTGATGTGTTCTTTTATTTTCTTCTTGTGCACTTAACAGTTGGCCCAACTGGACGATGTCTTCGGCTCGCACATCCACCAAATACTATGTGGGCATCGACGTGGGAACAGCCAGCGTTCGTGCAGCACTGGTGGACCAAGAGGGCATTGTGGTGGCCGTGGCTGAAGAGGCCATCCAAATCTGGGAGCCTCGGCCTGATCATTACGAGCAGTCCTCCACTGACATCTGGGCTCGGTGCTGCGTTGCCTGCCAGGTATGTCCGGTTTTGCTGGGGACTTGACACGGGTTCGGCTTTAGTTTGTGTGAAAATGTTTTTACCCCTTCCTAGTATCCAGTTTTTGCATATTTAGTGTAGGGCTGCAAGAATCAATCGTAAAAAACGTCGACACGGATTTTTTATTGGCTACGCGTCATGAACAGAACCTTCAATAGAGGCTCCAGTCACAAAGAACCACATTGGTTTTTGTAACTGCAATGCACTACATGAACGTCGGGGGGGGCGTATCGTTTGATATTGTTTGCCAAGACTGCACACAGTCCTACCAACAAAGAAGAACATCTGAGGAGAAGAAGAATGTAAAGGAAAATAAATGTGGTTACAATGGCGAGTCGGGTAGAGGAGGGGGAAGGAGATGGAAAAAAAATTGAGACCAAAACTTTCTAAAGTGTGGGAGCACTTCACCGAAAAAGAAAAAAAAGTTGAACGCCGATTGTGTAAAGCAGAGCTTTCTTTTCACGGCAGCACCACCGCGAGGCATGAGCATCTGAAACGAAAGCATCCTGGAGATGTGATGCCGCTGTTTCTTGAGAACGTATGCTGGCGCTGTTAGTTAGTTAGTTAGGGTCAGATCAGGAGGGGAGGGTACAAGTAACAAATTTACACCCGATCTGTTCGTTTTCAAATAATATTGCATTAGTGCGATTATGTTTTCTGATTGGTACTATTCAGGTCATACAATGATTTCTTCAAAATGTCACATATATTTGTCTCTTTGACCCGGGTTTGCTTCCTGCGTGGAGTTTGCATGTTCTCCCCGTGTCTGCGTGGATTTCCTCCCACAGTCCAGAGACATGCAGGTTAGGTGGATTGGCGATTCTAAATTATCCCTAGTGTGTGCTTGGTGTGTGTGCCCTGTGGTGGGCTGGCGTCCTGCCCGGGGTTTGTTTCCTGCCTTGTGCCCTGTGTTGGCTGGGATTGGCTCCAGCAGACCCCCGTGACCCTGTAGTTAAGATATAGCGGGTTGGATAATGGATGGATATTTGTCTCTTTCTTTTTATTTCCCCCCCAGTGCTGCACGCTGACACCAGAAGGCGTGAGCTTATTCAGTGCTAGCAGCAGCATGCAGGCGGCCGGTTGCTTATGCTATTAACAAGCTGACCTGGTGGCGATCAAAGCACATGTACTGTGCACGGCATGTACACGGTCCACTGAGAAAAGAAGAGCGTTCATGGCACACCTTGCAGACGAACATTCTTTTCTCTGCATGCCCATGAGTCCTGTGCAGACTGGGCAAGATCGGGGGGGGAGGGGGGGGACGCGGTCATTGATTACAACCGCAAGAAGTTACGCAAATGAATATGAATAATGTTGCGTCCGTGCTACAGTGTTTTCCAAAATGTACCATAAGGTCATAAAATGAATAATTCCAAATATCGTATATACTGTACCGATGTCTCTGATTTTTCATCAGTGCGTCTTTGACATCACGGGCCTTAAGGCGTATACTAATTCAGTGTAATCAGGAACACTCAATAAAATTGAATAAAACAAAATCAAGTGACAATGAGATACGAAGAAAGAAGGCAGATTCGCCAGCGTTTGGGTGTCAGCTTTTATCCATCCAGATCAGAGAATTTCCAGTTCCGTTGCCTCAAAACACCAGTCACAACTACAGTTATTCCCAGTTGCAGATAAAAAGTAACAGAGTCAGATCCCTTTTGGGGGGGCGGTAGTATGTATTGTGATCGTGACTGGCAGAATAAAAGTGAAAAAAAAAAAAGGTAACTTTTACAAGTACTGTACATTTAATACAGTGGCTGTTACAGACGCAAATCAAATGTTTGTGTTTATTGTATACAAACCGGATTCCAAAAAAGTTGGGACACTATACAAATCGTGAATAAAAACTGAATGCAATGATGTGGAGGTGCCAACTTCTAATATTTTATTCAGAATAGAACATAAATCACGGAACAAAAGTTTAAAATGAGAAAATGTATCATTTTAAGGGAAAAATATGTTGATTCAGAATTTCATGGTGTCAACAAATCCCAAAAAAGTTGGGACAAGGCCATTTTCACCACTGTGTGGCATCTCCCCTTCTTCTTACAACACTCAACAGACGTCTGGGGACCGAGGAGACCAGTTTCTCAAGTTTAGAAATAGGAATGCTCTCCCATTCTTGTCTAATACAGGCCTCTAACTGTTCAATCGTCTTGGGCCTTCTTTGTCGCACCTTCCTCTTTATGATGCGCCAAATGTTCTCTATAGGTGAAAGATCTGGACTGTAGACTGGCCATTTCAGTACCCGGATCCTTCTCCTACGCAGCCATGATGTTGTGATTGATGCAGAATGTGGTCTGGCATTATCTTGTTGAAAAATGCAGGGTCTTCCCTGAAAGAGATGACGTCTGGATGGGAGCATATGTTGTTCTAGAACCTGAATATATTTTTCTGCATTGATGGTGCCTTTCCAGACATGCAAGCTGCCCATGCCACACGCACTCATGCAACCCCATACCATCAGAGATGCAGGCTTCTGAACTGAGCGTTGATAACAACTTGGGTTGTCCTTGTCCTCTTTGGTCCGGATGACATGGCGTCCCAGATTTCCAAAAAGAACTTCGAATCGTGACTCGTCTGACCACAGAACAGTCTTCCATTTTGCCACACTCCATTTTAAATGATCCCTGGCCCAGTGACAACGCCTCAGCTTGTGGATCTTGCTTAGAAATCGCTTCTTCTTTGCACTGTAGAGTTTCAGCTGGCAACGGCGGATGCCATGGTGGATTGTGTTCACTGACAATGGTTTCTGGAAGTATTCCTGAGCCCATTCTGTGATTTCCTTTACAGTAGCATTCCTGTGTGTGGTGCAGTGTCGTTTAAGGGCCCGGAGATCACAGGGCATCCAGTATGGTTTTACGGCCTTGACCCTTACGCACAGAGATTGTTCCAGATTCTCTGAATCTTCGGATGATGTTATGCACAGTTGATGATGATAGATGCAAAGTCTTTGCAATTTTTCGCTGTGTAACACCTTTCTGATATTGCTCCACTATCTTTCTGCGCAACATTGTGGGAATTGGTGATCCTCTACCCATCTTGGCTTCTGAGAGACACTGCCACTCTGAGAAGCTCTTTTTATACCTAATCATGTTGCCAATTGACCTAATTAGTGTTTATTGGTCTTCCAGCTCCTCGTTATGCTCAAATTTACTTTTTCCAGCCTCTTATTGCTACTTGTCCCAACTTTTTTGGGATTTGTTGACACCGTGAAATTTTGAATCAACATATTTTTCCTTTAAAATGATACATTTACTCGGATTAAACGTTTGATCTGTCATCTACGTTCTATTACAAATAAAATATTGACATTTGCCATCTCCACATCATTGCATTCAGTTTTTATTCACAATTTGTTTAGTATCCCAACTTT
>JANRMT010062857.1:46295536-46312629 GCA_026402145.1 Polypterus bichir lapradei | reverse complement strand
CACTCTATCTATCTATCTATCTATCTATCTATCTATCTATCTATCTATCTATCTATCTATCTATCTATCTATCTATCTATCTATCTATCTATCTATCTGATGCTACTTAAGATGGCGCAGCACATAGTGCTCAAGCTTTTGGATTCTTTCTGAAACTCTCAGCATAACTCCTAATTTCAGGTAGGCAGTGAAATGGCATAGACTGTGGGCTTTGGTTTATGTAGGTTGATATTCTGTGCTTTCTTTGATAACAACTCATTCCTGGTTATTCTGACCCCACACTGCATCTCATTCTGCCTCTTCATTTGTTACCTAAGTGGTGGTCACGGTTACTTCTTCCTTGTCTTTCAGGAGACAACTTGCGAAATATTATCATGTGGATGGACCACAGAGCTTTCGAGCAAGCTAATGAAATTAATCAGAAGAGCCACCGGCTGCTTCAGTATGTGGGTGGTGTGATGTCTCCAGAGATGCAGCCCCCCAAGCTTATGTGGCTTAAACAGGTACATCTTCCTCTGTCTGTTTGCAGCCATTTTCGTTTTTACCTCACAGTTGTTTCAGTTCACTGTTGTTGGTGGTGGGTCAATTTGCTCACTTCCTCACTATTTATATTTTCCACTATTGTGGTGATAAACGTAAAATGTTAAAAGAGGTAAGCCCAGCAAAAGTGACTGGAGAAGAATGAGCATATACTGTATTCTATATGTGGCCCTATGGATTGTTCAACCCCTATGGTGCGCCAAGTCTGTTGTACAGCCTTTGGCCTTTGAGCTGGCTTCATGGAGCGAGTGGGTGCTGAATGGTAAGAGTGAAGGATCCCACGCATTGGGCAGCTATGTGAGGGCACCACTGTGAACCTCTCCTCTGACCACTCTCTATCTTTCTTTCTTGTGGGACATTAATTCCTATCCCATGTCAGGTGAGTTTAAGCTAAATGAAAAGAATAAAGTGTTTAATAAATAATAAAGTCCTGAATTGAAGTGGCACTCTTCAAATGCCATCCATCTGTCATAGGCCCTGGGTTGAGTTTTTCTTGGTAAAGCCCAGCTAATCCCTGATACTAAATAAGAGGTGAGAGATTGGGGCAAAGCTTTAGCTAATGCCTGACGTAAAGGAAGACCTTGGGTGGAGCTTCTGCTCTTGACTGACATAAAAGAAGAGCGAGAGTTAGAACTCCAGGTAATGTCTGACATGAAGGAAGTACTGAGAGTGGAGCTCCAGGCAATGCCTCACATGAAGTAAGGGCTAGGGGCGGAGCCCCATTCAGTCCTTGATATAAAGTAAAAGAAGGGGTGGAGCTTCAGCTGATCTCTGTCATAAAGGAAGAGAGAGAGTCATAACTTAACCCTGACATCAATGAAGACCTTGGGAGGAGGTGCGGCCATTCACTGACATAAAATAAGATCTAGAGGCAGTACTCCAGGTAATGCCTGACATCAAGGAAGGACTAGGAGTGAAGCTCTAGCTGTTTTATCATATAAAGGAAGAGCTTAGGACGGAGCTGTGGCCAATTCATAATTTAAGGAAAGAGATAGGGTTGGAGCCCCAGGTAATGCCTAACATAAAGTAAAAACTAGGAGGGTGGAGTTTTAAGTAACATGTAACTGACATTAAAGCTGAGGGTCAAGTGGAGCTCAAGATAATTGCTGACATAGAGGAAGAACTGTGAAAGGAGTGCCAGCTAACTCATGACATAAAGAGCTACGGATGGACCTCTGGGCATTCACTGAGACATAAAAAAGAGCTGGGGTGTATCTAATACCTGACATAAGGTAGGAGCTAGGGGGCGGAGTTTCACCCAGCCCCTGATCTAATGGAAGACCTGCAGGTGGAGCCCATGCCATTCACTGACATTAAAGAATGGCTAGAGGTGAAACTCCAGGCAATGTCTGACATAATGAAGTACAAAGCACAATGACTCACACATAGGAAGAGCTAGGGGCGGAGCTCTACGCAATGTCCGATTTAAAGTAAAAGATGGGGGCGGAGCTTCAGATGATCCCTGTCATAGTGGAAGCACTAGAGGTGGCGCTCCGCTCAATCTCCAATTTAAAGTAAAAGATGGGGGCGGAGCTCCAGCCAATCCATGACATAGTGGAAGAGCTACGAATGGAGCTTCTGCTAATCCCTGACATAAGAAAAGAGTTAGGCTTGGAGGTCCAGGTAATGCCAACTTGAAGTAATAGCTAGGAGTTTAGCTTCAAGTAATCACTGACATAAAAGAAGAGGTGGCTGCAGGGCCCCAGACGTCTTCTGAACTGATTAGCCTAATATAATCACATAATGCAATGAGATCAAAGTATAATCATAGCCTTAAACATTTGCCCATGATTCATGTTTAACGTATCCTCACTAATGTATGCAAACAACACAATATTATCATCCATTTGATACATGGTGTCAGTTTCTCCATCTATGGAGAGCTCTTTAGTGTGTCAGGAGTGAATGTGAAGAGTGTAATCACCAAGTTATTGATAGTGATGAACAAAAGGGGATCGGCATTTGTGGAGTTTTAATGTAAATTTTACTGTAAGCCTGTTTAAGAGATGCTTTTATTTTGAACTTAAACAGTCTTTAGCAATACATTCAAAGTCTTCAGTTGTAGATTTGATTTTACTTTGCCACCTACGTCTTGTCTGCCATGCTGTGCCGATTTGCCTTGTCATTTTCTAACCCACTTAATCCAGCCATGGGTTGTGGGGGAGGCTGGAGCCAATCCCAGGTAGCATGGGGCTCAAATCAGGAACAAACCCTGGACAGGGCGCCAGTCCATCGCAGGGTGAACACACACACCCTCACACACCAAACACTCACTAGGGCCAATTTAGTGTCGCCCTGCACATCTTTGGACTATGGGAGGAAACCGGAGCACCAGCAGGAAACTCACACAGACAGAAGAATAACATACAAACTCCAAACAGGGATGACCCAGGATGGGAAACGTGACGTCCTTACTGCAGTGCTACCATTGCGCCACCGTGCCACCCTATGCCAATTTGAGACGATTCAATCTTCGTTCATATATTTCAAACCGGTTGTGCTGTATGAAGTTTTGTAATCTCAAAATCTCCAAGTGAAGGACCTTGGTGAATTCCTGAACTTGTCTGTCTTATAATGGAGATGGATTCGGTACAAGTTTACTGTTTCAGTTCTACCTTAAGAGTGTTTTTGCTTGAACTTTCACATTTTGTAAATTTTCCTGTTTTTACTCCTTTAAATGCATTGTTTGCAAATAACAACAACATTTATTTTTATCAAACATTTTCATACAAATGATTGAACTCAAAGTGCTTTACAGGGTGAAGAAAGAGAAAAAAGACAAAATATATAAGAAATAAAATTAGGCAATGCTGATTAACGTAGAATAAAAGTAAGGTCAGATGACCAGGGAGGACAAAAAAAAAAAAACTCTAGATGGCTGAAGTAAAAAAATAAAATCTGCAGGGTTTCTGAGGCCACAAGACCACCCGCCCAGCCATCTCTAGGCATTCTACCTAACATAAATGACCTCAATCAGTCCTCGTGGTATTCAGGGTTCACAAGGAAGAACTCCATGATGACGGTCATGTAGATTTCTGGCCTTTAATCCATCAATGTTGGGACATCACGGTGATTTGATCGGGTGGTGGTGGTGCAGATCACCACCACAGAAAACCGGAAAAAGAACAGCAGAGAAAGTAGGGGTTAGTACGGACAGCTCACACAGCAGCGCCCTCTCCTGGTACTTTAGGGAAGCTAACTGATAGATAGAGTACAAGAGGATGTCACTTCTCCAGAAGCGGTTAAGTAAGCACATATATGACTGAATTGATTGAACAATACTATCCATCCATTATCCAACCCGCTATATCCTAACACAGGGTCACGAGGGTCTGCTGGAGCCATTCCCAGCCAAACAAGGGGCAAGGCAGGAAACAAACCCCGGGCAGGGCACCAGCCCACCGCTGCGAACAATACTATGTGCAGATTATTATTGCAAGGAAACAGTGTTGTCAACATGCAGCTAAATGGAGTATAAACTGATTAATAACATGGGCAAGGCACAGCTGCCCTAATCGACAGAAGTATAGGACGGGTTCAAAAATGGACAGTGTCGTCAGCAGGGTGGGATGCTTCTGAGGCTTAACATCCTTAGCATTACATTTTTTCTTGAAAAAACATATAAAAAGTGTTGCATTTTTTGGCTTGAAAAGTGCCATACAGTGGAACCTTGGGTCACAAACGTCTTGGACCAAAAAGTACGGCAGACTTTTGCATCTGTTCACGACCACACACTCGGGTGATTAACAAGCCAATAGGGAATCCGGTTTGTACGCGCTGATGATTTCCGCACTTTTTCAGTCTCTCCCTGTGCAGCGAGCGAGTTAGACAGCGCGAGAAGGCAGTTAAAGAATGCACCAGGATTGTTTTTAAAGAGACTGCTTCGAGCATTGTTTTAATCTCATTGTATTTAATGAAGACGTTTTTCTATTGGATTTTAACCTCCACTTCACTTCTGTTTTTATGGGATCATTTATTTATTGAAGGATTCTGAAAGCACTGCACTTTATTTAATTTGGACTTTGTTTTTGGTTGTTGTTTTGTTGATTTTAATAAAAGCACTTGGCACTTTTTGCACCATCCGATTGCTCCATTGTAGTGCCTCACTGTCGTGCTCATCGGTAACGTTACTGACGGTGACGGGTTTAAGGGCTCCTGGAAGCGAGATGGGAGCATGCAGCCAACCTGCATCGTCACAGACTTTACCTCAAAACTGTAACCTCCTCTCCACCCAGTTCCTCCTCACTTCCTTCATGCCAGAACTCGACTCATGCAAGGTTAGTTTTCTTGGTTGTTTATGGTTAGTTTTTGTATAAATGATGGATTTTTCAAATGTTCATTTTTTCCCTGTGCTTAAAACTCATTAAAAAAAGTGTTTACAGTGAGTGGTTCGTAAGGCATGAACTCTTGCAATGTTAGTTTTCTCTGTTCAAGGTTTTCTCAGTGTTATTCAATGTTTTTACATTCAGTTTACTATTACACTGTGCATTCTATGGTATAATTAACTATTTTTGTGCTTAAAAATCTTTAAAAAATATATATTTACATACAGCTTGTACGGTCCAGAATGGATTAATTGTATTTACGTATAATCCTATGGGGGAAATTACTTCGGGTCACAACCAAATCGGGTTGCGACCAGAGTTTTGAAATGAATTACGGTCGTGACCCGAGGTTCCACTGTATTTATTAAATCTGATCTTTCTACTGTAAAACGTGCAAAATACTAAAATAACAAAGTCAGAAGTGTAGAAAGTATAATAATGATACAAGTAATAATAATGTATAATAATAAAAATAATGCTAATACCAAATATACTCTAAAATGTGTTGTTTGTGTGGTATTTCTTGAAGCATGGTGAAATACATAATCCAACGTCGCAGTCGGGAGAATAGTAGCCTGATTACTGATCAGTTTTTGAACAGCGCACTGCACATGTGCGATTGACACGAGCGTCACTTTCAGATGCATCAGAATCACTTGCGATTTCACTGTCCGTTTCAATTTCACTGCCCAAAGGCAGATTCACTTTGTCTGCTCATGTCACTGTCAAGAGTGTGCAACACCTGGGGCCTCATGTATAACGCTGTGCGTAGAGTTCACACTAAAACATGGCGTGTGGATAAAAACAGAAATGTGCAAATGCACAAAAAAATCCAGATGCATAAATCTGTGCGTATGCCAACTTTCATGTTCTTCCGCTACACAATTCCCAATCAGGGTGAAAAGTAACGCTCATGCACGCGCCTACCATCCCACCCCGACTCCCATAATTTTGCATATTTTAATATGCAAATCAATATAAATATTACCTTCCCCATTCAGTGTTTGGTTAAAAGATAATGGCAAAAGCACGTAAAAAAAAAAAAAAAAAGAATTTCAGGGGCTGCAAAGAGGAGGCAAGGAGAAACGTACTATTTGTTGGCTTAAGCATTGGTATAAGCAACAAAAGGAAGTTGATCGAGTGATGCACAAACTCAAAAGTTCGATATCAGAAAGTCGCACAGTGCTCGGAATAAAAAAAGAAGTGGTTAGATATCAAAGTCAACGTGAAAAGCCGAGTCGTAGTCCACCGTCTGAGTGTCATACAGATGCGTATTACGGTACAGAGAAAAGAAAAACAATTAAAAAAAAAGTTGAAATGTCCACTTTAATCTCGTAGTTTATTTTGTCAATAAAGTCCAGTGGAACCTTGGATTGTGAGCATAATTCGTTCTGGAAACGTTCCAAAGAACTCGTATATCAAAGCGAATTTCCCCATAAGAAATAACGGAACTCAGATGATTCGGTCCACAACCCAAAAATATTCATATAGAAATGATTAATACAAAATATAAAGTAAAAATACATAAAACAAATTAACCTGCACTTTACCTTGGAAAAGAATCGTGGCTGGTGTGAGGGAGACGAGAGAGAGGATGGTTATTGTGTCAGGCAGTCTCATGGTCTGGAACCCCTGCAGATTTTATTTTTTTCTCCAGCCGTCTGGAGTTTTTTTTTGTTTTTTCTGCCCTCCCTGGCCATCGGACCCTACTCTTATTCTATGTTAATTAATGTTGACTTATTTTATTTTCTTACAGTGTCTTTTATTTTTCTATTTTTCATTATGTAAAGCACTTTGAGCTACATTTTTTGTATGAAAATGTGCTATATAAATAAATGTTGTTGTTGTTGTAGGACAACTTTCACTCTAACTAACGGAATTCCTGCAGTCTGTTGGCTAACTGGAATCTTCTTTTTTTTGCAACTTTACCAAGGAGCAGTTGCTTTTGCCTGAAGAGTCACTACACTTGGACACAAAATTTTAAAAAATGCTTTACCCACTGTAAGGTTTCTAAACTCTTTTGGGATTCCACCCAACGGGACGACACGTGGAAGATTGTCCCGAAGCAACCGCAGGCTCCCAGCGCTATAGCAGTTTGCCGTAAAAGCGAATCCGAAAAGATCGCGGACATGCTATAAGCGCCTGCCGTCGATGGGTGATACAAGGAACATTATAAATGCACAGGGCACGGTATTACTTGGCCACTAACCTGGCCATGACCCTGCCTGACTGCTGTGTTTGTGTATAGGAGAGCGGCAGATCCCGCTACAATAAATAACTGTGCTGTTCCTGTTTCAACCTGAATAAAGATGGCGTTGCTAAAGTACTGAGACTCAGCCTCGTGTTTTGGGGTGCAAGTCAGGGACTCACACGTTACAACACACACGTGGTCACAATGCTATAGTACACAGTATACGCGCGTACAGATGTTGACGATATGAGTGTGGCACGCCGACTGAGACCGAGAATGGGAGACGATTACCCACAATCCCGCAGCGAAAGTGAGAAAAGATGCATCAGCTCAGTTGTGATCACGTGATGCTCAGCAGACAAAGCGTGTACTTACTACTTGTATTGCAAGACCTTGCTCGTGTACCAAGTTAAAATTTATTAAAAATTTTAGCTCGTCTTGCAAAACACTCGCAGACCAAGTTACTCGCAATCCAAGGTTTTACTGTAGAACATCATACACTTAATCTTAAAATCAATGTTAAATTTACTAGAGTTTCTCTGATCCCATCTTAACTAGAGCAGCACGTTAAATGCTGTGTACTCTATGTGTTCTTCTATGTGCTTTATGTTTCTGAATCACTACGTTCTTCTTAAACGGGGCTTTCTATTAGGCCAACAGGACCCAGTATATATTACATTCATGATATTACAGCTCTCCGAACATTTTAGAATACTAAGATGTATACTTGATATCATTTTCATGTTGAAATTAATTAACGCATGTATTAAACATGGGGGTGCAGTGGTAGTGATGAGCCGGCACCCCATCCAGAGATTGTTCCTGCCTCCCGCAAGATGCTTGCTGGGACATGTGCGACACTCTTTGAAATAATTTAATGCAGCAGCACTGTCTGTTTCAAACCTACCAATCCCCAATGCCTGTTTTTCCTCTTTCTCCATGTAACCAATCGCCACACAATGAGCTCTGTAATAAATATAAAGCCAGCTGTAAGCTTAGATTGCAGATCTTCAAAACCTTTAAGGAACATTGAAATATCTTCGTAGTACATGTTTAATTATTCCATCCATTTGTCCATCCAGGGTTGCGCCAGTCCCAGCAAACATACAGCACGAGGCAGGAACAATTCCTGGACTGCACATCACCTCATCTCTATGGCTGCGCCACCATGCCCACACGTTTAATTATTAAGAGTATACATTATTTAAATGAAGTTAAAAATGTATCTGTATAATGTAATATACATAGTTTAGTGCATTTCATCTTAAAGGTGATATTAAGAGCTCTAAGAAGATAGCGCCTGGAAATCTAAATCGACTTAGAAGCCAGTCGTTGTCATCATCTGTAAATACACGCTTTCTTCTATTGAATTGAATTGAATTCTTTTATTGTCATTGTATGGTACAATGAGATTCATATACTTATGTATAGTGCAGATAAGTCAAATGGTTCATAAAGTTGTAATGTAAGTTTACAGTGAAGTAATTTTAATTCTAAGTACAAACAGTTCTATTGAACTGAAGCACTTGAAGGACTGATTGCGTGTGTTTGCAGCTCTTGGGATGAAACGGTTTCTGAGTCTCGAGGTTCGTGCCGGAAAGGCTCTGAAGCGTTTGCCGAATGGGAGAAGTTCAAAAAGACTGTGCCCAGCTTGTGCTGTAAATGTTCTCCAGGGCTAGAAGATGTACCCCAAGAATTCTCCCCGCTCTTGAGACAACTCGCCGTAGAGCTTTCTGATCAGCTGCTGTACAGCTGTGGTTCCACACTCAGATACAGTGGGTTAAAATACTCTGAGTGGTACAGAGAGAGTAGCAGTTACGGTATTTAGAATAGTTTGGCCATTTTGTGGACCATTACAGGGGGTCCTCAGGTTACGACACAGTTCCGTTCCTACAACAGTGATGTAACCCGAATTTTGGTGTAAATCGAAACGCACCCTAGCCTAAGTCACTTACCTATCCTAACACATTTGCAAAATTATAATCTAGAACATAAAAACACAACTAAGCCACAGAAAAAGAAAAAGGACATAAATATACTGTACTGTACACTGTACTGTAGTAACAGAAAAAATGAGTGTAAAAATAAATTCCTTACCTTTATTCCCTCTGATCTCTTTACAATCTCTAATTTCACTTCCATCGTGATGGCTTTCCTCTTCTTCGAAACACTACCATCTGAAGACTCTGACTTTCGTTTAGGAGTCATGATAAGGGCCACAAAGTTGCCAAACAAAGCAACACAAATAGAACACTTCCTCCGCGTGCAACCAAACGAGTTCGCCAACTCCCTTGCTGTGTTACTGCGTATCCTTCCACTGCGCATAACCAAACTAGTTTGCCCACGTAGTCTGTAAGTACGACGCTAATGACATAAGCCGAAACACTCATGTCTCAGTTTTTTTAAGTTTTTATGGGAGTGAGTGTTGTAAGTTCGACTCCCTCACTCATACACCGCGTACTTTCACAGCATGCACCAAAACTACTGTAGTTCGCATACTCCCTCACTCATATGCTGCGTACTTTCGCCACCCGCAACCAAACTAGTTCACCCCCGTAAGTCTGTAAGTACGATGCTAACTGCGTAATCTGAAACACTCACGTCTCAATTTTTTTTTTAAGCTTTTATGGGAATGAGCGTTGTAAACTCGAAACGTCGTATGTCGCGACGTTGTAACCCAAGGACCCCTTGTATATTGTTACAGGTTGATTACAATCAGATGTCTTAAATTTCTAAACGATATTCAGTTAATATCAGTGTATTTGATAAAGCCGCGTTAGGGATGTTAATCTAAAAACTAAGGGGAAACCACACAGGAATAGTAGCACTGCTACTGGTGACACCAGTTTGCAAAACCAAGCCGAAAAGTTGCATACGCAATGGATTGAGCTGGCGTGAGAATGCGCGTGGCTTTATGGCAAGTTTAGTTTTTATACATCACGATGTGAGCGTGGAAACGGGCGTACGCACCGTTTATACATGAGGCCCCTGGGTTGCTGAAAAACGCCATTATGAGTTTAGAAGAAGACGTGTCTGCCCCGTTGCCTCGGTAACATTCGGGCATGTCGCTTACACAAAACATGCCTATATTGTTTCCCCGAGTAATGCTCAGCACTAACGCTTTACCACTTTTACAGCCCGAGTAATCATTGGCTCTTAACGCTTACTGCAGATGTGTCTTTGCAGCCTAAGTGACGCTTGGGACTAATGCTATGGAGGCTGACCCTTTGTTCTGTGGCACCCAGACCTCCTCATGATATACACGAACAATTGCAGCAAGCCCCGATCTTCTTGCCCATTGTGTGCCATTCGTATTCCCATTATACAATAAATCAGTTCCTTTTCAAGTTCCTACTTATATAATTTTAATGAGTTACTGTGTTTTAACTAATATTAACTCTTTCAGGGCTGATGTTGACTTAGAGGACGGGTAGAGGACGGTAATCGGCTGTAAACTGTGACAAAACTTGCCCTTATGTTTTAGTTCGACTCTCTTTGCTTGAAGGAAATTTAAGTAGCTTTGTTGATTTGACCTCGATTCCCTGCACGTGCATGAATAGTGAAGAGCAAACAGCCTCTAAATAGCAGTGACATTTGGCAAGACTAAAGCAAATGTGCAAAGCAAAATACTCCGTGGACGTTTTACGTATTATTGCTGAATCTGACACTGATTTTCAGACTCTGACTTTGATACAAGTGATCTGGAGATGGAAAATGAAAGTGAGGTACCGGCATCAGCGTATCAGTTCCTAGCTAATTGTGGTGCTGAACACATTCATGTAGCGGATACGCCTACAGCAGCGATCACCTAGGAGGACCAGCACTTATGATGACAAGAGGTACAAACCATATTGCATCACACTGCTGTGCAAAGACAGAGAGGTACCCTGCCTGCCGTGCATTCCTGCTGGCCATCGAGCCTCTCCTATGCAGCCACTGCTGCCAGAAATGCTGAACAGGTGCCAACAACAGCCACTGCATGCAGCAATAGACGTTTTATGTTGATTTATGTGTGAAACCAGTGCATTGTGTGCTTTTTAGAAAACTGAGTTTTTTGGAAAAATATTCAGCCCTCAAATAGTTAATAGTCAGGTGGGAAATTTCTTTCAGTTACTTGTCTCCTGTCATATGGTAACATCGATACTGATTTTATGCTGGCATCGGCAATTTTGTATTAATATTTACTTTTCAATCCCTAATTATTAGATGTGACTCTATTGGGTGTACTGTCTAAATAGAGACAGAACACAAAGAAAAAGGTTTGGGGATCCATCTTGTAAATTGTGAGGTTTGCAGGGGAAAAAACGAGCTGTGTGATTCTCCGCCAAGTAGTCTGAGGAGACTGAGACCAAAAACAGGACTGCCTATAGAGCAAGGCTGTTGGCTTTTATTGCTGAGGAGGGGGAAGAGGCGGGGCGTCTGGAAGGAAAGAGGTCATCAGAGGGCGTGCTCCGGAGTCGGAGGCGGGAAGAGGAGACTTGGTCTTACTGCACCTGTAGGGAGGGAAGAAGAGGCATTAGCCCACCTGATTACCCCCTGTACCTGTGTGTCAGCAGTAGCTTGACCCCCTTGCTGCCTCCTATGCACACGTGTGACAACTGTTAAAAATGGTGTGTTTAAGAAAATTGAAAATCAGTTACAGACCCTTTACCACTAACACATGTCACTTGATTTCATTGTCACATCACCTGAATTGCAGTCTGCTGTGTATGAAAGTCGTTGAGCCCCCTCAAGCCTCTTTGTGCTCCGTTTTTAACTCTGTTGTAAAGGGCTGTTAAAAAGGACGTATTTAATGGTGTCTACTAATGCATGGGATTGCATTCTGTTATTGCAGTTACTTTTGAATACGACTCATTGATACAAAACTATTTAATGAACAAAAATGTAATAAGTGACTCTTGGGTGAATTAAATAAAAATTGTGAAATGTTCCGGTTTCTGCATCAGTTAACTTAGTTGCCGAACACACCTGAATGTTATGCCATGTGCACATCGTCTGACTTCATTTATTTAACCTGTTTAACGCTTTCAGCACAGGCCCCAGTTGAGAGCCGGTCCTGGACGGGGTGCCAGGCCACCCCAGGGTCTTTCACACTGACGCCTACACTTTGTCCTGTTGGGTCAATTTAAAGTTGCCAGTTGACTTGAAGTGTCTTTAATATATGGCAGAGTCTGTCGTATATGACATCCCTTAATATTTTTTAAGACCCATTAAAAGTGAATGGTGGACTGAAAGGAGGCCGTAACTCATGGGGGTCACAGCACAGATCAATCCCACATGCGTCAGTAAGACATGTTGGTCTTCACTTTTGAGGCTGCCTATGGTGCCGTCTATCCAGCTTAAATGCTGTGCCAGGTCACCCGTAAAAGCTTAATGCCAGTGCATTCACAGACATGCTGCCCAGCCCACCCGATGCCCCCGTTGATTACCATAGCCCTAAATACCACACAAATATTTTTGTGTCTCCCCAGTACAGCTGGCCTGGCGATGTGCATTGTAGCTGGGATCAATGTGGCTCATTCCCTGTAAAGCCAGGCAGCCGACATTCACATACTGTAAATAAGCTTCATCTTGAAAGGGGGGACAGCTGTTGTGGGGGGTGGTCTGTATTAAAAAAGCCTTTAGAAACATTTTATTGTGTCAGTGTGCCTTATGTAGCACAGCGCCTCCTATAGATATCCCTGGAAACTGACTAGACTCTTCAATTTAGTTATGACCTGAAGCAGATGAGGTAGTTGGTGCCCACACTGCCCGGCTGGTAGGCTTTTGCCAGGGCTTTCTTCTTGGTTTTAGTTTGTTTTCTCATTGTTTCTGTTTATTCTGTTTTGTTTTTGTTTCTTGAAGTATTTTGTAGTTCTGTTGACAGATTCTGTTATGGTCAGGCTCTTGTTTAAAGTGCTTCTTTTTATTTTCTTTGCTATTCTTTCAGTATCATTCATTGCTTTGCATTGTTTTTTCTAATATTGTTTTGTTCTTCTACTATTTTGTTATGTATTATCTGTAATTTTTATTCTATTTGGTTAATATTAGTATGTTTGTGTCTCTTGCAATTGTTTCATACTCCTTGTATTTTGTGGGTGGATCCCCAGGAGGCAGGGCCACCTGTCTATTCCATTTGAGAGACCACCCCAGCTCTACAACCTGAGCACTTCATTTTGAATGCACTCTGAAGCATGGAGGCTACTGTAAGTGCAGTACTCTCTGTTTTTGAATTCTGATTTCAAACTTAACGAATTGTGCTTTATGGAATATAGCCTTTGACAACTCCTTTTTTCCTCTTTAAAGTCTCGTTATATATATATATACCGTATTTACTCATGTACCACGCACCCTCGTGTAAGATGCGCACTCTAATTTTTACAAAGAAAATCGTTTTGCCCCATGTACAACGCGCGTTGTGATTGTATAAGAAGCATTTAGAGAGAGAGAGAGAGAGCGATCGCGCAAGCAAGCGAGAGAGAGAGAGAGCGCGAGTGCGCAAGCGAGCGAGTGAGAGAGAGAGCACACACGAGAGAGAGCAAGCGAGCCCAAGCAGAAGAAGTAAACATTACAGAATTACATTTCCTCGTGTATGACGCGCACCTGATTTTCTAATGCTGATTTTTGGGAAAAAATGTGTGTGTGGTACAGGCGTAAATACGGTACTAGGGGGCTCTGCCCCCTGCTCGCTTTGCTTGCCAACCCCCGGGTGGGCGCTACGCGCTAGCCACTTCGCAGTTCTGCCGCTTGCGTATGGGGATGCGTATGTACAATTTAAACATATTGTTGTTTTCATGGGAATTGTTACATACAGTATGCATAATAGAACTATTTTACATTACAGTGAGTAATTAACCACAGTAAAAAATAATAAAATGTAATAAATTGAAAGAAAATTATGTTTCATGTTGCGTTTGAGGTATTTGTTGTGTTATACGTTTTCGTTCTGTTTGGCTTTGAAATTAACACACAAATACTTTTTAAACTTACACTTTTACTGTGAAACTTAAGTTAAACAATTTTTTTAATTAACTTTTCGTCTATGACATTGAATTTTGATTCTGTGTTTGGAGTTACATCGTGACAATGAAACGTACAACTGCCCGTGAGTGAGTATCGTTTCTCTCTATTAAATAAAATGACTTTTTCGAATGTTTGTCCCTGTGATTTGTTAATTGTCTTTGCAGAAGCTATTCTAACGGGAAACTGTAAACATTTTAATTTGAATGGCATTTCAAGATCTCCTTTGGTTTTTAATGTTATCCCCTGATGATGTACTACATTACCTTTCTTGGATGCAGCCTTCTTTCTACAGTAATTCATTCAGTGGGAGACTGGACGGTGTTAACGGTTGTAGATATTCTTCGTGATATTGTAAGTTGATGTTTTCATCTTCCTCACCATCACCACCAACTGTTTAAGTAGAGTCTACTGATACGTATTTAACCAATTTGCCGTGTAACCGATCGACAATTTTCGCTTTAATTCGTTTGACTTCATCATTTGTCAATGCTAGGATTGCCCGTGTACTCATTTTTTCTGTTGATAACCCTTTGTGATGAAATTCGTCAGTACGATTTGGACAGAATGCGTCTTCTTTAATTGGGAACTTAAAGTGAGGAAAACATAAAAATTTATAAACGCTGAAAGAGCAGGAACTGCGTCTGACAAAAGCATTCACACCAATGAGAGGTGAGTGGACCGAGTTCGTGGTTGAAAATGGTTGAGAGGAGGGCAGGACTTGAAAAAAATCTCATTTCAAAAGTCTTGTCTCGCGGAAATTGAAAAAATCTTCCAAAAAGTCTTGTCTTGTCGCAGGATTTTTTTAATGTAATAGATATATATATATATATATATTGCATTCATGGCCCCAACGGTGTTCAGAAATACGCCCGTCACCAAAGCCATCAACAATAAGGTTGTGAAGGTCTTGAGAGAGCTCTTTGCTTCTACCCATCATGAGAGGCTTCTTGTGTGACACGTTGGGAATGAGAAACCTTTTTATAGGCCATCAATTAGGACTAAAGCAGCTGATATTCATTTGCACTGATGGGGGGCTATCAGGAGTGACAAATGTCAGCTGATCTATTGGCTTTCCAGGTCTTTTTGCACCTCCTTTTCTTCATGTGTTTAATACTTATTCCCTGTGTCATTCCACTTTATTACTCATAACTTCATTTATGGACCTATTTCTTTTGATTTCTTTATATGTGTGGATTACTTGGGTTGTTACCGACATCTGGTGAAAATTTCATGTCAATAGCTCCATTAGAAATATATTTACTGAGACAAATGTTGATGCGTTCAGTACTTATTTTCCCTGCTGTACCTACCTATCTGTCTGTCTGTCCGTCTGTCTGTCCGTCCATCTACCTTTTTCAACTCCTAACACTGACTGTCCTCACTCCAGTTGTATTTGTCTTTGTTTCTAGAACTTGCCGGAGACTTGCTTTTACAAAGCTGCACACTTTTTTGATCTGCCAGACTTCTTGTCCTGGAAGGCCACCGCGTGCCTCTCAAGGTAATTCTTCTGTACATTTTTTTCTCTACTTGGTGATTCCCTTGTCAAGGTTACTCCATTCACTCTGTGCGTTCTCTTCTGATGAAATCCTCACCCAGTGGCTCATGAGAAAAAACCTCCTAGAAAGGGAATTGTGCTCTGATGTGCCCTCGCTGTTGATGTCGCCTGACTTAATTAATAGCTTCCAGTCTGGTGAATGTCACCATTCACATAACTGTCTCGAATGGGTCAGTGTTGCTGTTGAAGCTAATCCAGTTTGGGCAATAGGGGGCACACTTGGGTCTGTTAATTTTTCGTGCTTCAATTTAGTGAAGGGAGAAAATCCCACTGTAGTTTCAATATAATATGTCTTTCATGATTGCAGCTTGTATCCCGTTAATTGAATTAGTGCAGAAGTTAAAATCAGTGGCTGAGGATCTGTCTGGGTTTATCATTACAGTGGTGCAGTTTTCATTGTTCACCATCATGTTGTAATATCAGTACAGTGGTTTTATATTTCTTCTTAGTTGAGACTGTTGGACTGTATTGTGACCTTATCCATTTACATTTAGGTGTGTCACCCACACTGTGTCTTTGTTTGTGGGTGATTTCACCCTCGTAGTGGTGCAATTCTCATTTTTCACTGTCAAGTCATCGGCCCTGATATCAGTACACTGGTGCTGTTCACCTCTCCTGTAGTTGTGTCTCTTGCACTGTGGCTTGAATTTGCCATTACGGTGGTCAAGTCTCTCCTTAACATTGTGCCTTTGTTCGTTGGGTGGGTTTACCGTTGTAGTGGTGCAGTTTTCATTGCTGTCAAGTTGTAAACTCTGATATCAGTACAGTGGTGCAGTTTTCATTGCTTGCTGTTAAGTTGTAAACCCCAATGACACTACAGAGGTGCTGTTTTCCCCTTCTGTAGTTGTGTGTCTTAGGCTGTTGGTTGAGTGGGCTGGTATGGTGGCCAAGTCTCACCTTAACATTGTGCCTTTGTCTGTGGGGTGGGTTTACCGTTACAGTGGTGCAGTTTTGATTGCTCGCTGTGAAGATGTAGACCCTGATACCAGTCAGCGCTGCTGTTTTTCTCTTTGGTTGTTTCTGTTATATTTTATTGTGAGTCGAATTGACACTCCAGGCACCATTAAAAAGAACCTCACATGTTCCACTCCATCTGAACTAGTGAGGTGCTGAGGTGTCACCCATTGCATGGCTGCACTCGGGGTCCTAATCTGGGATCCTGAGTTGGTTTATCGTGTGGTGGGTACGACAATGTGCTGTATCAGCGCCCGCTCCTAACCTCCCTATATGATGTTGAGTTCTGTCACTAGTGTTATGTCTTTGTCTGTGATCCGAGTTTTATCCTTACAGTGATGCAGTTTTCAGGTCGGAGGCCCCGTTATCAGCACAGCAGTGAACCTTTTACCCTTCGTTTGATCTTTTAATCTTAATTGAGAGCTTATCTGAATATCATCCTCCTGTATGGTAGTGTCTTATTAAATGTAGTCCCTTACCTATCTATCTATCTATCTATCTATCTATCTATCTATCTATCTATCTA
>JANRMT010062857.1:46261978-46280403 GCA_026402145.1 Polypterus bichir lapradei | reverse complement strand
AAATCAGTTTACAACTAGAGTTTTGGAACAAATTATAGTCATGAACCGAGTTTCCACTGTATCTCTAAACTTCTGAGTGTTCCAGTGAGCACCGTTGGGGTCCTAATGTTGAAGTGGAAAGAACATCACTACACCATAAACCGGCCACGACCAGATTCTCCTCAGAAGATTTCTGTCAAAAGAAGAATCAGAAGAGCCAAGGACCACTCGCTGAGAGCTTCAGAAGGACCTGGAACGAGCAGGTCCAGTAAGTAATGCACTCCACCGTCATGGCCACCTCTATGGACGCTCACCATGCTGAAGAAAACGCACGTTGAAACTCATTTAAAGTTTGCTGCACAACATTTGGACAAGCCAATGTTATATCTGGCGGCACGGTGGCGCAGTGGTAGCGCTGCTGCCTCACAGTTAGGTGACCCGAGTTCACTTCCCGGGTCCTCCCTGCTTGGAGTTTGCATGTTCTCCCCGTGTCTGCGTGGGTTTCCTCCGGCAGTCCAAAGACATGCAGGTTAGGTGGATTGGCGATTCTAAATTGGCCCTAGTGTGTGCTGGGTGTGTTTGTGTGTCCTGCAGTGGGTTGGCACCCTGCCCAGGATTGGTTCCTGCCGTGTGCCCTATGTTGGCTGGGATTGGCTCCAGCAGACCCCCGTGACCCAGTGTTTGGATTCAACGGGTTGGAAAATGGATGGATGGATGGATGTTATATCTGGGAGAATAGAGTCTGGTCAGAGGAGAGCAAAATGGAACTTTTTGGGTGTCATTGGAGGAGAAATGGCGCTGCACATCACCACCCCAAAAACACCAACAGTGAAGTGTGGAGGAGAGAACATCATGGTGTGGGGCTGGCAGACCTCATAGAATTGAAGGAAGGATGAATGGTGAAATGTAGCGGGACATTCTTGATAAGAATCTGCTACCATCTACCAGGATGCTGAAGATGAAATGAGGGGGGATATTTCACCAAGACAAGGGTCCCAAATGCATGGCCAAGGAAACTCTCAATTGGTGTCAGAGAATAAAGAAAATAAAGAAGCTGCTAGAATGGCGAGGTCAGTCACCCGACTTGGATCACATTGAGAATCAGTAGAAAGAGCTGAAGATCAGAGTTCAGAGAAGAGACCCCCAGAACCTTCAAGATTTGAAGACAGAAGAATGGGCCATAAGCACAGCTAAGCAATTCATGTGACTCATTTCTCCATACAGGAGGCGTCTTGAAGCTGTCATCACCCACAAAAGCTTTTCTACAAAATATGAAATACATTTCAGTCAGCGTGTTCAATTCTTATTCCCTGTCTCATTCCACTTTATTACACAGAACTTCATTTATGGACTTATTTGTTTTGATTTCTTTGTATGTGTGGATTACTTGGGTTGTTACCGACATCTGGCGAAAATGTCATGTCAATAGCCCCCCATTAGAAATATATCCACTGAGACAGACGTTAACGCATTCAATTCTTATTTTGCCCGTTGTAAGCCCATTTTTTTTTTTGGTTGACCATTGGTTTAAACTTTTGTCCATCGAGGTCGAGTTATGGCTCTTTGTTTGAGCCAAGTGTTTAACTGGTACCACTAGACGACATCTTTTTGGGGGGCCACTCAGTGATTGATTAGTTTACCAGGTAAGTCGCAGAGGCTGCCCTCCAGATGGGCCCATTTAGGAGGACTGAGCCTCTTCAGCTGACATTAAGCTTTTTAAGCCATAGCAAAATGGGCAGTGCCAGTCTCTCCAGCACTGGTAGTTAGGCTGTCCACAAAAGTCCCTTGTATGCAGTTTTTACATTTATATTATTATAATAATAATAATTGTTTACATTTATTTAGCATTTTTCTCACTACTCTAAACACTTCAGTGTGTGGGGAGCCACTTCAACCACCACTAATGTGTGCCATCCACCTAGATGATGTGATGGCAGCCATTTTTGTGCGAGTACGCTCTCCACACGTTAGCTGTTTGTGAAGTGGTGAGAAAGAGAGAGCCAATTAGAGACAAGCGATGATTAGGGGGCCAGAATGACTAGGCCGTGGTGGGCAGTTTAGCAAGGACATCGGGGTATACCCTGCTCTTTTTGCAAAGGATGCCCAGGGATCTTTACTGACCACTGAGAGTCAGGACCTCGGTTTTACTTCTCATCCCAAGGGCGGTGCCATTTTTACAGCACAATGTCCCGGTCACTGCACTAGGACATTGAGATCCACATTGAGACCTCAGAGTTAGCGCCACCTGCTGGTCTCACCAGCATCTCTTCCAGCAGTGACCAAGGCTTTTCCTAGGTGGTCTCCCAGCCCAGTACTGGCCAGGCTTGAACATGCTGAGCATCAGGTGGGCAACCTCTTCTGATGTACAGGTGGTGTGGCTGCTGGCCTCCTGGCTCAGTAAGGATGTTTGGTCCAGCCCTGCCAGGATTCCAGCATACCCACTACTGTTTTCATATTGTTATCTTCTGTGAGGCTCCTGGCGACTCACTACTAACCACAAAAAGGAGCTTGGGACTCTGGGCAGAGAGAGGCCAGCCCATGCTCACCATCCGTCTCACAATCGGGGTCGCTACGTAAGCCAGTCACATCCTTCAATTTCAGAAGGCGAATTGCTCCTTAGTGCCAGCAACAACAAGAATTACACAACCCATCTGGAGACCCCATTAGAAGCAGCACCCTCCAAGAAGCCAAGTCGCTGGTTCAGCAGCAACCCAAGCTGTTCTTGGGTGGTCTCCCATCCCAGTACTGGCCGTCGGGTGGGTGATCTCATCTGACATGCGGGTAGCATGGCTGCTGGCATTGCCTTTGCTCATCAGTCTGTGCTCGTTGCAAAGCCCAGTGGTGGACACTTGTTGTGATTGTCGTAGTTTCGTTCTCTCAGCTTCCAGCCTGCAGCTCGCCCCTCTTCGCCAGGACATTCTGACTTATTTTTACGTAATGGTGGCTGAGCAAAGGAAAGGTCATCAATCCTTTCTAGGAAATGGTGTCTTTCATGCACAAGTCTGAACACCAGTGGGCACCGGAGCACATGCCAGGTGAGCAAATTATGGCAGATGTCTGCTTTCTGAATGACATCTTCAAACACATGAACTCAGGGGCGGCAGAAGGCTGGTGGTGACTTTGGTGGAGCACCTTCAAGGAAGTCGAGGCAAAGCTCGGGATGTTCATATCCAAATGAATGACAACGAAGTGACAGCACTTCCCAGAGCTCTTCTTGACCACATCAGCCAGATCAACGGACTTGCTTAACTTTGCAGAGCTTCCACGGTTTCCGTATTTTTTTATTGAGATGCTGCAGTCTGCCCGTGAATTTTTTTTTTCTCCATTAGGTTTCTGTGCCAAAGCCCCTGGAATTGCTGCCCAGTACTGACGAGGGCTCGTTACAAATGGAATTAGCATTTAGCTGATGCGCAGTCATCCTAAAAAAAAAAAAGTAATCCGTTATTGGAGACTTATTTCAGTAATAGGTGGGATTGTTGGGGGGGCCCCACCCTTGGTGCCCGCTTTAGCTCTGCCTATGTACTTAAAGCTGTGCAGCATTATTGGTAGAACGCTACATTTGGACCTACGGTATCTGTTTTGCTTAGACAGACTGGGATGTGTTTAGGGTTGCAGCCACTCTGGAGGGCTCTTCTATCAGCATACAGGACTATGCAGAGTATGTGACTGGGTACATTAGCACCTGTTTTAACAACATCGTGCCCACAATACCAGTCAGGAAGTTCCCCAACCAGAAGCCCTGGATAAACAGTCAGGTACGCCACATGCTGTGTGCCCGCTCTCTTGCATTTAGATCACAAAGCTGCAAAATACGGACTAAGAAAAGCCATTACAGCAGCCAAGAGGAAGTGCAGAGAGAAGCTGGAGGGCTTCTGTTCTACTGCTGACTCTGGACGTATGTGGCAGGGCCTACAGGACCACCACATGCACAATCAGCTCCACAGACAGTCTGCCGGGTGATCTCAACACTTTCTACACCCACTTTGAGACATCCAGCAACAGCACAGAGTGGAGCCACACACACACCTGGACCAGCCACACCGAAGGTCTCTTCAGGTCAGGTACACAAAGCACTAAGGAAGATCAACCCCCGTAAGGCAGCTGGACCAGACAACATCCCTGGGCGGGCTCTCGGAGCATGTGCCAACGAGCTGGCTGATGTTCTCTCCTCCATCTTCAACCTTTCCCTCAGTCAGTGCATCGTTCCGTCCTGCTTTAAGACTACGATCATCGTCCCCCTTGCTAAAAAAAAAAAAAAAAAGCCCACCCACCTGCCTGAATGATTACAGGCCGGTAGCACTCACTCCAATCATCATGAAGTGTTTTGAGAGACTGGTGCCTGCCCACATTCAGAGCACCATACCAGACACTATGGATCACCTGCAGTATGCCTACCGGCCCAACAGGTCCACCTCAGATGCCATCATGGCCGCACTATATCAGGATGCTCTTTGTCGACTACAGCTCCGCCTTTAACACGGTTATCCCCCATAAGCTTGCCCATAAACTGTCTGCACTTGGCCTGCACCCCACCCTCTGTGACTGGCTCCTAGACTTTCTGACTGGCAGGCCCCAGTCTGTCGGGATTGGTAATAGGATTTCAGCCAGCATTATCACAAACACAGGCACCCCACAGGGATGCGTCCTCAGTCCCATCCTCTACACCCTGTTCACCCAGGACTGTATCGCCTCCCACAAATATAACATCATCCTAAAGTTTGTAGACGACACCGCAGTGATAGGATGCGTCACTGGTGACGATGAGGTGGCCTACAGGAGGGAGGTGGCCATTCTGGCGTAATGGTGTGAGGATAACAACCTCACCCACAACACAGACAAGAAATGATAGTGGACATGAGGAAGGAGAGGAGACCTCACCGGCCACTGTTCATCCGAAGGCTTGAAGTGGAGAGGGTGAGCAGCATTAAATACTTGGGCATCTACATCAGTGAGGACCTCACTTGGACACTTAACACCACACAGCTGGTCAAGAAGGCTCAACAGCGGCTGGACTTTCTGAGGAGGCTGAGGAAATTTGGTATGTCGACTAAGATCCTCTGCAACCTTTACAGCTGCATTGTTGAGAGCATCTTGACCAGCTGCATCACCATGTTGTACGGCAACACTACTGCTATGGACTGCAAACGCATGCAGAGAAGATCACCAGGACCCCACTGCCCTCTGTGCAGAGCATCTACAACTGCAGAGTCTGCAGAAGAACTGCCTCGACTCACCCCCAACACGAACTATTCACATTTCTGCCCACAGGCAGGAGGTACAGACGTATGAAATGCAGGACTTCAGGCTAACGAACTCTTTCTCTCCCAAGGCCATTAGACTCCCAAATAACTGACTGGAGTTTATAACCGTGGGCCGCCTCATTCTATCGACCTCACACAACTGTAACTGGATTTGATTTGTCCATCGCACACCTACCTGCACATTACCTTTATATTTCTATTCTGTTTTTATACTTTATGCTGCCTCTGTTACTTATTATCTGTCTCACAGGTGTCGAACTCCAGTCCTGGAGGGCCGCAGTGGCTGCAGGTTTTCATTCTAACCCTCTTCTTCATTAGTGACCAGCTTTTGCTGCTAATTAACTCTGATTATCTTAAGTTTTAATTAACTTGACTCAGGCCCCTTAGTTGTTTCCATCCATCCATCCATCCATTATCCAATCCACTATATCCTAACAACAGGGTCACGGGGGTCTGCTGGAGCCAAACCCTTAGTTGTTTCTTTTTCCTTAATTAGCAGCCAAACAATAATGAGACACAAACCATGAGCAGCTCACCTGTGGCCATCACACAATACCTGAGGTGAAGGTCTCGTTAAAGTTGATCTGCTCAGGTCACCAAAACATTTTGACGATGTTCTTAGAAGAAACGAACAAAATCAACAGTTTTGGAAATGTCTGCTGTGGCAGAATGAGAGCAGCAACAAGCCGTGGAATCAAATAACGGGTTTAATTAACAGCAAGAATCGGCTTCTCATTAACTCTTTGAGGGCTGAATATTTTTTACAAAATACTTAGCGGTTTCACACACAAGACAACATAAAACATCTGTTGCTATATGCTGTGGCTGCCGTTGGCGCATGTTCGGCGTCTCTGGTGGCAGTGGCTGCATGGGGGCACCTCGATGGTCAGCAGGAATGCACGGTGGGCCAGCTGCCTGGCTGTCTTCGCACAGCAGGTGGGTGGCGGTGGCTGTTGCTGTGTTAAGCAATACGGTTTGTACCTCTTGTCATCATAAGTGGTGGTCCTCCCGGGCAGACGCCTCTGTAGGCGCATCAGCTACATTAAAGTGTTCAGCACCACGATCAGCTGGGGACCAATCAGATGATGCCATTACTTCACTTTTGTTTTTGACATCCATTTCCAGATTGCTTGCATCAAACTCCGGAGTCTGACAGGTCAGGGTCCTATTCAGCGAAATTAAGTAAAACGTCCCCACTTTGCACATTCGTTTAGGTCTGTCACCAGCGGTCAGTGCCATTTTAGAGGTTGTTCGTTCTCTTTGCTACTCATGCACGTGTAGGGAATCAAGGTTAGATCAACTTTATTTCTAGCAAAGTGAGTCGGACTAAAATGTAAGGGTGAGTTTTGTTGCAGTTTACAGCTGATTACCATCCTCTACTCCTGAATTTTGACAAAAGTCGACATCAGCCCTGAAAGAGTTAAGAGACTGGTTGGAGTTTGAAATGTCAGTTTAGCTGTTCATCCGTTGTCTCGTTTCACGTCTCATTTCTGTTTGGCTGCCATTTAGTGGAGAAAAGAATCAGTTCAGAGGACTGAATCCTTCAAAACAGGGCTAATAAAATGAAGGGAAAAGAAGTTATTTAGCAGTGAAAACTGGTCACTGATTAAGAAAAGGGTGAGAATGAAAACCGGCAGCCACTGCGACCCTCCAGGCCTGGAGTTCGACACCTCTGATCTACCTGCTACTTATTATTTATGTTTATCTTTATACGTTGGTTTTGTCATTTGGTGTGGACAGCAAAGAAAGAATTTCATTGTTCAGGGAAACGCGTTTCCTTACTGTGCACATGACAATAAACTTTGAACTTGAACTTAAATAAAAAGAAGCAGGATAAGCTTCACCTAACGACAGGTCTATTATTTTATAACACAGTGGCAGCATTTCACCAATAAAACGTTAAGCCTTGGCCCCCACGAGGCCCCCCTCAATTTTAATGTTTGCCCTTATTGTTCATAATGTTGAATATCCTTGACGTAGGCTGTGTGGCCAATACATGTGCCTTTTAGGAGTGCGGGCGAGAAACGGGATGAGATTTACCGGAGTGACCAGGAGTGTAAAATGTGACCTCTCCGGTCAGCGGCTGCCCTGCAGTGTAGCTAACGGCATATGCTGGCCAGTCACCGCTCACAGGAACGCCGTCCCGTCGGAGCTTTGGAACGCTGCGGCCACAGTTTTGTTAGTCCTGCTTCGTCCCCCCAGCTACCTCTACGGGCCCATACGGACTCCTTCACATTGAATTAAACATTTTAATGGCTGCAGCCCCTCCCCACATTCATTATTCAAACTTTGCCACACATTTGACACAAGTGAGGGCGGTGGCACTGCAGAGGTCCGGGCACCTGCCATTTTCCTTAAGTTGGCGGAGCTTTATGATGTCCTGACGTGTGTGTAATTGCGGACCACCGACTGAACAGAGCGGTCACTGTATGTGTTTTCAAACGGCACAGACTTCAGCACAGACCTTTAACTCGTCGCCTTTTCGAGCTTCTTTCGCAGTCTGGTGGGAGATCCTGGGGGTTCTGCTTTTCTTCAGGTGTCTGAGCGCTCTCGGGCGCACTCTAGAATGATGACATGCGTCTGGACCATTGCCATGGAAACACGCGAGTGACTGTTGTATTTATTTATTATTTTTGTGCTCCGCTAACAGATGTTATATTGCTGGGTGCAGAGTTTCAAATTACTGAATTGTGTTTGGGTGGAGTGGTGGCTCTGAAGTAGGGATCTGCGCTGGCAATCGAATCCCATAAAACGCCAAAAGTGACACTACTCCGTTGGGCCTCTGAGCAAGGCCCTTAACCTGCCATTGCTCCGCCCTGGGTGTGACGTTAATCTGAATCCAGCCCTGCATGTAGGCCCTCAAACCTGGGGGCAGAATTGGCACTCCAGCCACCATAAAAAACCTCACGCTGGTTCCATTCCATCTGAACTAGTGTGGTGCTGAGGTGTCACCCGTCACATGGCCGCACTCGGGTCCTAATCTGGGATCCTGATTTGGTTTGCCATGTGGTGGGTGCGGCAGTGGACTGTATCAGCGCCCGCTCCTAACCTCTCTAGGTCTTAAGAAAGAAAGAGAGAAAGCGGAGAATTGGAGAGAAAGAATTGGAGAAGGAAAAGAGAGGTAATGAAGAAAGCAATATGGGTGGGGCTTTGGCATGAAACTCCACCCCCTTAGGGCCTCCTGTCACAAGCAGGCTCCCTCTGGCCCCTCCCTGTTCTCATTCTTTTCAAAGCAGGTTGAAGTCACTTGATGGGAGGAGCTAGGTAAATCAAATAGTGCTTGGGGCGGAGCCTGAACAATCCCCTATCCTTCCCAGATCGACTTTGAATTGTTGGGCAGTAAAACCTTCCCGGTGTTAAGAAGCATTGTCATTTATGCCATTTATGAGTCTATGTTCATTCGGTCTGATTTGGGGGCAGTCGGGTAGGTTTGTCACACACTGGATTTCTTTCTCCATCAGTCATTTTGTGAACCTGTTGATTCTACTTCAGCAGTCATTTGGTGCAGAGCAGAACCAGTCCATCATGGGATGCCAGTCTGTCATGGGGTTCATCATTCATACTGGGCCAATTTCAGCTCCCCGGATGGCACCTTATATGTTTCAGTTGGGGTGTGAGAGAAGACTGTAGAAAATATGCCAACTCCATGCAGAAAGTGTTGCACCTGGGGGCTTGAGAGCTCGGCTTTGGATGCTCACCCCGGTGACACCCTTAAGAGACAAGAATCTCGGTTTGGAGTTGTTATTGGTTTAGGAGATCTGAACATTTTCAGTACAGCTGTGACAATCTTCTGTTGTTTGCTGTGCCACCTTGGTAGCAGAAGGTAAGTGACATTGGGCACAGTATTTTGTGTTAGCACGTGGACCCCAGTAAGAGTGACCACCATGCTCACAGTGACTTCAGTTGCCACCTTGCTGTCGTGCTTTATCATGTTTTTGCCCACCACGTTTGGTCCAGGAGGGGTGTACCACCAGCAGGCCGTCCTCCAGGTGGTGCTAATGTGATCCCATCTCCCTTTTCATTAATGAAGCCCGGGAGCCTTAGATGTTTCCACGTCGCCCCCTACTGACAGATGAGCAGGAGGCCTACCACTGATGCCTGACTTCTGCAGTTCACCGATGATCCCAGCAAACACGCAGACGTTGAAAGTCCCAAAGAGGAACGACTCCAGAGTGGGCCTCTTTACGCAACCCCCACACCCACCAAATCTCATCCCCCGCCTTCCCCCACCGTCAGCGTGCCCGACGGCGCAGTGTGAAATTTGAGAAATAGATGGAGCTTTCTATTTCGGGCAAATGATCTCAGCCAGGGAATGTGTTTCTCTTGGCCGTGCAGCGGCGGTCCCGCTCTGGGACGTGCGCCGTTTTATGTTAGCCAGGAGTCACGTCTTGATGGTGCTCTGGTGATCTGTATGCCCTGCTGCTGCACTTGTCAGATGCCTATCGAGAGGGTTTACAAGAAGCAGGGAAGCCGCTGAAAATGGTTCAGTCTGCAGCCAGGTGCCCGCTTTGCCCACAGCATGATGTACTTGCACCTTCCCCACTCCCCTGAGCTTAGTTGGAGGACTCTGCCTGTTGCTACCCACTTCTTCTACAGGGCCATAGATAGATAGATAGATGGATGGATTTAAGGCACTATAAGATAGATAGATAGATACTTTATTAATTCCAAGGGGAAATTCACATACTCCAGCAGCAGCAGCATACTGATAAAGAACAATATTAAATTAAAGAGTGATAACAATGCAGGTATAACAGACAATAACTTTGTACAATGTTAACGAGCCTGCTCAGCGCCCGTCGCTCTGCCACGGATGTCAAACTGTCCAGCTCCATGCCTACAATAGAGCCTGCCTTCCTCACCAATTTGTCCAGGCATGAGGCGTCCCTCTTCTTTATGCTGCCTCCCCAGCACACCACCGTGTAGAAGAGGGCACTCGCCACAACCGTCTGGTAGAACATCTGCAGCATCTTATTGCAGATGTTGAAGGATGCCAGCCTTCTAATGAAGTATAGTCGGCTCTGTCCTCTCTTGCACAGAGCATCAGTATTGGTAGTCCAGTCCAATTTATCATCAGCTGCACTCCCAGGTATTTATAGGTCTGCACCCTCTGCACAGTCACCTCTGATGATCACAGGGTCCATGAGGGGCCTGGGTCTCCTAAAGTCCACCACCAGCTCCTTGGTTTTGCTGGTGTTCAGGTGTAAGTGGTTTGAGTCGCACCATTTAACAAAGTCCTTGATTAGGTTCCTATACTCCTCCTCCTGCCCACTCCTGATGTAGCCCACGATAGCAGTGTCGTCAGTGAACTTTTGCACGTGGCAGGACTCGGAGTTGTATTGGAAGTGCGATGTATGTTGCAGACCTGCAGTTTCCGAGACGCACATATTGAGGTCTGTCTGTAACATAGTCCACAATCCATGCCACCAGGTATGAATCTACTGCCATCTCTGTCAGCTTGTCTCTAAGGAGCAGTGGTTGGATGGTGTTGAAGGTGCTAGAGAAGTCCAGAAACATAATTCTTACAGCACCACTGCCTCTGTCCAAGTGGGAGAGGGATCTGTGCAGCATGTAGATGATGGCATCCTCCGCTCCCTCCTTCTCCTGGTATGCGAACTGCAGAGGGTCAAGGGCGTGGTGGACCTGTGGCCTCAGGTGGTGAAGCAGCAGCCGCTCCATGGTCTTCATCACATGTGACATCAGAGCGACAAGCCTGAAGTCATTCAGCTCACTAGGACGTGATACCTTTGGGACAGGGGTGATGCAAGATGTTTTCCAAAGCCTTGGGACTCTCCCCTGTTCCAGACTCAGGTTGAAGATGCGCTGTAGAGGACTCCCCAGCTCCAACGCACAGGCCTTCAGCAGTCGTGGCGATACTCCATCTGGACCCGCTGCTTTGCTGGCATGAAGTCTCCTCAGCTCTCTGCTCACCTGGGCTGATGGAATTGTGGGTGGGGGTGTCTCTCCTATGCTGGTATCAGCAGAAGGATGGGTGGAGGGTGCAGTACTCCGAGGTGAGAGTGGGTTAGGGTGGTCAAACCTGTTAAAGAAGTTGTTCATCTGGTTTGCTCTCTCCACGTCTCTCTCGATGGTGGCACCCCGCTTCGAGCTGCAGTCAGTGATGATCTTCATCCCATCCCACACTTCCTTCATGCTGTTATTCTGTAACTTCTGCTCCAGCTTTCTCCTGTACTGCTCTTTCGCCGCCCTGAGCTGGACTCGGAGTTCCTTCTGCACTCGCTTGAGCTCATGCTGATCACCGCCTTTAAAAGCCCTTTTCTTCTGGTTCAAAAGGCCCTTGATGTCACTTGTAATCCAAGGCTTGTTGTTAGCATAGCAGCGTACTGTTCTTACTGGAACTACAATGTCCATACAGAAGTTGATGTAGTCAGTAGTGCAGCCAACTACCTCCTCAATGTTCTCACTATGTGATCCCTGCAGGATATCCCAGTCTGTAGTTTCAGTCTCTGCTTTCTGCTTGTGGAAAAAACGTGAAGAGACTGTGATAAATCCAAAGTGCACCCTCAAAATCTGCATTGTGACATGCAACTAGCCAATACAAGTACTTCTGTGAGCCTAAAGGGTGGCAGTCGACGCTGAAAGGCGCTATATAAATAAAATTACATGTGGACTGTGTGTTAAAGTTCTGATGCCCATTGGCACTCAGTTCCTTGTATGTGAGGTCCCATCCATTCCGCCAAGGCGGCTGTCACGTTGAGCAGATTGAAGCTCAGCGCAGGGCGTGCAGGTCCGCCATGGGGGGGCTCGTATGGAAGACCAGGCCAGCTGGTGTGTGAGCGAGTGCACGGCTTGGTCTCCATGATGCTTTGCCCATGACGGCCTGCCCACTCGCCCGTGTTTGTGCCAAACATCTGCTGCCTTTTTACGACGGCCGAGGCCCGTGGAATGCTCTCTCTCTCTCTCTCTCTCTCTCTCTCTCTCTCTCGTTCGCTTGCTCGCTGGCCTGCGCCCTCCTTTAATCTAATAAGCTCCTCAGAAGCAGGGACTCCAAAAGGGCGCTGGCGAGGAGAGTGCCAATTAATCAGGACAAGATGTTCTTGGTGCGGTGCTGGCAGCACCTCCGGGGCACACGTTTGAGTCAGAACACCAGGGCGCTGGAGGCGGCCGCACACAAACCTCGCCGCCTCTTCTAGAAATTGTTGTTTTTTTCTTTTCTTTTTTTTTTAATTTTGTGCTCTTCAAAGGTGTAAAAGTTTTGGGACTTTGCCACGTGGCTTTGATCTTCTCTTTTTGGTTTCGTTCTGCTGCGAGCTGCCTTTGCAGGTGATGAAACAACAGAAAGAGAAAGCAAACGGCGGCTGAGAGACAAAGGGGGGTCCTTTCATCTGTTTGTTTACGGGACTTGAGCGCCGCTCTGCTCCATCTTGTCATTGTATAGCGCCTTTGTCAGAAGCCAGCAGTGAAGTGACTTGGAGGCTCCTGCGGGTTTGAGCACCGCCAGGTCAACTCAGCCGCTCACAGACCTGCTGTTTGGGCCGACTCCTCGGCCACTAGGGGGGGGCTATTGGCAGCACATGGAGTAACTGGGGATGCACCTCCTTTAGGGGTCATGGAGTTGACGTTCACAGGGGCAATTCAGTGGCCACTAGGGGGCAGTGTCGACAGGCTGCATAGCATCTGGGATCTACTTTAGTTGCAGTTCAAATAATTGGGCTGCAAACATGCAAGTCCTTGGCCACTAGGGGGCAGAATTTGCAGTACATGTAGTGACTGGACTCCACTGTCAGGGGTCAAATAATTGAGCAGCACACAGACAAGTCCTTAGCCACTAGGGGGCAGTATTGGTAGACCACTTAGTAATTAAGGTGTACCTCTGCTCCATTCCATTTGAACTAACGTGGTGCTGAGGTGTCAGCTGTCGCATGGCTGCACTCGGGTACTAATCTGGGATCTTAAGGTGGTTTCTTGTGGTGGGAGCAACAACACGCTGTATCAGCGCAGGCTCCTAACCTGTCCACTCCTTTGTGTCAGGGTTCATATTATTCTTAAACCCTGCATACAGCCAAATCCTTAGCCACTAGGGGGCAGAATTTGCAGTACATGTAGTGACTGGACTCCACTTTCAGGGTTCAAGTAATTGAGCAGCACACAGACAAGTCCTTAGCCACTAGGGGGTGGGATTGACAGCATCTGTTGGAATTGGAATCCCCCCTCTGTCAGGGTTCATACATCTGAAGGGTGTGCTACTCTGTTATATAACACCTGATGTCCTTAGACACTAGGGGGCAGTATGGCTAGTAGTAATTGAGATCCTGTTCATTCAGGGGGTCATGGGGTTGAACTGCACAAGAGCAGCTCCTTAGCATTGAGTACTGAGTCAGTACTAGTAGACCACTTAGTAATTGGGATCCCCCTCTGTTAGGGATCATATATCTGAATGGTGTGCAGTGCTCTTATATGAACCCTAATGGAACTCCTTAGCCACTAGGGGGCAGTATTGGCAGAACATGTCGTGACTGGACTCCAGTTTCATGTGTCAAATAAATGAGCAGCACACAGACAAGTCCTTAGCCACTAGGGGGTGGGATTGACAACAAGTATAAGAATTCGAATCCCCCCTCTGTCAGGGTTCATATAACTGGGTGGTGTGCAGTCCTGTTATATGAACCCTGATGGAACTCCTTAGCCGTTAGGGGGCGGTATTGGTAGCACATGTAGTAAGTGAGATCCTGTTTATTCAGGGGGTCATGGAGTTGAATTGCACAAGAGCAGCTCCTTAGCACCCAGTGGTCAGTACTGGTAGACCACTTAGTAACTGAGATGTGCCTCTGTCAGGGTTCATATTATTCTAAAACCCTGCATGCAGCCATCTCCTCAGCCACTAGGGGGCAAGATTTGCAGTACATGTAGTGACTGGACTTCACTTTCAGGGGTCAAATAATTGAGCTGCACACAGTTGAGCTGGTTAGTACCTTAATAAATACATGACCAAGTATTATAATTTTGTCTCATTTGTTTAGCTGGTTTCTCTTTATCTACTTTTAGGACTTGAGTGAAAATCTGACGATGTTTTAGGTCATATTTATGCAGAAATACAGAAAATTCTAAAGGGTTTACAAACTTTCAAGCACAACTGTATATATTATCACACACGTGCGAGTAGGATGCAGCTAAAGGGTCTGAGTAATTGTAATAAAACATCCAACCAGGGGGCGGCGGAGTGCGCTGACCGTCTTTCTCAGTACCCTACAGACCTTTCCCGTGAAATGCTGCAAGGTTCCGGCACCTCAGAAGACATCATTTCCGGAGCCGGCCCCTTTGCTGACGTCATTTCCGAAGCCGGCCCCTTTGCTGACGTCACTTCCGAAGCCGGCCCCTTTGCTGACGTCACTTCTGGTTCAGGCCCTTTTGATGACATCATTTCCTCGGCGGGCCTTTAAACCCTCCATCTTGGGCTATTGTAATCAGTTCCGTTGTGGACTCTGTTCTATGCACATCATGCTTAAAAAAACTTCAGCTTTTGCAGCCGGGAAAAACAATATACGGGTGGCTGCCCCAAATCTTGATGATGTCTTTATTGTATTATTATCACAATATATATATAGTGATGGGTGGCCACGGCCAACAGAGTGGAAGGACCAGGGGAGAGGACATTGGTGAGGCAATACCTCCCCTGGGACACTAGAGGGCAGCTCTCCTGGGTGGCTTTGCCACCATAGATTCCCGCAGGGTATGTGTGTCAAACTCCGGTCCTGGAGGGCCACATTGGCTGCTGGTTTTCATTCTAACCATCATTTTCATTAGTGACCAGTTTCCGCTGCTAATTGGCTTATTTTGCCTTAATTTTTACTTAACCTGACTCAGGTCCCTTGGTTGTTTCTGTTTCCTTAATTAGCAGCCAAACAATAATGAGACAGAAAACGAGCCACCACATAACCAGCTCATCTGTGCCCATCACACAATATCGGAAAATAAAGAAAGGTGAAGGTCTCAGTAAGGCTGATCTGCTCAGGTCACCAAAACATCTTGATGGTGTTCTTAGAAAAAACAGAAAAATCAACAGTTTTGGAAATGTCTGCTGTGGCAGAATGAGAGCAGCAACAGGCTGCAGAATTAAATAACAGGTTTACGTAAGAGCAGGAATCAGCTTCTCATTAAGAGATTGGTTGGAGTTTGAAATCCCAGTTTAGGTGGTCATCTGTCGGCTCATTTCTGTTTGGCTGTCATTTAATGAAGAAAGGAACACATTCAGGGTGGCACGGTGGTGCAGTGGTAGTTAGGAGACCCGGGTTCGCTTCCCGGGTCCTCCCTGCGTGGAGTTTGCATGTTCTCCCTGTGTCTGCGTGGGTTTCCTCCAGGCACTCTGGTTTCCTCCCACAGTCCAAAGGTTAGGTGGATTAGCTATTCTAAATTGGCCCGTGTGTGTGCTTGTCCCTAGTGTGTGCTTGGTGTGTGGGTGTGTTTGTGTGTGTCCTGCGGTGGGTTGGCACCTTGCCCGGGATTGGATTCCTGCCTTGTGCCCTGTGTTGGCTGGGATTGGCTCCAGCAAACCCCCGTGACCCTGTGTTCGGATTCAGCGGGTTGGAAAATGGATGGATGGAATACATTCAGAGGACCAAATCCTTAAAAACAGGGCTATTAAAATAATTAGCAGTGAAAACTGATTAGGAAAAGGGTGAGAATGAAAACCTGCAGCCACTGCGGCCCACCAGGCCAGGAGTTCAACACCCCTGCCACAGGGCATGTCGGGAGCTGGAGTTTGGCGCAGCCTTGTTAGGTTCTGTGATATATATAAAGACCCTATAAAGACCCTCCAGCACACCCGGGAGTGATTCCAGGTAATACCGATACACTCCCGGGACCGCCAGAGTCGGGAGGGAGGAGTGGAGGCGGAAGGACTGGCAGCAAGGAAGGGAATGGACTGTGTATTGATGTATTGGTACACAAACTGTAAATAAGCACAGGTGTTGAGTTGAACCTGTGTCCTGCCTGTCTGTGTCGGGGATTAGGGTGGCAGTACGCCCCCTAGTGGCTTACAATATATACACACACACATATACAGTACATATGTGGTATATACTTCTCTATCTTTATGTACACTACTGGTCAGAAGTTTTTGAACACCTCCATTTGTACAGTTTGTCTTCAAATGTAATCAGCCGACGTGCAGTGAATGACCTAAAATGGTGAAAAGGGTAAGCAGTAAACTGCCAGAGCTTTAAATGTAAACTTTAGGTTAGCAAAATCGGAAAAAATTGAAATTTCAGAATTTTACAAATGGACCTTCTTCACGGAACAAGTAATAGGTTACAACCTACAGATGTTCTGCAGCCATTAAAATTAATGAAGCCCTGCAAGTTGAAGCAAACAGTTTGCACAGGTGTCCCCACTTCTGATGATTACTTATAAACTGTCTGTCTTAAAGCAGAGTTGGAGGCAACTACTGTGTTACTAGTCTTACTTGGACGATATTCCAATGATAATGACAAGAAAACTGCAATCGAGCAATGAAATGAGTCCGAGAAGTATTACCCGTAGCGGTGTATGTCCTTCATTCACAGAAATTGCAAAAAAAAAAAACAAACCATCATTGAGTCCAGTGGTGTCCTACACAGTCCAAAGGCAACTGGAAACTGGAAGAAACTCTGATATGGAGATATATGGTGGACCCAAAGGCACCAGCCAATCAGAAGATAAGTTTCTGAGGGTCACCAGCTTGCGTGGTCATAGTCGCCTCAGATCACGACAGCTTCAAGCACAGCTTAACAGTGCAGGTCAACAAAAGCAAATGTCAGCTTCTACTGTGAGGAGGGGACTGTCAGGGCGAGTGGCAGAAAGAGAGCCATTCCTTAAATGACAAAATAAGGCTTTGAGATACCAGCTGTGGACCGATGAATCCAAACTGGAAATCTTCAGTTCATCACCAATGCAGGGTGTTTGTACGCCGTCGAGTTGGGGACAGGATGGTCCCTCAATGTGTGACACCAAGTGTCAAACATGGTGGAGGACGTATTGACGGTCTGGGGTTCTTTTTGCTGGAGGCAGAGTTGGCGACCTGCACAGGGTGACTGGCATTCTGAATCACAGGGGTGACCACAGTTTGGCTGTTATATCAGCAGAAGGTGCAGGCCACTCTGGTGACTCAAAAATGTGAATGCAATTTTGTACACTTAAGGATTCCTGGACTTATATTTTCTTTGCCATTGTTTATTTGTTCTATGTCTTGATTTCATGAAACATTAAGACATTAAACTGTGCATTTCCAGCAAAATTGAAAAAACTGAGGTGTTGTAAAACTTTTTTACTGGTAGTGTGTGTGTGTGTGTGTGTGTAACTCAGACACACACACACACACACACAGAGCCTTTTAAGGGACTCCGAGTTGTGCACTAAGACAGCATACAGATACAGCTACAAGTCAGCCAGTCCTGGAGTCAAAGGGGTAATATGGGTGGTCCGTCCTTGGCCTTATCACCCACCTGCAGACTGAGTTCGAGCCTCACTGGCACTGTCCAGACAGACACCTGTGTCACCTGTCATCGTCTGCCTCCTTGTGTCCTGTTCGCAGCTGAGGCCATTCGCGCCCCCTAATGGACTCTCCACGGCACAACCGTAGTACCCAAGACCATGTCACCAAGCTGCACGTGTGACGTGACACTTTGCTCTTTGGTTTGCTCGTGTTTTCTTTTTTTTTTTTGCGTGAGAAACCAAGAGGTGAGTGCGTGTCGTTAGAGCGCCACGAGTGCCACGTTGTCCGCTGCTTTCAAAGATGCAGAAATTCCTCAGCTGTCAGAAAGGGAAAGTTTTATGGGAAGTAATGGGAGTCGGCGTCCTGCCATCACAGCTGTGGAGCTGCTCGCTGCCTGGCTGCTCTTTGGATTTCTTCTTGCTGAACGTGAAGGTCTGCCATGTTTCATGTCTGGATGGGACTCTCGCTCCAATATTGTGTTTTTTTTTTTGAGGATTTTGCTGCTAATGTCAGTATTTTTTATACATATGTATATATAGGGTGGTCCAGATCTAATTATGCAATTTTCATTACGCTATAACTTATTAAGTTTATTATATAGAAAATCACCCAAAAAATCCCAGACCATCGAGAAGTGTGCGAACTGACGACATGAAGAATTGTCTTTGCGCCAAACTGGATTCGTCCCCACATAAATCAAAGTCATCCAGACGATCTGGATCTGCATACTTAGATCTGGACCACCCTGTATATAT
>JANRMT010062857.1:46233600-46246978 GCA_026402145.1 Polypterus bichir lapradei | reverse complement strand
ATCTCAGTAGGTCTTGTTTTTGATTTTTTATCATTTTTCTGAACTGTAGCTGTGATATCTTTCACTTGGATGTTAGAAGTTGCATTGAGTAAGTAAAGCTGGGAAGAAATATTAGTTTGTGTGTGTTTTCATTTAAGCAAAAAAAAAAAAAAAAAAATAAGAATTTTTAGGGGGGGGTTATTTTCTATTCCCACTGTAGATACTGTAGTTTTTTTATGATAAAAGAAAATAAGATGAGACTTTTGCCAAGAGATTTTTTTCAAGTCCCACCTTCCTCTCAACCACCTCTCACGGTCCTCTCATTGGTGTGAATGCTTTTGTCAGACACACTTCCTTCGCCCGGACCAAGTGGAATTGAAAACCTAGCGGGTCCAAACGGGGGCGGAAATAAAAGACAAAGTAGAACGCCATAAAGAGGTTCAGAAACGCTGGCGCTGTACACATGCAGAGCAGGTTAGACATAATGGAAGTACTAAAAGTTGAAAGTCTCAAAAAACTGACAGTAAAGATCGCATTAGCGCAAACAAACGGAAAATATTACTCGCTGAAATAACGGAACAGTGAAAAGAGATTGAATATATGGACAGAGATGATATGACAGACTGTGGTGGACTGGCACCCTGCCCGGGGTTTGTTTCCTGCCTTGTGCCCTGTGTTGGCTGGGATTGGCTCCAGCAGACCCCCGTGACCCTGTAGTTAGGATATAGCGGGTTGGATAATGGATGTATGGATGAATAATATGACAGAAGTATGTAGATATTGTAAGGCTTTAAACTTTAAGTCGGAGACGTGTAGATCGTCTAATTCGTGTTGCCATCAGGGAAAAGTAGACTTTAATGAAGAGGCGTATCCACGAGAATTAAAAGATTTGTTGTTTGGTGAATGTGAAATCCACAAACACTGCAGGCAAAATATCCGAGTCTGCAATAATCTGTTCACGTTCACATCATTCAATGCTCAAAATTTAGATTTACACGATTCAGGACCATACGCTATGAGAATCTGCAGTCCTGCAAAAATTAAAGCTACGACAAGTTTAATTTCAAAGAATCCACAATTCGGTCAGGTGTATATTTATCATCACGGAGAAGCGACGCAGCAAAGAATCGAAAGAGTTAAACGATCGGACGTATTAGAAATTCTAATGGAGATAAATCCAAACGTCTTATATACGTCTTATAATAAACCAACATGTGACCAGCGTGCCTGAAGAGTGGGCCTTTATGGTCTTTGTTCCAAAAATTCAAATTACAAAATAATATGCGAGCAGATCAAGACTCTGTTGCTTTTACTATTTGGCTACGAGACATTGGCAATGTTAAAACTTTAAAGCTCCCACATAAAAGAGAACAATTTCATCCCGTAGAGTTATCAACAAAAGAAATGAGTACGCGGGCAATCCTAGCAGCGAGAAATGATGAAGTCCAACGAATTAACGCGAAAATTGCAAATTGGTTAAATGCGTATCAATAGACTCTGCTGAAACAATTGGTGGTGATGGTGAGGAAGACATCAGCTTACAATCTCACGAAGAATATCTACAACCGTTAACACCGTCTGGTCCTCCACCGGCCGGATTACTGTTGAAAGAAGGTTGTATCGTAATGTTATTGCGTAATTTATGTCTGAGTGATCGGCTGTGCAATTTATTAAGATTAGTTGTGTTCACAATTAGTGGAACAATTCTGTCGTGTTAAATGTTAACAGGCGACAAGAAAGGTCATGTAGTCCATCTCAACATCACACGCCAAAGGAGATCTTGATATGCCATTCGTATTAAAACGTTTACAGTTTCCCGTTAGAATAGCTTTTGCTATGACAATTAACAAATCACAGGGACAAACATGCGAAAAATGTGTTTTATTTATTAGAGAGAAAGAAATGAAATTCACTCACGGGCAGTTATACATGGCATTGTCACGATGAAAGTCCAAACACGGAATCAAAATTCATGCGATATTGATGAAAAGTTAATTCCAAATATTGTTTCTGAGGTTTTACAGTAAAAGTGTTTAAAATGTATTTGCGTGTTAATTTCAAAGCCAAACAGAAGAAAAACGTATAACGAAATGAATACCTCAAACGCAACATGAAACATACTTTACTTTCAAATTATTACATTTTACTGTTTTTTAATATGGTTAATTACTCGCTGTAATGTAAAATAGTTCTATTATGCATATGTAACAATTCCTATGAAAATAACAATCTGTTTAAATTGTACATCCGCTTCCTCATACGCGAGTGGCAGAGCGGCGAAGTGGCTAGCGGGTAGTGCCCGACCAGGGGTTGGCCAGTGAAGTGAGCAGGGTGCAGAGACCCCTATAGTCTTCTATATAAACGACTACACATGGAAGTGGCTCTGTCTGTCTGACCGGCCCGGTAATTAAATGTGGAGTCGGGGTAAGGGAAACCGAAAACTAAACGTCTACGCGTGGAAGTATCTGTGTGTGTGTCTCTGTCTGGCCCGGTAGTGCTCAACGAGTCGGAAGAAGAAAGAAGGATAAGACTACAGCATGGAGCTGAAATAAAGCAAAGCGAAACCGCCGAGGAAAGACAAACTCGCTTAGCGGCTGATTGACAAGGGTTTTTTTTTGGGGGGGTATAGCACGTGCACAAAACCAAACCACCGACTCCGCATTTCAGTTTTTTTCTGACAATTTCAATAGTTTCTATGAGCCCGGGCTTTTAACAGCACCAGCTTACACAGCTAGTGTATATACAGTATACATCCATCCATCCATCCTCCAACCCGCTATATCCTAACTACAGGGTCACAGGGTCTGCTGGAGCCAATCCCAGCCAACACAGGGTGCAAGGCAGGAAACAAACCCCGGGTAGGGCGCCAACCCACCACAGTATAGTATATATATATATATATATATATATATATATATATATATATATATATATAATACGCTACCGTGGCTGTCCGTTTGTCTGTTCAGGATTTTAAATCACCTGTTGCTCACAAACCGCTTGACCAACTGACCTTAAAATTGGTACACATATACTACGTGACGTCTACTATCTGCTTTCAGGGTGATGATTTTTATTCCTCTTTTTATTTTTATTTTATTTTATTGTAAAATCAACTCTCAGCAGCGTCCAGCAGGTCGGCCGTGTGGCGCAGGTGTACGGGCGCCGTTCTCATCCCTACCACCTTCGCCATCACTTCCCCTACCCCTTCATATCTTAAATTATTCTTAAGGCAGATTGGCACTTAAGTGAAAAATTAAAGAAAACGTGCTAAGTAATTGCAACACAAACACGGACTTAATCAGTTTAAACGCGAAAAGATGCCGACGGAAGAAGAGAAGAAGCGGACCGTTAGGGTGGAGAAAAGAAGAGCTGCTCGGGAAGGAGCAAGCGCATCAACCTCTGAGCCAACGAATGCTAAACGTACAGAAAAAGAGGAGGAAGACTAGGAATGCTCAAGTCAAGTGTATTCACTGCACGTATATATATATAATTATTATATAAATATTATAATATTGATTTATTTATTTATTTTTAAAGTTTGAGCAGGTTCGCTGACCGATGGAGGTGCTGATTGCACTCATACTGACTTAGAGCCCAACTCCTTATCTGGGTCGCTGGTGCACACAGCCTGCTTTATATAGCGCCTTTCTCTAATGAACACCTGACAGGTCCAGTGTGTCGGGTACACTCATTGTCATATATAAACTGTATATATATATTTTTAATTTAAGTACATGCAGCCTAAGTGGTTGTTGTGGTGGGTGACTGGACTTGTAGCCTTGTGCCTTAAAGTTCTACTAATCCAGCACAAGGTATTCCTTATATAGCACCTTTTTACTTTACAAGTACAGAGCTTTAGCACGGTTGTTGTTTTTTTTTTTTCTTCACAATTTAAGCCCAATCAGGTGACATGGTGGTCTGCACTGATCTGGCAGCCTTGCGACTTTGAATCCACAAGGTCACTCGGTCCCCCTCATCTTTCTCATAACCTTCTTCATGAATTAATAAAGAAATTAAACAAAGGCAGCGTCACATGAAGCAGACTTGGAGGTGTCATTGCCCACCGCTGCCCCTAGTGGCCTCCTGTTGCTTAACAATCATTCTTGATTGTTTCTAGTGCCCTTTACGGTTTGCCCACCCCCATTAGAGTCTAGCTGTGTGTGTTGGCATTTAATTCTTGTTAACCTCATCATGTTCTGTGCGCTGTGGCGTACTCTGCAAGGCGCTATATGATATTAATCTCTCACATTACACTCTTCATCCTAACGCCTATTGGAGCGAGTAGAAGCTTTCGGGTGAACGCACAGGACAGGGACAGAAAGGGAGGAGAGTGACCTGGACAGTACCTACCAGAGGGCAAGGAGGCCAACAACATCTGAACATGTCTGACCCCCTTAAGGTGGCAAAGGGGCTGCAAACTGAGAGCGAGAGAGAGAGAGACTGCACTAAAGGGACAGTGTGTTTACCCTTTTAAGGTGGTCAGCGTGAAGGCTGCCAGAAAGGCCCAAAGTGCAGCGGTCATGGAGGCTGCTGCCCACCCTGATCTACCAGAGGTTCATGTTTATCGTTAGGCGGATGTAGCGACATGAAATTGTTACATGTGGGTCTGACCAAGCAGGGGGGCAGCAGATGTTTGCTCTTTTCTCCCTTTGCTCGTCCCTCCACATGTGCTTTGTTCTTTATTTTTATTTATAACAAAGGCTCCACTTTGAACATTTTGTCCTCTTTGGCGTGGCATCTGCAAGAGCGCCCCCTACAGATGCTGTGTTGTCAGTTTACGCTGCCCTGTGATGGATCTTATGTTGAAAGGCGCCATATAAAGTAAAGGCGACTTTATTAAGTGAATGCTGTAAACGTTGTGTACAAGGTGCTGTTCAGCATACAGTTTGATGATATAGCGCCTTTCACTAGTCTGCCCCGGGTTTCTTTCTCTTATATTGTTGTATGCTGTGCTGAAGTATTAAAAGAGATGTACAGAAGAAAGATGAATAATATAGCGCCTTTCACTAGTCTACTTTCAACTTCTTGCTGTGTGATATGTGTAACTACAGAATTAAGATTGTTGATATAGCGCCTTTCACTTGTCTAATTTCTGTTTCTTTTTGGTTGTGTTTTATGTGGAAATTGAAAAGGCGCTCTGAAGACTGATGGTAAGAGTACATTAAGTGTTATATTGTTGTGTGGCGCTATAACAGGCGCTATACAGACTAAAGAAAGATAATATAGCGCCTTTCACTAGTCTACTTTGAGTTGCTTTGTATTACAATGTGGCAGCACAGAATGTGCTGTACCGAGTAAAGACTGGTCATATAGCGCCTTTCACTCATCTACTTTAAGTTTCTCTTTTATTTTTTGTGCTGTGTTTTATTGTAAAATATGCTCTACGGAAAGGATGATTACGAGGTTCGCCGGGTAATTTTCTCTGAGACGGCACCACAATTTATTTGGTGACGTCCCGCCTAGCAGGTGTCACTCTTCGAACTAAGAAGGGCTGAAGTGACGCGTTGTTTACGCTCTACGGACGTCTGAAGCGTTTTTTTCCAAAACACGCTGTCTAACTCGCTTTTTTACAGTACTTGTCAGATGACGCCCGTACAGTATATAGCGCCTTCCATCAACTCGTTTACTTTCAGTTTCTTTGCATTATAGTATTTGTGTGTTGTGTGAACTTATAGTGCCTTTCACTCATCTACTTTGGGTGGCACCGTGTTTAGGAGACCCTGGGGTTTGCGTCCAGGGCCCTCAGTGTGTGGAGTTTGCATGTTCTCCCCGTGTCTACGTGGGTTTCCTCCCACATTCCATAGACATGCATGTTGGGTAAATTGGTGACACTAAAATGGCCCGTGTGTATGTTGACCCGGTGATGGACTGGCACCCTGTGCTAGCTGGGATAGGCTCCAAACCCCCCCCCCCCCCTCCCGCGCCTAGACAATGGCAATCTCCTTTCAGTTTCTTTATATTCTATGCTGTGTGGAAGTACAAACGCCTCTATACAGAATGAAGACCGGGCATATAGCGCCTTTCACTCGTCTGTGTTGTGCTCTCCAAGGAGTTAGAGGGTACAGGAGGAATGAAGAGTGCTGATGCAGCGACTTCCACCAGTCTGCTTTGAGTTTCCTTCCATTGTCGTGCGCTGTGCTCTACAGAATGAAGACTGCTGATATAGCGCCTTTCACTCGCCCACTCTGAGTTTCATCGTGTGATATTTTTGGGTGCTGTGTGGCAGTATGAAAGGTGCCGTACAGAGGGAAGACTGACGATGAGGATGTTGTGTCTTTTAACGTCAGCAGCTGCATTTCAGTGATACTGAGGCCTGTGTTTTGGGGTGGCACGGTGGCACAGTGGTGATGCTGCTGCTGCCGCCTCTCATTAAGGAGACCCCTGGGGTTTGTCTCCCGGGTCCTCCCTGCGTGGAGTCTGCATGTTCTCCCCGTGTCTATGTGGGTTTCCTCCCACAGTCCAAAGACATGGCACTTAGGTTAAGGGGTGACACTAAATTGGTCCTTGTTTGTGTTTGCCCTGCGAGGACTGGCGCTTTGTTCCTGCCTTGCCCCCCTTATGCTGGCTGGGATAAGCTCCAGGACCCCCATGACCCTGTTCAGGACCCAAGCAGGTTAGAAAGTGACACGACCTTGAGTTGTGTTCTTGTTTTCTGTGTACAGCTCCTGTTTGGGGTGACGGCCGCAGAAGGCGCTATATAAAGTACAGACAGACAGACTGGCATTCGGCGTCCACGTACAGATCTTTTATGTTATGTGGCACCTTTTCTTCACCAGGCAGTTTACCAACCACTGTAGCTCAGGAAGGGTCACTTGGTGGTCCGACTCCGTAACTGATGTCACTTCCTTGTGGTTTACAGTCTGGCTGTGCCACCCTGCCTAGTCTCTTTAAGGTTGGCACAGTGAGCCTTTTCCAGGTCCTTAGAGTCCCACTTCATGATTATTTTTCCAAATGGCCATCCAGTAGCCAAGTCACCCGGTCTGCCTATCTCGGAGGGTTTTGTACCCACCTGTGCTCCATTATTTTTATCCAGAGAATGTGCACGTTGATTTAATTGGGTAGATGGCCCCAGGTGGGCTTGTCTGTATGTTAGTGGACCCTGTGATTAACTGGTGTCCCATCGAGGGCTGGTTCCTGCCACTAGGGTGGGCTCCGGCACCTCAAACCCCTCAATACCATGTTGGCGCTGACGGGTCACACAAGTGAGGCAGCCATGTTGTTTTGCGGTCCTCCCCTTAGCCGCTAAGCCACCCTGTCCTGAGCTGCTACTGTCCTCGACCCCCCACAGCACAACACAATGAGTCCTGGAGCTGACCCCCCCCCCCCCAGTTGTCCAGACTGCTGGCGCCGCGCCGATGTTTGTGTTTCTAATTCTAGCCTCCCTCTGAAGAGAGAAGAAACGAAAAAGGAGCCGCGGCGCTAAATGCGGGCGACGGAGGCGGAGAGGGCAGGCTGTGTCAGCGGCAGAATTCCCCTTCTTTGGTTACCAGCCACTCACCGTGACTTTGCGTTCTCTGGAATGCCGTGGGTGCGAGTGGAACTCCGAAAGGCTTGTGAACGACGTGCCGGTCCTGCATCCTGAGGGGGTGCTGCCCTCTGCTTAGACACTCCTCGCAATAGTCAGGTGTGCCATTCCCAGGACAAGGCTGTGCCCTCTTGTGCCACTTAGCAGGGATTTGGCACCTGACTGGTATTTTTCATGTCAGAAAGTGAAAGTGAAGCCCCTGGGAGACTTTGTGCTGCCATTGTTCTGCTAAGCTCTTTGTGGTTGAACTTTCCCGTTGAAGGTCACGGTGGTATCAAGATGAGGAACGCCTGCCAGGCTGGCAGTCCCCTCAATGCTCCTGGGGGATTCCTTAGCCATGCGTGAGGTATAATCACTCCAGTGTGTCGTGGAGTCTCCTAACACGTGTGTGTGTGTGCCAGGGCTAGAGTCCCAAAATGTGCCAACCCCTTCAGCTGGCACCTCTCAATCCTCATGGGCACACACTCCCACCCTGAGGTCCTCCTGCATTGGCCCCCTTAACCCAGCGGAGAGGCTCGGTCGACGTCACCCCTTCCCGTCTGCACCACATCACTGGTCAAACCTTGAGCTCTAACAGCTGCCACCCTAACCCACTGCCCAGTCTCTCGATCAGCACCCCTCATTTGAAGACAGCGGCCCTCTCTTCATTATGAGGTTCTGAGGGGATGATTTCAATTCAGAGGGCAAATCATTCCAGGGGGCGCCAGAATGAATCTTCATCCACAAACGCCACAGGTGCCACTCAAGCGGGCGACTACCCACTGAGTCTTGATATCTCATCCATGAAAGTCACAGACAGGATCGGGGACAACTGGCACTCCTGGCAGAGGCTGATGCCCAAAATGGGGCCACGGCACCACCAGTACAGGGGGCACTGAGCCTTCATCATTTTGGTTTCTTAACACTTTAGCCACCAGAATGATGCCAAGTGTTGGCCTGACCAGCACAACTGGCCACTGGCTGTGTAAAGATGCCAGTGTCAGTTTCATTTTTCACTCCATACCCACTTGCTGTACAAACCCACATGTGGTGCCACCGTTTCGGCATATTTGTAATGTGGGGACCGAGTTGGTGTGTGGTGGGCTTGTCTCTTGAAGTCATGATGGCAAACATTTAGGAATGGTGCCATCTTTTGGGGAACATCTGTACTACAGATCTGCCAAATGTGAGCTCCAGGGTGGCATCGGGCAGAAAGGCGCATTACTTTGTTTTGGCTGCAGCTTGCAAGTCTTCTCCCTAAGCTGAAAGCTGCAGACCATGCCCCTCACCATGGGCACACTCCCTCTGCTTTGTAGGTTGTGCCCTCCATTGTGCGTTAAACCTCAAGTCCACGCCCTTCTTCTTCAAAGCTGGGTAAGGAGATGAGCGGTCTGGGCGTGGTGCCCACAGACTGTTGAAAAATAAGAAAATAAAAAGTGTGTGTGGCTCCTCCACGAAGAGAGAACCGTACCCGCACTGCGTGTGCTTGCCGTGGCACTCGAGATTCAGCACGGGTGCAAAAAGGGCCACCGTTCAGGGTGTCTGATGCGCCATCTGTTGGAATGACGAATGCAATGCACTTTTATTAGCACATGCATCACAAAATAGACGGAGCACTGCAAACGTTAGCGCTGAGGTCTGCTGTGGTCAACCCGTCTTAGAGGGGCAGCCCAACTAGTAATTAAATAAATGTATTTCATGACCCGCTTACGTGTGGAGAAAACCATTTGTAAAGTTTCAGGTGTTCCCAGGAGCCTCCATAATCCTCAAATGTAAGGAGACTAGAACAAGCTAAACTTAAGATGGCTGCCCGGCCAAACTGAGCACCTGAGGAAAGAGAGGTGACCTCCAGAAAACCTTTGTGGAGCTGACAGAAACTTCCAGAAGGACAGCCGTCACTGCAGCCCTCGATGGAGTGGCCAGGCAGGAGCCTCACCTCAGTGAAAGACCCCCAGGAGGGCTCTCAGACTGGCAGAAAGAAGATTCTCTGGTGTGATGTAAGCAAAGTGTTTGGCCTCAACTCTTAGAGTCCTGTCTGAAGGAAAGCAGGAGCCGCTCATCACCAGTGCAGTACCAGTCCAGCGACTGGGAGGACAAGACGGGGTTGATGAAGAGCTGAAGCCCACCGATCACCTTAATGGAAACCAGCTCCGAGTGCTCTGGACCTCCGGGATGAAGGCTTGCCATCCTACGAGACAATAAGGGGGTGGCTTAAGATCAACTCCGGGAATGTCCTCGAGTGGCCCAGCCAGAGCTGGAGAACTTGAACCCACCTTTGGAGAGACCTGGAGATGACTGACCACCGGTGGCCTCCATCCAATCTGAGCGAGCTGGAGTGGATCTGTAGAGAAGAGAAGGCAGGAAATCCGCCCCAAATCCAGATGTGTGAAGACTCCATGCTGCAATGGCTGCCATGGGGGCTTCAGCTAAGAACTGATTAGGGGGGTCTGAACATTTGTGCCAAGGGGCTGTTACGGTTGGTTTTTATATATTTTTTTTTTATTTTCAGTACCACTGCAGTATTCCCTAAAATGTCCTCCTGGGGTGCTGAGTGTCACTCGATGAGGTTCACGATGGATTTTAAGTGATTCTAGCAGACGGTTACAACAGAACAAAAAAGTGAAAGGTGAAGGGGGCTGACTGCAAAAGGGCGTGTTGTGTACAAATCAGCATCGGCGTCTGTGTGGGGGACGCACTTTTCTTCGACATGTCTGCAGGTTCTCTCAAGCTGGCAGCGAAGGTTAGGGTGGTCAATGTCTCATCACACCCAGGTCCCCATAGATTGTCCCTGCACCAAACATTTATGAGAGATGGCTGCAGCACAACACAGTCAGAAGACAGCAGCTAGGAAGTAATGGGTTAACCGCGCGGGTCGGTGGTCTCTGCTGCTCCTAAAGAAAGTGGATGCCGGCGAGACACTGAGGCCCCCACAATCTGCTTCCCATTTTGCTGACGCTCGGGTTCACCGTGCAGGACTCGGCCTGATGTGGCTTTTTCCCAGAAGCCCACTTAGCGGAGCGTCCATTTGGTGGCTTATATCTTTATTGCAGAAGGCGGAAATTAATTTTTAACAGGCTGTCAATCAAGCAGTCTCCCTTGGGGTTGGGGGGGCAGCGGCTGGAGGTCACATCTGGGAATGTGTTACTCATTTATTTTGGGTGGCTTCATAGTATGCAAGCAGGGGGATGTGGCTATATGTGACACAAATAGTAGCTGTCATGCCACACCCCTGGACACTCCCACGTCATACATGTGGCCCCGCCCCTTCTCCTATGTGCCAGCAGCCATATCACCCTGTAGCCCAAGACTGGTTGCCCACTGAAGCTAAGCAGGGTTGAGCCTGGTCAGTACCTGAATGGGAGACCTTCTGGGAAAAACTAGGTTGCTGCTGGAAGAGGTGTTAGTGAGGCCAGCAGGGGGTGCTCACCCTGTGGTCTGTGTGGGTCCTAATGCCCCAGTATAGTGATGGGGACGCTATACTGTAAAAAAGCACCGTCTTTCGGATGAGACGTTAAACCGAGGTCCTGACTCTCTGTGGTCATTAAAAATCCCAGGATGTCTTTCGAAAAGAGTAGGGGTGTTACCCCGGCATCCTGGCCAGATTTGCCCATTGGCCTCTGACCGTCATGGCCTCCTAATCATCCCCATACACTGATTGGCTTCATCACTCTGTCTCCTCTCCACCAGTAAGCTGGTGTGTGGTGGGCGTTCTGGCGCACTATGGCTGCCGTCGCATCATCCAGGTGGATGCTGCACACTGGTGGTGGTTGAGGAGATCCCCCCCCTTGTATGTAAAGCGCTTTGAGTGCCTTGAAAAGCGCTATATAAATGTAATAAATTATCCTAAATGCTGTTCCATGGCACTACCTGTGCTGTGCTGTGTCATTTTTCCTGATTTCTCTGACTTCATCTTGTTGTTCTCCATCTCTTCAGTGCTCACCTGTTGAGCTCTTTCAGGTGCACACACACCTTGGGTCATCATTTTCAGGTCTAAATTTGCAGGTATTGTCACTCCAGGTGCTTGTGGACTGGGTGTCCGTCCCTGAAACACAACAGAAGCACAGGGCAGCAGTCAAGACCGACTGTCACAGGCCCAGGTGACTTTGGCACCCCAAAGAGGGAAAGCAAAGAGCTCAGGTGAAGGTCACAGTGTAGACATTAGGAAACATCAGCTGGAAAGTAACGACAAGTACAAACCTCTGTGGAATGGGATTTGGGAGTCGGCTCGTGATAAAGCTGGAACTCATCACCTGTAGGACAGGGCTGAGCCCACCACAGGAAATGGAGAGGCGGATCAGAGGACAGAAGAGCATTCAGGCTGCCAACAAGAGGATGGAGAACTGAAACGAGGATTCAGATGACCTGAAAGTCACCATAAGGATCGGGGACTAAGAGAGCGGGACCCGAGCTGGGGTCGGAGCATCGACTTTGTGGGACTCGTTCACTGGGGCAGAAGCCATAATCCATAAACATATTGTATGTAGAACACAAGCATAGGCGGGAGACACGACAGATATGCCAGCCAGCAGCCAAGCACTGTGACTTCCGGGCCAGTTAAGGGACACAGTGGGACACCATTATGTCTCAGGTTGTAAGGCTCTGCGTACCGTTTTTAGGTTTTAACAAGGCAAAATGGCTTTAGGTACACTTGTGACAACACACGGTGGGGACATCATCAGATGCCACCATTTTAAAATCTGGTTGATGTATGGGTGTGGTCACAAGCTTTTGGTGGCCGTCTTATGTGGGGGTACATCACAAGCTCTGTAGTTGTCTGCACTTAAGTCTTCTATTGGATTCCACGGCCTACCCAATGCTGACCCCTCGTCTTTGTGCCAGCCAACTCCCCCTGTGGTGTGTGTGTGTGTGTGGGCTTGGCTTGCGTCTCTCTAACGTCCCTGCTGCGGTGCAGCTGCTGCTTCTTCTCATGTGCACCTTAGCCCTTGTGATCCCCCTGGCCTTCGAGGAGGGGGCTGCGCTCTTAGACAGATGTTAACGAGCGTTTCCTGAGCTGGATTAATGACACACATGCCACAGACTGACAGCCCCATGAACCCCTCCTCACCCCCCAGACTCAGAGTCATTGCCACGTCTCTGGTGTTCCCCTTTGTTGTTTGGGTCCTGGAGGGGCTTACCTGGGCCTCCATCTGTCTTAGCGGCTGATGAGTCCCTGGGGTCAGCGTCTGCTCCTCATTAGTAATCCAGACGGTGAGCCACATGGGGCGGAGGGCGCAGGAGCAGCAGGGACAGCCTTCCAGTGCAACAACATTTTAGGGAAAGTGCAGACAGGAGTTTGCCATCTGGATTTGCCCTTTGCTTTTTAATTGGCAGGGAAAGCAAAGCACAGCCGTGCGGCGGCCGTGACAAGTCCCTTGGGGCTTCTCTGGCTGCTTGGCTTCTTCTCAGTGTCTTAAAAGGCAGAGGACTGAGGATCTTGTGTCTGTGGGCCGCCTTGGTCTGATTACACCCTCTGCAGGCCTCTGCTTCACACTATCGTTAAGTCAGGCGGTGCTGCCTCCTACTGGCTGACAGTGGAACTGCTTCAGTCAACACCAGCGCCTTACACTGCCTGTCCTGATACTGTATAAGCATCTCGGCATAGTAATGAAAGGCGCTATATAAAATGGAGATTATGTGTGACGTGTCATCTCCTGACTGTTAACACATCTATCTATCTATCTATTATATAGCGCCTTTCACTCTATCTATCTATTATATAGCGCCTTTCACTCTATCTATCTATCTATCTATCTATCTATCTATCTATCTATCTATCTTATAGTGCCTTTCTATCTATCTATCTATCTATCATATAGTGCCTTTCACATCTATCTATCTATCTATATATCTATCTATCTATCATTATATAGTGCCTTTCATATCTATCTATCT
>JANRMT010062857.1:46190987-46229763 GCA_026402145.1 Polypterus bichir lapradei | reverse complement strand
CCCTGACTACATCGCCCTCTAGTGTTTAAATTCTGTTACTGATGGTGCCATTGACTACGTCGCCCTCTAGTGTCTGCAGTCTGTTACTGATGTCATCCCCAACTACAAGGACCTCTAGTGTTTAATCTCTCGTACTGATTTTATCTCTAAGTATGTCGCCCTCTAGTGTCCGCACTCTGATGGCGTCCCTGACTACATTGCCCTCTAGTATTTTTACTTCTGTTACTGATGTTATTGCTGACTACGTTGCCCTCTCGTGTCTGCACTCTTCACTGATGGTGCCATTGACCACATCGCCCTCTAGTGTGCACACTCTGTTACTGATGTCTTCCCTAACTTCATCGGCCTCTAGTGTCTGCACTCGGACGGGGTCCCTAACTTCATGGCCCTCTAGTGTTTAAACTCTCTTACTTAATGTTATTGCTGACTACATCGCCCTCTAGTGTGCACACTCTGTTACTGATGTCATCCCCAACTTCATGGCCCACTAGTGTTTAACTTCTCTTGCTGATGTTATCTCTGAGTATGTCACCCTCTAGTGTCCGCAGTCTGTTATTGGTTTTTAAGGCGTGTTCTGTCCCGTGTTCAGAGTCATGTGAAGTTCTTTGTCCCGTGTGCTAATTGCCGTGCCACACGCCGCCACACTTTCCAGCACTGTGTGCAGTGAACCCCCTGACCTCAGAACTTCTGTCTTCCTCATCTGAAGAACATCCGACTGCAGTCCTAAGATGGCTCTCCTATGAGTGCTGAGGGGCCTGACTGGGACCACAGAGGTATCTGAGTTGCGGGGTCACCCTTGTCCGTCGTTCTGCGTGTTCCGTGGAGCAGCTGCTGTTGTGATGTGAAGCCGCTGCGCTTTTATTAGCACACATTGGCGGCCCAAACACACACAGACGTCAGGGAGCCGGGGCTCAAGTGGGCATGGAGACATCTCGGAGCTTCCTGCCGCCGTCAGGCCCTCACACTGAGTGTCTGCAGGACCCAAAAGATTCAAACGTTCTGAAGCCCCTCAACCCCAAAGGATGCCCCCCTCTTGTAGCCACAGCACAGAAGCCCCAGTCGTGAAGTGCTGACATTTACCCCCCCCCCCGTTATGCCACACTGCCTCCTGATGGCACCTCTGGTGTTTAAACTACTAACTGATGTTATCGTAGACTCCATCGCCCTCTGGTGTCTACATTCCGTTACTGGCAGTGCCACCTCCAGTGGGGGGGTCACACCCGGCTGTCTCATTTAATATTTCTGATATTTGAAGGTTTATCAAAGCCGTCGGCAGGGAGTCTCAGACTGGTTGGTATGAGTGGTGCAGTGATGGAGGGCAGTCGGGGGTCTTGGAGTGAGCAGCTTTATGAATGGGGACGTCAAGTCCGTCGAGAAGTGAACTGGAGTGACCAAGAGGCGACTGGAGGGCAGAAACGCAGCAAGGCGGAGCACAACAGTGCACAGCTGCCGACGGAGATACCCGAGGCGAGTGGGCACAGTTGGCTCCTCACCCGGCCTGCTTGTTCATTCCCTCTTGCTTTGTCTCTGTTGTTGGCCATCTTTTTTCCTTTGCATTTTGTTTGACTCTTTGAAGACCCCCCAGTACCCCTCACTCTGTAAGGCGCTATATACTGGAGAGCCAGGCGGGTGGCACCACATGCCACTGCACTTTTAATGAGCAGCCGCACTGAGCCACTCTTCTCCTCTCCACAGCCAGAGGGCGTGTTGTGGGTGTGGTGTCCCCGCTGTGCCCATCCTGCCCCCCGTTTACACGTCCCGGCCTTTTTTTTTCTTTCTTTATTCTGTACGGGAAGTCGTGCCCAGACAGGCAGGCACGCAGAGCGGCGTGGCCTGGCGAGGAGTGCCAGCTGCCTTTCATCTCAAAGCCTCTCATTTTCTTGTCTTCAGAAGCTGCTGTCGATGAAGCAGGTGGGCGTAAGGATGTGCAGGTGACCACCGGCGTCTGCACCTTTGGGTTTAATGACAAACACTGATGACCACTGAGAGGTGACAGCTGAGGGACAGACAGACAGACAGACAACATCAGAGGACTAGAAAAAAAACAAAGTTAAAAATGAAGGAAGCACCCTGTGGGTGGCATCCGGGGCTTGGCAATGCCACCTCCGATGAAAGGCAGTCAGCCCAGTGCAGTGACTACCAACCCAGTGAAGAAGCAGAAAGGCACAAGAGGGGCACCACACATCACTTGAAAGAATGATAGAGGGCAGGGTACAAATCACTGCAAGGAGTAATGCAGGACAGGGCACAAGGGGGCACAACATGGTGCAAGACTAAAATGGGCCAAAATCATTAAAAGGAATAATAGAGGGCAGGGCACAACAGGGCATAGAGCGCCGACAAAGCCGCAATACACTAGAAGGAATGACAGAGGACAGGGCAAAAGAGGGCACAGCAGGGTACAGAGTAGCAAAACAGCTACAAATCAGTCCAATGGAACAATATGGGGCAGGGTACAAGTGGGGGGGGCAATATGGAGTACAAAACCAGAGTGTGCCCACATCTCTAGTAGGAGTGAAAGAGGATGTGGTACAGGAGGGCACAGCACAGCAGGGTACCAAATCAGCCACAAAACACTCTAATGGAACATTATGGGGCAGGGTACAAGGAGGGCACAACAGGGCAGAGCGAGAACCAAAGCAGCTGAAATATCATTTGAAGGAATGATAGGGGGCCGGGCACAGTGGGGGCACACAAGAGTACAGAAGCCTTGGAGAATGTGGCACAAGAGGGCCTAGGGCACCAAAGCAGCCGCATATCACTAAATGGAATAATGGAAGGCAGGGCACAGCAAAGTGCACGATCAGAGTGGGCCCAGATAACTAAAAGGAATAATAGAGGGCAGGGCATAGAGTTCCAGCACAGCCACAAGTCACTGGAAGGAATGACAGAAGACAGGGCACAAGAGGGCACAACAGGGTACAGAGTACCAAAGCAGCCAGAAATTACTCTAATAGAACAATATGGGGCAGGATACAAGGGGGCAACAACAGGGCATAGAGCACCAAAGCAGTCACAGATAACTGAAAGGAATAATGGAGGACAGGGTACAGGGGGCAGAACAGGGTACATAATCAGTTTGTGCCCATGACAGGAAAGATGGGGGGGGTACAAAAGGGTACAGAGTCAGCTAACGCCAATGACATGACAGGTGGAAGGGCACAACAGGGTACAGAATCAGTTAGCGCCCACGACAGGAAAGATGGGGGGGCACAAAAGGGTACAGAATCAGCTAATGCCAATGACAGGACAGTTGGGGGGGCACAACAGGGTACAGAATCAGTTTGCGCCCATGACAGGAAAGATGGGGGGGCACAAAAGGGTACAGAGTCAGCTAACGCCAATGACAGGACAGGTGGGGGGCACAAAAGGGCACAGAATCAGCTAACGCCAATTGACAGGACACGTGGGAGGGCACAACTGGGTACACGTGACGCCTCTTGTGTGGTTTGCTGGAGGCATTTATGGCGCCTCATAGACACAGAAGCCGTTAGGCCCTCCGCTGGCCTTCGTGTTGTGTTCCTGTGTCACTGCGTACCCTCGTGTGGGTGACGCTCATGCACTATTTGGCCGGCAGGTGGGTGGCACACCTTTATCTTATATAGTGCCTTTCACTTTTGTCGTGATTGTTATTTTTTACGGTGACTCTCAGGTGCAGTCAGACACCATATAGCGCCTTGCATGGCCAGAGCGTACACTGTGACAGTTCAGGGAGTGGGTCCAGGTTGTGAAAGTCGTGACTGTGAAAGGCGCTATACTGCCTTCAGTGTTGTAGTTGTACACACGCCATGTCAGGTGACGTCAGTGGGGCGTGTGGACCCTCTTCTTATGTGCAGGTGGTCCCTCACTAATGCCAGTAGTGCCACAGGATCAGGCCACTTTGGCCTTTTGCTCAGATGAGTGAGTGAGTGAGTGTGGCACCCCTCACGGCTTTGTGTCGGTCGCCTTCCTTTTCTGACTGTTGAAAGCATAACGACAGCCATGTCGCCCGGGGGGCTTTGGCAGACCGGCCAGGTGCAGATGCCTTTCTTCTTCCAGAGGAATGCCTGTGATTAAAAGTCCCGCATGATGAAAGGCGCACCGCGATTGGTAAGGCATCTCCTTTCAGAGGGCGCAGAGGGGCAGGCGGCACTTAATACCAATTAAGCTTCTTTTAGCGGGAGCGCCATCTGCTGGCAGGAAACCTGATCTCGGCCTGAGGTAGACGGTCTTTAGCGGTCTGCCTGCAACCAGATGACAAGGCGGGTGACTTAAGGGGCAGCGTTTACCCCTCAGAGGATCAGGACAGGGGAGCTGCAATGGCAAGGTGACAGTTGGGACCTTCGCCAGGGCTGGCATCGGGCAGCACTCCTATCTGGGAAGCTTTTTTGAATCCTGTAATAGGCGGGCATGGAGGCTTATTTATGGTGAAGGCTTCTGTTAAAGACAGCGCCAGGTGGTCAGCTGAGACAGGAGGGGGGGGGCGACATCTAAATGACGGTACAGGCGGTCGATGAATCAATCAGTCGAGACGTTGTGGTGGTCCGGTGCCGCTCAGATTCACACTGTCGATGGGATGGTGATTTATTTATTTATTTAATTTTTGGGTGGGGTTCCAGGAGCGCATCCAGTCTTGGGCCGACCCGCACTCACTCACAGACAGAGACACGAAATCCACTAATTGAAATAAATGAGTGAATAACATATTACATGGGAATCAAATATAAACGGCAAAAAAGTCAGACCACCCACCCCTTCCTCTTCGGCGACAAAAAATCCAACGCACGACAACATTCATGGGTGGGGTGACAGATCCTGTGAACTGCAGAGGTGAATGTAAAGTTTGTCCAAGCGTTTCGTGTGAGAGCGCTCCCTCCGACGAAGACAATGCAGACGGGCACGAGACAAAACTTGAATGCACTACCACAGTAATGCGGGACCACCACGTGACATCCGCACAGGCGACAGCGGTGCTGACAAGCAAACGACGGCACCCCTTCTGTCTTTTAAAGTCCCTCAAGTGGCCCCATTGCAGATGACCAATCTGGGTGATACCCTGGGGGCTGCTGGGAATTGGAGTCCATCAAGTTGTAGCACTGCTACCATGTGATAAGTGTGCCTTTTTTACGATGAGCACTGCACTGATGTAGCGCCTTTCATGGAGGGGCATAGCAAGAGTCCTGCACGTCACACTGGAGTTGACCAAGAAATCAGCCACGAGATTGAACACAAGTCAGCCTTTATATAGCGCCACTCTTAATGAGAGATAAACTGATAACAAGTGAGTTCACTGTCACCCATATAGCGCCTTTCACTGTGAACAGTTTTAGAAAGAATTGGGACATCTGCCCTTGGGCACAGCACCTCCTACTTTTAAATCTTCTTGTTCCTGTCCTGTCAGGGGTCGCCACAGCGGATCATCTTCTTCCATATCTTCCTGTCCTCGTCATCTTGCTCTGTCACACCCGTCACCTGCATGTCCTCTCTCACCACATCCATAAACCTCCTCTTAGGCCTTCCTCTTCTCCTCTTGCCTGGCAGCTCTATCCTTGGCACCCTTCTCTCAATATACCCAGCATCTCTTCAAACCAATGCCATCTCCCCTCTCTGACTCTTTGTCCCAACCGTCCCACTTGAGCTGACCCTCTAATGTCCTCGTTTCTAATCCTGTCTCATCCTCGTTACACCCAATGCAGATCTTAGCATCTTTAACTCTGCCACCTCCAGCTCTCTCCTGTGCCACTGTCTCCAACCCACATAACATAGCTGGTCTCACTACTGTCCTGTAGACCTTCCCTTTCACTCTTGCTGATACCCGTCTGTCACAAATCACTCCTGACACTCTTCTCCCCGCTGCCTACACGCTCTTCTTCACCTCTCTATCACACTCCCCATTACTAAACTCCTCCACCTTCGCCAGCTCCACTCCACTGACCTCCCTGTCATTCACTCACATGTATTCTGTCCTGGTGGTCCTACTGACCTTCATTCCTCTCCTCTTTAGAGCAGATCTCCACCTCTCCAGGGTCTCCTCAGCCTGCCCCCTACTCTTGTCACAGACCGCAATGTCACCGTGTTTTTATGCCTGGTGCATCTTAATTAGGAATGCGTGACAGTTATGTGTGTCACAGTCGGTCTGTGAGTGTTTCATATAGCGCCTTTCATAGTAAGGAATAGGAGTGCCCTGCGATCCACTTGAACGTGTCATTAAGTCAGAACTCTTTCAGTCCAAGTTTTAAGAAGTCAAGTGAAATGACCCCCTTCATTGGCTCACTAAACACATTACAGTATGCAGACTTTCGAGTACATCTCGCCTGAAGGGGGCGCCTGAGATTCCTCAAAATCCTGCATATTGTAATGTGTTTAGTGAGCAAATGAAGGGGGTCATTTCACTTGACTTCTCATTGCTCCCATAATGGCTAACACGGTACAACGCCCTAGTAATCCAAGTTTTATAAAGCGCCTTTCGTACCGACAAAGAGTGAGCCTTACGATCCCCGTGAAGGTGTAAGGAATACATCAGGGTTTAATGTGGCAGCTCCCATTGGGAGACGTGAAGGGCCTTACAGCCTGCTTGACTGTGAAGCGTGAGTAAGATTGAAATCACCCGGCGTGCGTTACGTGGGGGAGAACTAAAGCGCCTTACAGTACCCTGAAGAACGCGCCATTCTGTTAGCGGGTGTTTTATACAGCAGCTTTACTGGCCACCCGAGAGATGTGTTATGTTGTACTGTCAGATAGAGCGCCTTACATCAAGTTACAAGTCAGTCGGCGTTTTATATAGCGTCTTTATCAGCGTGAAGTGCTTTACGGTCCACTTGAGTGGGCGACTTACACATAAGTCCATTAGTTGGTGTGAGGAGCTCCTTTCACAGTAAGGCACACACACACACACACCAGGCTCTCCGTTCTACTCGAAGATTTCATTAAGTAATCTGTCAGTTCCTCTGCTTCATATGGCGCCTTTCATACAAATACAGCGCTCTACATTCTACGTGGATATTCCATTAAGTAACATATCAGTCTCTGTTGTATATAGCGCCTTTCTTAAAAATGTGATGCTACACATTCTACTTGAATATTTAATGACATAGTAAATGAGTTAGTCAGTCCCTCGGCAATCCTGCGCAAGGTTAAGGGGGCTTGGAAAATGGTACGGCAGTTTAATACTTCATCTGTTTTATATAGCGCCTTTTGTAAAAATACAGTGCTTCGGGTTCTACTGGAATATCTAATTAAATAATAAATTGATTATTCACATTTATATAGCGCCTTTTATAAAAATTCAGCGCTTCGAGGTAGCCAGCCTGCTGTGTCTCTCAACCTGAACGCTTATTCTTCATTTAATATAGCGCCTTTCAGCTTGTCCCGTGGCTGTACAGTGTGCTGCCTGCGTTTTGTGGTCATCTCAGCTCAGTCCTCGGACTGGTTACCCACACCTGAGGCCGGTGTCCAGCCCAGGATTGGGTGGAAGTGCTGACGCTGACCCGAGTCGTACCCACCGACTGAAATGAAGGACGGGACTCACCTGAAGGCAACAAAGTGCACCCCTGGAGCTGCCTGGGGAGGGGGATGGCTGCTCAACGACACTTCACTTGTGTGATGGAGGGCTCGTGCACTTGTGTTTTACCTGATCCAGGTCTTCTGCCTCTTCTGCCAGGTGTACTTGGAGCAGACATCCAGGGACGTGGACTCGCCTGCCAAGACCGGCCAATAACGTCTCGCATGGCTCTGATCTGCGGCACCTCGTCCTGCCACATGGCGGTAAGTCCTCCTTAACCCACCTCACCACATGTCAGGAGTAGAACACAGTTGACCACCTGAGATGAGCTGTCATCCTGTCTGTCTGATGAAGTGCCCGGCCACTCATCTTCATCTTCTGGGGACCGCCCGTTTTTATTGTATCCCAGACGGAAGAGGCGGGGTCATCTTGGGGCTGAAGTTGGGACACTAAGTGTCTTCCTGAAACTGCCTTTCAGGACTACGGGTGAAAAAGAAGACCATGTTAGTGACAGCGCCCCCTGTTTTCGCGAGCTGGTACTGCTTTCTTCGACAGAGCAAGACACGCATTCATGACACACTCTCTCTCTCTCTCTCTCTCTCTATATATATATACAGTACTGTATATTGTGGTAGAACAGCCCCCCATACACAGACAGACAGACCCCATATGTCCAAAACACACACTTTTTATTGTCTTATTTATAAACGGTACCTCACAATGCCCTTCCAGCCTATCCTCAGTCCCTTCTTTTCTTCACTCTTCAAATACTTCAGCCGCCTCCACTCCTCTCCTCTCAAACTCCGTCTTCTTCCTCCCGACTCCGGCTCCTTCAATGGAGTATGGTGGCCCCTTTTTATGATGCCCCGAATGTGCTCCAGGTGCTCCGTGACCATCTTCTGGCATCACTTCCTGGTACTCCGGGTATATCTGGAACCCCCTCTGGCATTCCAAGGCTCCCTGATCCTCCGGGCGCCCCCTGGCGGTGGCCACAGACCCCAACAGGGTTGAGCTTCTATGCTGTGATCCCGTGACCCCCACACAGACCAGGGCGGCTGCCCACTCGTGGCCCAGGGGAGGTATGGTCCCGCTCCCGGTCCTTCCAGGCGTCCCCAGTGCTCTGCCACAGTATATATATATCAGGCATAGACGGACATTGCAGGTCATTCCAAAGGCGCTATATTGAAGTAAGGTGGAGGGCTGCACAGACCCTTTAAATAGACTGTAGTAGTTGCCATTATGTTAACAGAAGTGTATGGTGGGCTGCTCTTTACGTCATGGCGCCTTTTGCAGTGGTACAGGGTGGGCTGTATTCATGAAGGGCCTCCTTTAAGAAGGTTTGGGTCCTCCATGGCACTCAAGACTCCATTCACCCGCCTGCGTTGCTGGCATCGGGCTGGACAGATCCATGCTGTCTGCACCAGTTCTGACCGGTCCAAAGCAGGAGCCGGATGACATTTTTCCAGTTGCCCAGTTTTGGTGATTTTGTGCCCGCCATAGCCTCTGACAGGAGCGAAGGCCCACCATGGTGTTCTGTTTCAGTGTTTGACACCCGTTGCTGTTGTTATTTGACATCGTTTGGTCTTCCTTTCTGTTAACTTGGCCAGGTCTCTGCATTTTCCTTTGACTTCTCATTAACAGAACTGGATGTTCCTCTTTATAGCGCCATTCCCTGTAAGCTGCAGCGCCTTCAGACCCCCAGTGGGTGGCCAGCTCTGGCAATGATGCCACATTCATGGTGGCAGCTCAGACCACACGTCTGGGCCATTAAGACAGTAAAGGAGGTCCTGGGTGGATGGATGGTATTGTTTTCCCCTGGATGAGAGGCCAATGGTGGACTGTTGACCAGGGCATTAATGTTCAGCCAGTACATTAGGTGGCAACATTCTGCTGGCAAGACACAGATTACGGGACCCCAGGGCTTCATGAGAAGTGTGGCTGTCGGGGACCTCCAGGGTCGGTGGAGTGAGCTGTTGGTGGGCCCTGTGACTTACTGGAGTTGCACCCTTGTGTGTCTTGAAAAGAAGCCTGCCCTCCTCAGCCAGGGGACTCTGAGTTGGGAATGGAGGAGCCCCCCATCCTGGTCACTGGACCGTAAGAGAATGGCATTGAGCCTTTGAACCTAACATTTGTGCTAGTGTAGTTGGGGTCTGGGTTTGGGGTCTGAGACTCCGCCCCCTGCTGTCCAAAAATGACACCAACGCCTTGTGACTTCTTGCTGTGTGGATGAAATGGAGCCGCCTGAATGGCTGCCTGGAGCAGCAGGTGGACACTGACAGAACTTCACGTTGGACTTTTTAACATTTTAATCTGGGTGGACATGAGTGGACCCCCGGGGTGACGTCCGTATGTCCGTCCATTACATCTGTCTGGATGAGACTTCCCAGGCGGGTCACTCAGTCCCACTGGAGCTCAGCCCGTTCACTTTCAGGACTTTTTTCCATGCAGCTGACAATTTTCTTTTTCCCTGACATTCCATGGAAGTCCGGTGTGAATTCCCCCACCCCCCCCCAAACAGGGTTTGCTTTTTCCAGTTAATTCCATATCATAACACGTGGGCTTGCTGTAATCACAGCCGGACACGTCCCCCCCCCCCCCCTCCCAACCCCCCGGAAGATGTCAAGCAGCTGCCTGTCCAGGCCCTGAGCTGACCGGCTGCTGTTGACGGCTCCTGATAAGCGTCGCCTCGCTTTGTTTTCCCAGACGGATCTCTGCTGGCTGTGAGCTGGTAGGGAGACGAGGCGAGTGGTGGGAGGGGGCAGTCAGTCTTCATATAGCGCCTTTCATAGGGAGCATGCGCTGTATGTCTCTGTTGGTGGTCACATCTGAGTGTGCCGAGTGACCATAAGGAGCTGGGTGGACTATGGAGAGGGGACACTGAGGTAACTTCAGAAGGACGAGCCCACTTAAAGAGAACTTGACAGGCCAGCGTAACAGCGAACTGTTGTGAACTTCCAAAAAACTGACCAAGTGAGCGGATTGTTCAAATTGAGAGTTTCACATGAGGGATAAACAGTTCATGGTGGGCGGCGGGCCCACCTCCATAGATCTCACTAAACACAGGTGTCACATCGGGCAGTGTGGCGCAGTGGTTAAGGCTCTGGGTTCAAAGCCCACCACGATGTGACCCTGAGCAGGTCACTTCACCCACCTGGGCTCCAATTACAAAAAGAAATGTCGCCAATGGGGTCTCATATGTTGTAAGTCACTTTGGATTAAGGCGTCGGCCAAATAAATCAATGTAAATATCGGGGTGGGCCAGCCCTCACAAAGTGGCCAGCATAACCATAAAGATGTGGTCACTTCAAAGTGTGTCCATTTTGAGTTTCTTTTTTAATTGAGAGTTTATGACAAGGTTGACCCTTTTAAGGTGGACGGCGTGCCCACCTCCATATATCTCACTAAGCACAGGGGTGACATCGGGTGGTGTGGTGCAGTGGTTAAGGCTCTGGGCTTCGAATCCCACTACTGAGACCACTGTGTGACCCTGAGCAGGTCACTTCACCCACCTGGGCTCCAATTGCAAAAGGAAATGTCACCAATTGTATCATAAACGTTGTAAGTCGCTTTGGATTAAGGCGTCGGCCAAATAAATCAATGTGAATGTAAACATAAGGGTGGGCCAGCTTAACGGTAAACTTGTGGTCACTTCAAAGTTGACTGCTAAAATTGACCAAGTGTGTCCATTTTGAGCGTATTTTTTAATTGAGCGTTTAAGACAAGGTTAACCCGTCAAAGGTGGGCGACGTGTCCAGCTCTGTATATCTCACTAATCGCTACAGATACTTCGGAGTGGACCATCCTTCTTAAATTGCACCAAGTGTGTCCTCTTCCATGTCGGTGGCCAACCTACCAGTAGACTTATGGTCACTTGAGAGTTGATTTCCTCTCCTGAAGACTGACCAGATGTGTCCTCCTCTGATAAGGCGGACCCTCATATGGTGTTACACCGCTAAAGATAGACGTCACTTCAGAGTTGATGGCCCCTCCCTAAACTTGACTGTGTGTGGATTGTTCAAACTGAGAGCTTCAAACAGGGTTCAAGGTGGCCGGTGTGTCCACCTCCATGTATCTCACTAAACACCAAGGTAACTTCAGAGTGTGCCGGCCTCCTTAAAATGGATGGAACTTGAGGGAACTTCAGAGTTGATGGCCCCTCCCAAACCTTAACCATTGTTCTAATCAGGAGCTTCAAATAGGGTTGACTGATTTAAGGTGGACGGGGTGTCCACCTCCATGTGTATCACTACAATCTGAGGTTACTTCAGAGAGGACAAGCCCCCTTAAAATGGACAGAGTAACCAACCTATCAATAAACTTTTGGTCACTTCAGACACTATGACCCCTTCTAAAACTTGACCGTGTGTGGATTGTTTTATTGAGAGTTTCAAAATGGGTTGGCAGATTCAAGGTGGGCAGTTTGTCCACCTCCATATATCTCACTATTCACTGAGGTAACTTCAGAATGGCCCCTAGCCCCCTTAAAATGGATGGAGTGGTCCACCTATCAGTGAACTTGTGGTCACTTCAGAGTTGATACTTCCAAAAATTAACCAAGTGTGTCCACTTTGAGCTTATTTGATTCAACTGAGAGTTTGAAAGGGTCAGCCTTGTTTTATGGTGGGCAGCGTGTCCACCTCCATATATCTCTCCAAACACTGACAGTACAGCAGAGTTGACTGACCTCTTTAAAGTGGACTGAGCATTTCCTCCTCCGTATGGGTGGGCAGCTTATCAGTGACTTGTGGTCACTTCAGAGTTGATGGCCCCTCCCAAAACTTCTAACTGAGAGCTTCAAGCAGGGTTGGCTGATTTAAGGTGGATGGGGTGTCCACCTCCATTTAAATGCATGTATGTATCACTACCATCTGAGGTTACTTCAGAGTGGACAGGCCACCTTAAAATGGACTGAGTGCCCAACTTATCAGTAAACTTGTGGTCACTTCTGATGCCCCCTCGTAAAAACCTGAGCAACTGTGAATTGTTTTCTTGAGAGTTTCAGGCTGGGTCGGCTGATTTAAGGTGGTCACTTTAGAGCAGATGTCCTCTCCTAAAAACTGACCCCATGTATCCTCCCCTGGTGTGTGTGGTGGTCCCCTGCCCGCTAAAGACTGAGGCTCTGCATTGGCTCTGATGTGATTTGTCAGGGTGGGCTTCCCTGCTGACGATGGCACTGGGGTGTCCACTGGCAGTGACCTCTGCCCCTCCGGGATCCTCCCACCGGTTTGTGACGGCCCCCCCCCCACCTCAGCTGTTAGTCATTAATGCCGAGGCTCTCATTTCTGCTTTTTATTCCCGTTTTTTAATTTTTTTTCACTCAGTAACATGTGTGCCATTCCCTCATTGTGCCACCCTTGAAGGCTGGCATCTTGTTGGTCCCTGGAATTTCTCACCCCAGATTAATCTGAGCACCGCCCACTTCAAGAGCACCCACTTGTGGAGGTCTGCCCGTTTCTCACTGCATCACGGGGGGCAGGCCGGGTACCACAGCTCATTTCTCCAAAGTGGGCCATCTTTGGGACAAACAGCAGCAGCAGCCGTCCCCAAGGACCTCCATGTCAAGTGGCACCACGGCCCTAGTCCTCAACCACGTGAAGTGACTGGGCATCTGGCAGCACTGTGAGCAATCAACAGGGCTGGGGTGGCACAAGGTGAGCCCCTTATGCCAGAGCCCTGCTTACCAGTGAGCTGGCATACCAATGTAATATAGAAAGATCCATAAAGAGGACCAAAAGTGATACGGGGCTGAGCCAGTGAAATACGCAGCTCAGCAATGCCAATTAATCACTCAAAAATAATGGAAAGTGCAGGGCAGAAGGTAGAGGGCAGCAACATCTGTTAAAATATGAAACAAAAATAACAATGTGACCTGAAAATGGATTACAATGTGATGGTCTGCCCAAAGTAAGCGAGGCTCAGACAGGCTGCCCTTGGCTTTGAACCCGTGTCTTAGTGTCCTGATTATTTTATTTCTGTCAGTCACTTTGTTTTCTGTAATATTTATTTGTTCTTCATGGAACCTTCTGGCCAGTCTCCATGTCCCTGCACCCCCATAGTGTGACAGTGCCACCACCTGCTTCACCAAAGAGATGGCATTAAGCAGGTGATGAGCTGTGCCTGCTCCTCAGACATAATGACTGGAGGTCTGCCCAAAGAGTTCAGTTTTTGTCTCATCAGACCTGAGAATCTTTTTCTTCAGGCTCTCAGGGTCCTTTCACTCGACCGTGACTGCCACGTCACCACAGCAGAGACATCTGATTGATGGCGTGCAGCTGAGATGGCCGTCCTTCTCACAGGTTCTCCCGTCTCGTCAGAGGACTTTCTGAAGCTCTGCTAGTTGTGACCATTAGGTTCTCAGTTACCTCTCTGACCAAGGCTCCTCTCGCCAGGTCACTCAGTTTGACCGGACCCCCAACTCAAAGAATAGTCCTGGTGGTTCCTAACGTCTTCCGTGTTACATCCTTGAGACCACTGGGAACGCTCAAAGCTCTACAGATGGTGTGATCCCCTTGATGACCCAGCTTGATGATGGCAGGTCCCCAGAGAGGTCCTTGGACTTCATGGCTTGGTGTCTGACCTGACATGCAGTGTGAATCGTGGGACCTTCTACACACAGGTATGGGTTTGTGCCTTTCTGTGGGAGGAAACCTGAGGCACCTGGAGGACCCCCACACAGACACGGGGAGGACGTGCAAAATCTACGCAGGGAGGGCTTAGGATGTAACCCCTGATCTCCGTACTGCGAGGCACTCGTGCTGCCAGTGCACCACCGTAGCCGCCCAGGAGGTTAATATAATATAATACATATAAGTAATACAATTCAATAAATGGTCCATTTGCAATTCATTCAAACCCCCAAAATATTTTACAGTATATCTTATTATGGATTAATCAAATGACTCGAATCACTTCACCGTGTAGCTCAGAAGAATCAAATCAGAAACGTTAATCAAAATGCCCACCATCAGTATTAACTTATGGTATCAATTTGCCATCAACAGCAATATTTGTGATGCACCATCTGTTGGAATGAAAAATGCAGTACGTGCATTACAACATGCTGTACGGCTGCGGTGCTTGCCGGTACCGAGTGTCACTGGCTCCTTACCTTTTCCCTTATTTATTTATTTGTTTATTTATTCACCCAGGCGGCACGGTGGCACAGTGGTAGTGCTGCTGCCTCGCAGTTCTCCCCGTGTCTGCGTGGGTTTCCTCCCACAGTCCACAGACATGCAGGTTAGGTGCATTGGCGATTCTAAATTGTCACTAGTGTGTATGCTTGGTGTGTGTATGTGTGTGCCCTGCGGTGGGCTGGCGCCCTGCCCGGGGTTTGTTTCCTGCCTTGCACCCTGTGTTGACTGGGATTGGTTCCAGCAGACCCCCGTGACCCTGTAGTTAGAATATACCGGGTTGGATGATGGATGGATTTATTTACCCAAATAATCACAGTCCTCTTTATGGATGAGCACCTCACGATTTCACATGACCCCCCTGCCCGCTTTTTCACCAAGGTCTCCGTTCAAAATTGTTGTACTGAGAAACAAACTCTGTACTGTGGAATACTTCGCTCCGTACCTTTCTGTCCCACTGTAATGGGCATTGAACTCGGGTGACTCTGGCAGACTCGCCATTCTTTAAGGTTGCCCTGCAGCTTCATTCGAATGACGGACTTCCGAGCTCACACTGTTGCTGACTCATCTCTGATGCCATCGCCAGGCTGAAGCAGCTGGTCAGTGCTGTCACAATGATGTCCAGTAGGTGGCGCATCACAGACATTAACACTGAGTACGCCCAACATACGGTGACAGCCAGACAGAAATCGGCTTCCATTAAGGAGGTGAGAGAAAGTATAAAACAATCGTAAATCCTGACTTCTCTTATTATGTATCTGTGTGGAGCTGTGGGTCGCACTTTCAGTTCCAGGGTCCCAGGTTCAAATCCCAGTCCAGTTACCGTCTCCTGGTGTTTGCGTGGGGTTTTTCCTGAGTGGCGTGCGTGCACCAGGGTCCTCTGCAGTGGACAATAAAAGTGGGGAAGATGAAAGAATTGTGGGAAGTGGGAATAAAGAATGAAAGTGAATTCTCCAGCCTTTGCTTTGGATCTCAAATGAAAGAACACAACGAAGCCCACCCTGTGAGTTAGTTGGGCTGTTCTGCCCGTTTCTTAGGGTCTCTTTATGCAGCTTCTCTTCTTTGTTATTTGCTGTCCCCATTCAGTGGCTGGGTGGTTTGCAGACATTTCCAGATGTTCATGTGGGGTGGTCTTCCATTTTCAAGCTTGACCTGGCAGTCTCCTCCAGCTTCATGTCTCTCCATTTTTTCGTTTTCATTTCAGATAAGTGAAAAGCCCCTTTTTGTTCCAGGAGTCTGGGGTCCGTACTTCTCTGCCATGGTGCCAGGGTTTTGGCTAAATGAAGGTGGACAGAGCGCGACGGGCAGACTGGTGAGTGTGTGGGGAGACGAGAAGCTGAGACTGTTAAGGACACGTGAGGACCACCTGCCTGCCTGCCTGCCTGCCTGACCCACTGAGAGCCCATCCTGCTGGTGGTCAGTGAGTGAGGGGGCAAAAATTCAGATGGCCTTCACATCTCATAAGGGTGGGCTCTTATATAGCACCCTGCATCCTCTTCATGGTTCATTCCCATTTGATAGAAGAGAGCAAGAAGATGGGATGGAGGAAGGAACGAGATGAGGGGGCTGGAAAGGGTACTGGAAACTCCATGTGCCTGCAGTGGCTTCTCTCTTATTTTATTTTGCCATTCATATGATGCGAGAAAGAGCTGCGTCACCATTGAACTCCCCAGACTGTCATTACCGTGTGACGTCTACTCATCTGTCCCCCTTATCTGTCCTCCTTGTGTCTTACAGCTGGACTTCATCGTCCGAGGACATGCCGCCTTCCCGGAGCTGCAGAGACGAGCTGAGCACAGGTCAGAGTGAGGCTTTCACCCAAATCTGCCATTTTGTCTCCTGTTTAGTTCTGAGGGTGTCTGTGCTCAGGGGCTTGGGCGCCAACACTAATATCCCACCTGAGATGGTGGCAGCGGTGGGGTTTGCACTCGGGCCCTTTGGATTACAAGACGTCAGCAGATCTGAACATGGAACTTGAGTAGTGAGGGACAAGGTGACTGTGTGGTCTGAAGACCCCGAGTTCAAGTCCCGCTGTGGCGGACAGGGAGCTGAGAGAGAGAGAGAGAAAGAAAGAAAGAAAGAAAGAAAGAAAGAAAGAAAGAAAGAAAGAAAGAGAAATGGATGGATGGACAAACTGAAAGAAAGTTTATATAGCTCTTTTCAGGCTTTGGATCCTAGCGTTGTGGGAATCAAAGTACTGTTGATTGCAAAGAAAGAAAAAGAAAGAAAGAAAGAAAGAAAGAAAGAAAGAAAGAAAGAAAGAAAGAAAGAAAGAAAGAAAAAGAAATGGATGGAGGATGGATGGATGGACAAAGTGAAAGAAAGTTTATATAGCTCCTTTCAGGCATTTGATTCTGGCTCTGTGGAAATGAAAGTGCTGTTAATTGCAAAGAAAGAAAGAAAGAAAGAGAAAGAAAGAAAAATGGATGGATGGATGGACAAAGTGAAAGAAAGTTTATATAGCTCCTTTCAGGCTTTTGATTCTGGCTCTGTAGAAATGAAAGTACTGTTAATTGCAGAGAAAGAAAGAAAGAAAGAAAGAGAAAGAAAGAAAGAAAAAGAAATGGATGGATGGTGGACAAAGTGAAAGAAAGTTTATATAGCTCCTTTCAGGCTTTTGATTCTGGGTGTGTGGAAATGAAAGTACTGTTAATTGCAGAGAAAGAAAGAAAGAAAGAAAGAAAGAAAGAAAGAAAGAAAGAAAGAAATGGATGGATGGACAAAGTGAAAGAAAGTTTATATAGCTCCTTTCAGGCTTTTGATTCTGGGTGTGTGGAAATGAAAGTACTGTTAATTGCAGAAAAAGAAAGAAAGAAAGATAGAAAGATCACGCCTGTGAGCGCCTGCCACTACATCAGAGTCCTAGGGAGCTGCCCAGTTGCTCACCCTGTTGCTCAGTGCTGCTTGTAATCCCAACATCCTGACTTGGCATTCCTCTGCCACTGTCCCTGCCTGAGTGTAGGGGGACGTCACCCCGAGTTTAGATGGGGGTGTTGTCACCTCTGAATAAGACTAACAAATAAGAAGTCAGAATGAATCGTCGAGGTGCCACCATAGCATCCCTGTCTAATAATACATAGTGGGGAGGAGACAGCTGGGCCCTGCGTGTGAAGCTGATGCGGATTGTGAGTGTTTGAGAAAATGGATTTTGAAAGATCAGAATTTCATTCTGATTTTGTGAAAGGAGGGAAGATTATTAATCTTTGGAATGGTTGGATTCCTGTTTAGATTCCTTGAATAATGAGACTTACTACAGAGCACTTGCAAAGAATGAATTGGTCAGAAGGAGGATCCTTTGATTCAGAACGTGGAGGAGGAAGCAAGTGTTTTTCTTATGATATTTAAAGTAAAAAGAAGGAATAGTGGATAGAGAGAGCTGCTCTTGTGACAATTTGAGGAAAATAACATTTGAAAGATGGGAGTTTTTTTTTTCAATTCTGTGGAAGCAAGGAAGAATATTAAACTTTAGAAAAGCTGGATACCTGTTCAGAATCCTTGGAGAAAACGCCTTCGTACAGAGCTGTTATGAAGTGTAGACTGGTCAGATGGAGGATCCTTTTGACTTGGAATGTGGAGGTGATGGGAATTCTGTTTGGAATATTTAAGTTTTTTCTTATGATTTTTAAAGAAAGGAATATTGGAAAGGAGATAACTGCACTTGGAATTTGGAGCAGATGCAGAGTGAGAGCATTCTTGAAGATACTTTTGAAAGATGGGAATTTTGCTCTGATTGTGGATTTTTGGATTTGGGTTGGATTCCCAATAGAATCCTTGGGAAAGATGAGACTTCCTACTGAGTGCTTATAAAGAGTAGATTAGTCAGAAGGAGGATATTTTCACTACGAGGAAGTGGGAATTCTGTTTGGTGCATTGGATTTGGAGCACGGCGTTTACTTCAGTAGGTGTGTGGAATTGTGGGAACGGCAGCCGTACAAAGACGCGGAGTACCAGGGGAATTTTTAGAAGTCAGAACTTCTGCTAAAGATGATGGAAGGCAGAGAGAGTCAGACTTTGGGTGGCAGGAGTCAGACACAGTGGGATTTCATAGAAACAAAGCCCGACGGTCTGCTGAAGGGACGTGTCTGTCCCGGCATGTGTTCACCATTCCGCAGACCCTCAAATTCACCTCGGCTCGCTCTGTTAGGCCCCCCAGGGGCCAAGAAGGAGCAGCACACGTGCAGCAGCCCTTAATGAAAAAATGTGTGTTATGGTTGAAAGCCAAATGAACATCTGTGCCAGGGCCAGGGGTCAAAACCGAGGGCGGCACTGCCCCCCCCGTGGGACCGCCCTGACACGGCCTCAGCTACACATTTGCCAGCGAGTTCCCTGGCAGTCGGAAGGCACAAAGCCACAGCCCTGCCGACTGAATGGGGGGGCTCCAGGGGCTCACTGGGCACTCGGCTCCACCGGGCCATCTGTGGAATTGTACTGGGAGAAGGGATCAGCCGTCCTGCCGCTCTCTTCCGGCCCCTGCCTGCCTGTATAGTGCTACGATTTATGAAAGGCGCTATATAAGATTATAATTCCTGTCTCATTGTCTACATCTGTAATTGTAGGTGGCACAGTGGTAGTGCTTGCTGCTCTGCAGTGAGGAGACTGTGGAAGATTGTGGGTTCGCTTCCTGGTTCCTCCCTGTGTGGATAGCGCTTTGAGTACTGAGAAAAGCGCTATATAAATGTAATGAAATAATGAATTATTATTATATGTGAGAGGCACTCAAAGAATAAATGCATGCTTACATGTACGTGTATGTGTGGGCACATGAGCCGTTTACCTCTTTTGACGCCACCAAAAAGTGGCAGTACGCCGTGGGCGTACCTCAGGGTGTGCGGCTCTGTCTCGTGTGTGAAAGGCGCCATATAAAGTAATGGTTGCTTGACTGAGTCATTGCGCACAGATTATTAACGCTCATGCTGCTCTCAGTTTCTTTGCCTGCCTGTATAATTCTGCGATTTATAAAACTGCCTGTCAGATTATAATTCCTGCCCCATTGTCTACATCTGTAATTGTTATACGCTAGCCGTGCCCCGCAGCTCCACCCGCATAGAAGTGAAACAGGACAGCGAGGAGGGCACAACCCGGCTCCCTACTCCTGGCGTCACGCTTCCTGCTTCCCTCGGCCCGCATCCTCTGTTTCGGATAAGCGCGAATATATCGCTTAGTTTATATTCTTAGCGTGATGAGAGAACTCGCAAAATCAACCGTGAGGTTCAAGCGAATTATAGAGAAAAACACCCGATCTAAATCCGTTAACTAGTTCTCTCGTTCGCTAGCTAAGCGGAGGTAAGGTACACGCCCCGAAGCTGTCACGTGCGTGAGGAGGGCCCCGCCCCTCTCCCCGCAGCCCATTGCGTCTCTCTTAGATTCCCGCAAATAAATCAGCACCGCAAGTGAACTCTGATACGTAGCGCGGTGAGAGAAGTCGCAGAATCAGCTGGAATGTTCAAGCACATTATAAAAAAAAAAAAAACCCGATCTAAATCCGTGAAGTAGCTCTCTCGTGAAAAGCGGACAGACGGACTGTGGATATTACAGGGTGGTCCAGACCTAATTATGCAGATCCAGATCGTCTGGATGACTTTGATTTATGCGGGGACGATTTTTCATGTCGTCAGTTCGCACACTTCTCGACGGTCCGGGATTTTCCGGGTGATTTTCTATGTAATAAACTTAATAAGTTATAGCGTAATGAAAATTGCATAATTAGATCTGGACCACCCTATATACTGTATGTAGAGAGATGAGGGGCACTGTATGATACATGTACCTGTATGTGTGTGCAAATGAGCCGTTTGCCTCTTTTGATGCCATCTACAGGGGGCAGTACGCTCTGAGCGTTCCTCGGGGTGTGCGCCTCTGTCTCGTGTGAAAGGCGCTATATAAAGTAAAGGTTGCCTGACTGGGCGATTGTGCGCAGATTGTTGAGCCTCATGCCCTTGCAGCTGCCCTCTGCTTCTGTGTCTGTGATTTATGAAAGGCGCTCTATAAAACTGACTCTGCCTGGTTGTATGCCAGTTTGCAGCTACGCTATGATTGTTGTCTGTGAAAGGCGCTATATGACTGCGTTCACATGTTTTCTTTGATGCCATCGATGGGAGGTGCTAGAAAGTGACGGTGCCTCAGCTTGTGCTCTGGAGTCTCACGTGTGAAAGGCGCTATATACAGTAAAGGTTGCCTGACTGTGTCATTACGCACTGATTATTAACACGCCTGCCCTCGTAGCTACTCTGTTTCTGTGCCTGCCTGTATAATTCTGCGATTTATGAAAGGCACTATATAAAACTGCCTGTCATATTATATATATATATATATATATATATATATTATTATTGTCTACATCTGTAATTGTTATATATGAGTGGCACTCATACTTGTACCTGTATGTGTGTGCACATGAGCCGTTTGCCTCTTTTGATGCCATCACTGTGAGTGTTCCTCGGGGTGTGCGCCTCTCTCTCGTGTGAAAGGCGCTATATAAAGTAAAGGTTGCCCGACTGGGTGATTGTGCGCAGATTGTTGAGCCTCATGCCCTTGCAGCTGCCCTCTGCTTCTGTGTCTGTGATTTATGAAAGGCGCTCTATAAAACTGACTCTGCCTAGTTGTATGCCAGTTTGCAGCTATGCTATGATTGTTGTCTGTGAAAGGCGCTATATGACTGCGTTCACATGTTTCCTGGAGGTGCTAGAAAGTGACGGGGTCTCAGCTTATGCCCTGGTGTCTCATGTGTGGAAGGCGCTATATACAGTAAAGGATGCTTGACTGGGCCAGTGTGCACACCGCCTGCGCTTTCAGGCCCTTCTGCCATGTGGGTGCTGCTTGCCCAGTGGGCCATCATTGTGGCCTTTCCTCTCATGGCTGACATTTCTTCCACATTTCTGTCCCTGCAGCGGTGAGAATGTCTACACTTTCCTGAACCATCGTCTCGAGGAGATTCGAGGGAGTGTGCCAATGAGCTCTCTTGCTGCAGACCTTCATGTTTGGCCCGATTTCCATGGCAACAGATCTCCGCTGGCCGACCCGTCTCTGAAAGGCATGGTAAGGGATGCCCACCAGCGTGAGGGAGTTTCTTGTTTTGTAGGAGGGTGAAGTGCCAAACTTGGGCAGCCTGTGACCTCCGCGTCTCGAGAACAGCGGAATCCTCTAACCAGACTCGCTCCTCAGTGGCCTGTCCAGCTGTTGGTGTGTGATGAAGGTGTGCTGTAACAAGATGGACGTCCGACGGGAATTCTCAAGAGCTTTCTGACGTATCCAGCCGGCTTCACCCATTCATGCTTGGACTTGCCGGACTCTGGTCCGATTTGGGCTCCGCCCTTTTTTGTCTCCATCTCCAGGACTGCGCTGGAGTGCCATGTCCACCGTGGTTTGTACATGCAGATGGCAAACAAAGTTTCTGCCATCTTTAGAAGACCTTTTGATTCCCACATACATTAGAAGAAATCCTATTTCATACATTTATTGTTGCTTTCTCTTTTTTAATTCAATTTCCATTTTTCCATCCTCCCTTTCCATGTCTTTTCCCAGTTTTCCAGTCTTCTGGTATCCTTTGTCCCATTCCCGTAATATTTCATCCTCCCTTCTTCCTTTAATGGCTCCTGGCATTCCTGTTTCATTACTGACAGATAATTCCACTTCCTGATATTCCTGTCCTCCTAGTGGCGGAATATTCCAGTTCCTCAATTCCCTTTTCCTTATTTCTGTTTCTAGTACTGATAAGCACTTGCTGTCATTCCTCTTTTGTATTTTCCCAATATTCCAAATTTACTCCTGATATAGCATATCCTAAAACTTCCCTATACAATTCCGTATTCTTCCGAGTGACCTCTTTTACTTTCCCCCTTTACATTTTTAAAATTCCCTTCTCATTCCTCATTTTCAGTTTATTTTCCATGCATTCCCGATTCTGCCGCACTCATTCCCATCCTATTTGTGAAATTCCCATACCATTCCCTGCTTTCCGGCCATCGTCATGCACACAGCTGTGCCTCTTGAGCTCTTTAACGTCTCAGGGCTCAGAGCAGGTGTTGTCTCACAGAGACCCCTGGTAAAGTGCCCTCAAAATGCCACCTTTAATGGATGGGGGGAGGGGCAGGATGCCAGAGGCTATTCTGTGGAAGAACAGAAGGAAAAGAGAAGTCTGTGTCATGCTATGCCACTTTGATGCCAATGAAGCCCTCATGTTTGTCTTGAGCAGGTGGTGGGCTTGACGCTGTCCCAGACGCTCGAAGACCTGGCACGCCTCTACCTGGCCACCATTCAGGCTGTTGCGGTAAGTGTCATTGGGGGGTCTTAAACACAATTGGCCCCACCCCAGAGGTGAAGTCTTGGCCGGGCAGGAGTGCCTTATGCTGGGCATCTGCAAGAAGATTTTGGGGTGAGTGTGGCAGTCATTTGGCTCATTCATATAGCAAAGGTGCCATAAGTATGGCTATCAGGTTAAGTGGGCGCCGTTGGGCGTACCAGGGTCAGACACGGTGTGAAACGGGCATGATGAGGCATTTTAAGTCAAGTGAGACCTTATTATGGAATATTTAGGGCACCATGTGGCAGATGGGTACACTGAGGTGCAGTAGCACAGGTGAAAGAGGTCATCATTGGGATGATGGGCACTCAACTAAGTAGGCCACTTGGATTGTAGCACATAGGATGAGCACAGCATCATGGCATAAGTATGTGGCCAAAGAGATACTTCAGGGCACCACTGGGCAAGAAGGTAGTCAAGCTCTGGGACACCAGTGGGTGGTCTGGCTGATGAGGCCAAGCACTGCCAAAGCAGGCTGGCAGAGCTAGCTGGGTGATGCCATGCTGTCTCATTCACTTGTCTTTGGACCTGTCACTGAAATTATTGGACAGTTGCCATTCTGAGTTTGCAAATCTCTCCAGGTGTGTGTGCAGTGAAAGGCGCTATATAACAGTAATTCTCCTGTGACCTTCATTGTTTTATCTTCTGGCTGTTTTGACAAGTGCAGACTCCGTGTTCACCCCGAAAGGCGCTATATGAAATGAAACTGGACAGACGGCGTCTAGGAGTGCCAGAAACGCAGACATCTCACTGTATGCCTTTTAACCCACCAGCTCGGCACGCGGCACATCCTAGAAGCCATGAGAGCCGCTGGCCATCACATCGATGCCCTCTTCATGTGCGGAGGACTCAGCAAGAACCAGCTGTTTGTGCAAACGCACGCCGACGTCACAGGTTGGTATGGACGGGCAGCCGTCATTGTCCTGCTGGGCATTTACACTAGCAATGTGGTAGCTGCTTTAAGGCATGCAAGTGATGCCAACTGGAATCATCGACAACAGACGGATCTGGGGGTCTCACTGTGCTGGCGTATTCAGTGTCCCCAGTAAGCTTTCTGACAGCAACTTCTGCCACCCCAGGTGGGCGCCTCCTTCAGGTCAGGGGGCACGAAGTGGTACAGCGCGTTGCCTTCCCCACCACACGACGAGACAGCTCGGGATCTTGGTTGGCAGACCCCTCAGGCAGACACGCGGTCCATACCCACCCCCCGTAAATGACCATCTGTGTGTTATGTGGGCGTCCCCTTGGCCTGGTCCTTAACAATGAGGGTCCTGCGAGCCGGATCACCCTCTGGGAAGTCGCGCCACATGGCCGTAGTGCCGTAACTGACGCCCCCTCACAATGCAGGTAATGGGCTTTATTCGGGATAAAGTCATACCAGTGGTACCCACCTCCTCCACCCCATCTGCAGTCGCGCTGGTTTCTAAATAAACCTTTTTATTTCACCGCCGGTCCTTTACGGTCCCCTGGCACAATCTTTTCGTTCACGTGGGCGCGGCTTGTCTCGCACTTCCACTTTCGCCGAAACTCTCGATGCGGTTTCGTGCACTTCGGCGAGCCATCGAAGGACTTTGCTGGAAATCTTAGAAATGTCGCCGCAAGCGCGGGGACGGCCCCTATGGGACACAGGGCACAACAAACAAACAAACAAACAAACAAACGGACCAACTGGCGCCTCCTTTGTGTCTGCTTTCGGTTTCTCCGCGGTCCGCGTCTCGTTTTCACTTTCGCCTCTCGGCGCATTTCGTTTAATTCGCGGTTAGCAAACGTGAACCACGGGCGCCCCCTAAAGGCAGAGCTTGTCTCTGCAACTCCTTTTTCGAGCTCGAAGGAGAACTGCTGCCTGAGTTGAGCGGTTGTGTCCATCCATCTATCCATCATCAAACCCGCCATATCCTAACTACAGGGTCACGGGGGTCTGCTGGAGCCAATCCCAGCCAACACAGGGCGCAAGGCAGAAAAAAAAAAACCCCGGCAAGGGCCCACACACACACACACACACACACAATAGGGGCAATTCAGAATCGCCAATGCGTCTAACTTGCATGTGCCCATTTTTTTCTTTATTTCGCCCTATGCAATTTCTTGTATTAGGAATTTGTTAGTTTTTGCATACCCCTTTGGGGTCCTAGTGTAGGATCAGACGTTGTACAGCAATTGCAGGTCAAGGGCCCAGCAGAGTACGATCTCTTTTGGCAGTAATGGGTATTCGAAGTGCAGATCCTTAGCCTCAGAGCTGCTGAAAGGCGCTATATAAGTAGAAACCCTTTAACAGGTGGTCCAGGGCTGAGGCACTATATAATAGTTTTGTGCAACTCCTCGAGTATAGCTTAGGATAGGGAGGTCTGCCCCTGTCTAGATAGATAGATAGATAGATAGATACTTTATTAATCCCAAGGGGAAATTCACATACTCCAGCAGCAGCATACTGATAATAACAATATTAAATTAAAGAGTGATAACAATGAAGGTATAACAGACAATAACTTTGTATAATGTTAACGTTTACCCCCCCCCCCCGAGTCACATAGTGTGGGGTCTCCTCAGTCTGTCGCTGAAGCTGCTCCTCTGTCTGGAGATGATCCTGTTCAGTGGATGCAGTGGATTCTCCATGATTGACAGCAGTCTGCTCAGCGCCCGTCGCTCTGCCACGGATGTCAAACTGTCCAGCTCCGTGCCTACAATAGAGCCTGCCTTCCTCACCAGTTTGTCCAGGCGTGAGGCGTCCCTCTTCTTTATGCTGCCTCCCCAGTACACCACCGCATAGAAGAGGGCGCTCGCCACAACCGTCTGGTAGAACATCTGCAGCATCTTAGTGCAGATGTTGAAGGACGACAGCCTTCTAATGAAGTATAGTCGGCCCTGACCTTTCTTGCACAGGGCATCAGTATTGGCAGTCCAGTCTAGTTTATCATCCAGCTGCACTCCCAGGTATTTATAGGTCTGCACCCTCTGCACAGTCACCTCTGATGATCACGGGGTCCATGAGGGGCCTGGGCCTCCTAAAGTCCACCACCAGTTCCTTGGTCTTGCTGGTGTTCAGGTGTAATGGTTTGAGTCGCACCATTTAACAAATGGTGTCTTTTTTACTGTCTTCAGTAACGTCTAGTGCTGCATACTGTAGTGACGTATACTCTTGGTGACATTGTCTCAAAATTAAATAAAATGAAAGTTCTGTCCACTCTAAAAGGCGCTATACATGCAGAGTTGATGCCACTTAATTTTGTGGTCAGTGTACACTGCATAAAAAGGCTACTTCATAATGATGCTGCTTTGAAAGGCGCTATATAGATGGGTAGTAAATAAGGACATTTTGTACTGTATGCATAAAACATTGTGACACAATCCTTAAGTTTAATAAAACTCAGTTTCAAAAACACACTAAAAATGAAATGTTCTGTCTGTTGTCAAAGGCGCTCTATAAAAAGCAGAGCCAGCGGCGCTTTATCATGTGGTCAGTGCACCTTCAATCCAACACTCTAAGACAGTGCCGCTTTGAAAGGCACTATATAGATGGGAGCTCGGGTGTGTGTTTAATAACGTATGGCACAGCGTGGTGTGCTGACCTGTGACCCGCTCTTTGTAACACAAGCTTTAAATTCAATAAAGTGTATGAAATGAAGAGTTCTGTTTGCTACAAAAGGCGCTATACACACAAAGCCAGGGCACTTATTTAAAACTGCTGCTTTGTTCAGCACTTTGTGGCAGTGCTAGTTTGAAAGGCGCTATATAAATGGGTAGGGGAGGAGGCGGTGCATTTTGTGTTTTTTCGCTAATATTTAATGCTGCGTGCCTATCTGGCTAACGCGATCCTTGAAATTCAGTAAAATACGCTGCAAAAAGACACTATATTAAATTAAAAGCTCTGGGCCCTGCAAAAGGCGCTATATAAACAGCAGAGGCAATAGCCCTTCACGAGATGACCAGACTCCAGGCCAGCGCTCTTTTAAAAGGCGCTATATTGATGGGTAGGGGATGGGGTGTGTGTGGGCTTTTTTTAACAAACCTTTATTGTTGTATGCCTTATTATTTAAACAAGTGTCATATTTAATGAAACGCATTTAAAAAAATAAGCTGCTCCAAAAAGGCGCTATATAAATAGCCGAATCAATGCCACTTTATCGTCAATGCCACCGTATAAAAGTGTTGCTTCACACACAGTTTAATGGTAGTGTTGCTTTGTAAGGCGCTATATAGACGGTGGGGGGGGTCTGGTCTATCTTCAATAACATTTTGTATTGCGTACTTCATTAATGTGTAATTTGCTCACTGAAAGACGATCCTTAAACTGAATAAGACGCATTTTAAAAGCGCACTCTCCATTTTCAAAGGCGCTATATAAGTAGCAGCGTCAATGGCGCCTTCTTATGTGGATTGGGAGTGAGGACGGGGTCTGTGTTTTTTTTATTTTTATTTTTTACATTTTATTGGCATGTCGTTTGTAACACGATCCTTAAACTGACAAAAATGTATAAAACGTAAAGTTCTTTGACCCCAAAAGGCGCTATATAAATAAAGTCACTACTGATCTGTCATATGGGCAGTGATGGGCACTATAGAGAAGTGCTGTGCCACTTTTAAAGGTGCTATATAGGCCTGGTCAGTTTTGACTAACATTTAATGCTCTATTCCTTTTGGCTTATCTAATTACTGGGATGCAATCTTTAATTCCAATAAAATGCATTTTTAAAACGCACTACATAAAATATAAAATTGTGTCCATCACAATAGAAGTGTCAATACTGCGTTACCACGTGGCGAGGACTGAGCACTATAAAGTGGTGCGGCCTCATGCAGCGTTTAATGCCGTAAAAGGCGCTATATAGAGAGGCCTCTTTTAAATAACATTTAGCGCCGTGTATACTTCACAGACTTGTCATTCCTTAAATTCAGCTAAATATATTTTAAATGTGTGCTATAAAAAAAAATGAAAAGTTGTCTCTACTCCAGAAGGTGCTATATAAAATGATGAGCCAACTCTGTTTAAAAAGAGGGGCGAGTGTTTGTCTGCCAGGCACTCCATGGCAGTGCCCACTTTACACAGCTCAATGGACCATGTGGAGTGATGTCCCCCTTGGAATGGCACTATACAAAGTAAAGAGTCAGTGCTTGGTGGCAGTGCCCACTCTACAGGGCACTATATGACATGATGAGTGAGTGTTGAGTTGTTCGTCGGTCTTAGAGGGTACAATGTGGAGTGTGCCCGTCCCGGGCCCATCCTTGAAAGGTACTATATACAATCTAGCGTCACTCTATCTCTGTATCATGCTACTTAAAGGTGACTACATAAAATTAAACAGCGGGCCTGACTCTCCCAAACATTCACTGACAGTGCCACTGTGAATGGCACTATATAATGAGAGTTATTTTGTCAAGAATGTGCTGATCAGGGTGAGTGTTTGTATGCCAGGCACTCCACGGTCATGCCCACTTTAAGAATACAATGAATAAGGCACACTGGTGCCCCCCTGGAATGGCACTATATGACGTGTTCCTTCAGCAGTGCTTCTTGGTGGTGCCCACTTCCCAGGTCTTGCTTGCCAAACATTTAATTTTAAAAGGCATTTTATAATGAGAAGGCAGTGCCACTTTGTCAAAAATGCGGTCATTGTGCCCACTATTTAAAATGAAGGGTGAGTTGCCCTCATGTGCACAGTAATGGTGCCCATTTTGATGCAAAGCGAAACTACTATGAAAGGTGCAATGTAAAACAAAGGGTCTTGTTACGTTCTCTGTGCTTGTGCCCGTTTTAAAAAGACAATAAAGTGCATTTTCATGTGAAGGTGCTATATACACATAATAGGAAGAGCTGCCTCGTCACACACTTGGTGGCGTATTTTATAGAATAGGAAGATAGGAGTGAGCGTCGTTTAATCCTTTTGTTAGGTGTTGGAGCCCATGTGCCATGTAAAATGAATGAATCCTACTGTGCCAATATGTCTGTGATTAAATGCCCCCTCTCTGCCAGGGTCAATGTTTTGTCTCTCAGTTGTCTGTCTGTCTGTCTGTTCGTCCAGCTGTTGGGTGGTACATAAATTGACAAGTCATTACGGCTTGATGGCACTGACCACTCTATAACATCAGTGAGTGATGTGCCAAGCACTCCGTGGTCATGCCCACATATCTATCTTGAATGAGTCAGCAGTACTCGGTGGCAGTGCCCACTTTTCAGAGCATGGCATTAAACACAGAGGTAAGTGGTGGTCAGTCTCTCATTGTCAGTGCCCCCCTTGAAAGGCGCTATATAAAAACAAGCGTCAGTATCGCTTGATCACTACATAATATAAACAAAGCATGATCTGCCAGTCACTCAATGATAGTGCCACCTTAAAAGGCGCTATATATTGAGAAGCCGGCGTCACCTTTTTTGAGCTTTGCTGTATAAAGTGAAGGTGACCCTGACGGGCTTTGGGTGCTCCGGACCCCCAATGTGGCGAGTAGGCTAATGCCCCTTTTTGGTGTTTGAATTCTCTGTTATGTCCTGCAGGTTTGCCCATCGTCCTGTCCCACGAGGTGGAGTCGGTCTTGGTGGGAGCCGCCATCCTGGGAGCCTGTGCTTCGGGGGATTTCACATCCATTCAGGTACGCCAAGTTCATCTGGTTGGGGGTGTGAGACGTTCATGGGTGGTCTTCCCTACTTCAGTACAAGGGAGGCTGTGGCGCAGAAGAGCTGCTGGCCTCATAGCTACATTGGCACGCCTGGCCTGAGTTAATGAGCCCGCTCCAAGCTGTTTACTGATATGTGATACCCGCTGACATCTGTTGCTGCTCTCAGCTGGTGGGCATGTCAAAGGCCAGCCCTCCCTCTCCCGACAGCCTGCGCGGCACGCATCTGCCACTACTGGTACCACGTGCCAAGTCTCTTTGCCCCTCTGGGTACGGCCTTCATACCACTGAAATGAAGAGCCCAGTCAGTCAGTCAAAAGTTACAAAGCTTCAGTTGCAGAGAATGCCATGGAGTCCTGGCATAGCCATCTGTTGTCACCCCCTGGTGAGATGGTCCAGTGGCACTGACTGACCCCACGCTGCCCTCATCTGAGGAGCCCTTTGTTTCAATTACAATGCCTTGAGGCCGTGGGCACAAGATGAGTGGCAGTGACAACACCCAGTGGGCTGATGACAACAAGAAGAGGAAGTCAGCTCTGCTAGCTTGTGATGTTTGTGCGCCGATGCCACCCTGCCAGGATGAGTGCAGTTGGCACCCAGACAATGTGCTGACTCCCAGGCCCTCTCCGTGAATCCCACTGACTTTTAAGGCTAGAAATATCACAGCCCCCCCAGCCCTGTCCTTAAACGGGAGTGTCATTTATGCTGCGCCCAGTCTGCTGCTGGGAAGTGGTGTGGCGTGGTGCGCTCCTCGGAGCGACGAGGCCAAAAAGTGGGATCCACAATTTACTGCAGCTGAGTCCTTGGAAGTGACTCATGGTGGGAAACGCGCTAGACAATCGACTTGGGCGCCCCAAGGGGCCAACACACTGGCCAAGGACTGAAGTGACCAAGAGGCCCGACAGTGGGGGTCAGCCTTGCACGTGCTGCAGTTACTTAGAAGGTGGCTTTAAAAACATCTACTGTAGGCTGTGGTCCCTGTCACAAATACCCTCTTGTTTGTCAGGTGGCAGTTAACGATGTCAAACACCTGGCATCTGACTGCTGGGTGTCTGTCATGGCAGGTCTGGTCTGACACAGGTCGTCTACTGAGTGGAAGGGGAGGCTGATGCCACAGCTCTAGTATGGGCCGATGCATGCTGGGTGGCTGGTGCCGTCAGGTGGTCTCTCAAGGAAGCCGTCGTCACTGGATTGAGGCAGTTGATGCCCGCAGGCCTGGTTCTGCCTGCCCAGTTCACCTTGTCTTTCAGGGTTGACTGGCTGCTCACCTGATGCAGGCTGTGGCTGAGGATTTGAGTAACAAAGAGGCCTGACAGTGGGGGTCATCCATACACATACTGAAGCTGCTTAGGAGATGGCTTTAAAAATGTCTGCTCTAGGCTGTGGTCCTTGTCACGAGTAGCCTGTTGTTTGTCAGGTGGCAGTTAACGGTGCCAAAGGCCTGGCCAGGTCTGTCTACTGGGTGTCTGTCACGGCAGGTCTGGTCTGACGCAGGACGTCTACTGAGTGGAAGGGGAGGCTGATGCCACTGCTCTAGTATGGGCCGATGCATACTGGGTGGCTGGTGCCGTCAGGTGGTCTCTCAAGGAAGCCGTTGTCGCTGGATTGAGGCAGTTGATGCCCGCAGCCTTGGTACTGCCTATCCAGTTCACCTTGTCTGTCAATCAGTCTGTCTTTGACTGGCTGGTCCAGGGTGCAGCTGAGGATTCGAGTAACAAAGAGGCCTGACAGTGGGGGTCAGCCATACATGTCCAGAAGCTGCTTAGGAGGGATGGCCACTTGGGACATGGCTTTAAATTTGGCTCACTAATGGTTTGGTCCTTGTCACAACTAGCCTGTTATCTGTCAGATGGCAGAGAGCCTGGCACCTGTCTGCAGGGTGTCTGTCATGGAGGGTCTGATCCGAAGCAGGATGTGTTGACCTGATGACATCGGTCTACTGGGTGTAGGGGGAGGTTGACCCTGCTGTTCCAGCATTGACTGTTTTCTGCAGGGTGGGCCTGCAACAGGTGGGCTCTCTGGGAAGCTGTCATTGCTGGATTGAGGCAGCTGATGCCCGCAGGCCTGGTTCTGCCTGCCCAGTTCACCTTGTCTTTCAGGGTTGACTGGCTGCTCACCTGATGCAGGCTGTGGCTGAGGATTTGAGTAACAAAGAGGCCTGACAGTGGGGGTCATCCATACACGTACTGAATCTACTGTAGGCTGTGGTCCTTGTCACGAGTAGCCTGTTGTTTGTCAGGTGGCAGTTAACGGTGCCAAAGGCCTGGCCAGGTCTGTCTACCGGGTGTCTGTCACGGCAGGTCTGGTCTGACGCAGGACGTCTGAATAGGAAGGGAGGCTGATGCCACAGCTCTAATATGGGCCGATGCATACTGGGTGGCTGGTGCCGTCAGGTGGTCTCTCAAGGAAGCCATCGTTGCTGAATTAAAGCAGTTGATGCCCGCAGGCCTGGTACTGCCTGCCCAGTTCACCTTGTCTTTCGGGGTTTGAATGGCTGCTGACCTGATGCCGGCTGTGGCTGAGGATTCGAGTAACAAAGAGGCCTGACAGTGGGGGGTCATCCATACCTCGTACTGTAGCTTCTTAGAAGTGATGGCCACTCGGAAGATGGCTTTATATACAGCTCAGTGAGACTCAGGTCCTAGTCACGAGTAGCCTGCTGTTTGCCAGGTGGCACAAGGCGTGGCACCTGTCGGTAGGGTGTCTGGAATAGAGGGTCTAATCTGTTTCATACTGGGTGGTTGGTGCTGTTGGCCTGTAGCAGGTGGTGTTTCAAAGAGGTTGACATCGCTGAGTTGAGGCAGTTGATGCCCGCAGGCCTGGTGCTGCATGCCCAGTTCACCTTTTCTTGCGGGCTGTGACTGGCTGCTGACCTGACGCAGGCTGTGGCCAAAGATTCAAGTGAAAAAAGTGGCTTGACATTGGGGGTCAGCCCTGTGTGTTCTGTAGTCCCCTAGAAGTGACAGCCGCTGACCGCTGGATGCTGTGGAAGGGTGGCTATTAATGCCGATAAAAGCCCAGACTCATTGAGGCTTTGGTCCTTGTCACAAGTAGCCTGTTCTTTGTCAGATGGCAGAAGGCCTGGCATCCATCTACAGGGTGTCTGTCGTGGAGGGTCTGCTCCGAAGTAGGACGTGTTGACCTGATGACCTCAGTCTGCTTGGCGTAGGGGGAGGCTGGCTGATGTAGTCGTCCTGCTACAGGTGGCGTCTCAGAGAGGCTGACATTGTTGGGCTGAGGCAGCTCATCTCGTATCAGGGGGCCAACGTGCCTGGCAGTCAGTGGTTCATATTGCTTGTCAAGTGTGCCTCAGGCTTACTTTAACGTGGCTGATTGTGAACGTGTGGGCAGACATGGCTGGTCAGTGGCGCCCTCACACCTGGTCTAATGGGGCTTATCATGTACAGGTGGGATGACATTGCTACCCGCTGTGGGTTGGCTCTTCTCCGTGGGCTTACACAGCAACTGGCCCTGTGGGGTGCTTGATGTTGCTTGTCTCATGTGGCTCATCTCTTCTGACACAGTTTGTCTGATGTATCTTATCATATGCAGGTATGCTGACATGGAAGCAACATCAGCTACCTCACCAGTCTGCCAGCTGTGTCAAGAGAAAACCCGTGACAGGTAGCCATGCCATCTCGTCAGTACACAGTTAGCCATATTATCGTAGACTGAGTGTGACAGAAAACTCCTCAAAGACGAGCCCCGAGGCAAACACCAGCACACATCCCATAATGGGCAATCCACCTCGTAACAAACAAGCCACATAAGGCAAGCGATACCAACTACCCCACCAGTCTGCTGAATGTGTCATCCCACCTTTAGACCAGAATAAAAAGACTGGGTTGTCTCTTACTGGTGGACTGACACAGCGGGCAGACTGGTGAGGTCAGGTCGAGGAGCGGGTACTGGTACAACGTGTTGCCGCACCCACCACACAACGAAAAAGCTCGGAATCCTGGTTGATAACCCCCAAGGCAGACATGCGGTCCAACCACACCCTCCGGAAATGACCTTCTGTCTGACCGTAGCCTGGTGTTACGTGGGCGTCCCCTTGGCCTGGTCATCCATAATGAGGGTCCTGCGAGCCGCGTCACCCTCGGGGGAATCGAGCCACAAGGCTGTAGTGCCGTAACTGACGCTCCCTCACAATGCAGGTCATGTGCCTCATTCGGGACCCCGTGAGCAACACAAAGTCAAACCAGCGGGACCCAAGGACCCCCTGAAGAGACACACATGAAGGAGTCCAGTCTTCATCTCAGGTCACTGGATGGCGTCCATGTCTCACAAACAGGAAGCCCCAGGACTCTGAAGACTTGGACCTTCGTCCTTTTGCAGAGTGCCACACACCCCTTTCCAGTGACCTCTTGAACCCCCCATGCTCTCCCAATTCATCTACTGACTTCATAGGAAGAGTCACCAGAGACATGGCTGATGGTCTGATGTGGCTTATAGTGCAGAGATGGGCTGCTGTGGGTCGTCTCCTGTTGGTGGTCTCCGTTCCGAAGGCTGATTTTTGCTTGTCTCTCATTCGCCCGCTCACCTCACACACTGACTAACATAGCTTGTTGAGTCCTGATGTTCTAACATGGCTGGCTGACACAGTTGGTGGACCGTTCAGGTGGTTGATGTTGCTCATCACTCCCACAGTTAGTCAAACACAGCTGATTGTGTACAGATGGGATGACATGGCTACCTGCCGTGGGGGGGGGTCTCTGGTTTGTGGGCTGACACAGCTGGCAGACCGGTGAGGAGGCTGATATTGCTTGTCTAGTGTGGCTCATCTCTTATGAGCTGCTTCTCACAGTTAGTCTTGTGCAGCGTATTGTGTACAGAGGGGCTGACATGGCTAGTCTGATATGTGATCTCTCGTCTTTGTGAGATGACACAGTTGGTGGGTCATGTAGGTGGTTGACATTGCTTGTTTCATGTGGCTTGTCTCTCATAAGGCAGCTCTCACATTTGGTCTCATATGGCTTACTGAGCACAGATGTGCTGACATGGCTGCCTGTTGTGCGTTGTGTATTGTTGGTGAAATGACAGAGCAGCTGGGCTGCAGGTGGTTGATATTGTTTGTCACATGTGGCTCGTCTCTTTCACAGTTAGCTTATAGTGTAGAGATGGGCTAACATGGCTGGTCTCATATGTGATGTGTCCTGTTTGTGAGATGACGCAGTTGGTGGGCCTTTCAGATGGTTGATGTTGCTTGCTTATCGTGGTTCATCTCTCGTCAGCTGGCCTTTGCAGGTGGTCTTACTTAGCTTATTGCGTACAGATGGGCTGACGTGGCTACCTGCTGTAGGTGTGCTGACACAGTTGGTGGACCATTCAGGTGGCTGGCATTGCTTGTCTCTCGTACAGCTAGTCTGACATTGCTTATCGTGTACAGCTGGGCTGATGTGGCCTCTTACTGCGTGTTGTCTCTTGCAGGTGGTCTGACACAGATGACAGACTGGCGAAGTGGCTGATATTGCTTGTCTAGTGTGCCTCGTCTCTCATAGCTTGGCTCTCAGTTATTCTAAGGTTGCTTATCATGTGCAGAGGGGCTGCTGTGAGTTGTTGGTGAGATGACACAGTTGGTGGGCCATTCAGGTGGTTGATATTGCTTGTCTCCCATAAGCTGACTCTCGCAGTTAGTCTAATATGGCTTATTTAATTTAATAATACAAATAAAGTTGACATGGCCACCTGCGGTGGGTTGTCTCTTGTCTGAGGGCTGACACAGCTGGCCGACTGGTGAGGTGGCTGATATTGTTTGCCTCATTTATGAGTTGGTTCTTACGTAGCTTATTGTGTACAGGCGGGCTAACATGGCTGCTCTGATATGTGATGTCACCTGATAGTGAGATGACACAGTTGGTGGACTCTTCAGGTGGTAAACATCACTTGTCTCCTGTGAGTCGTCTCTCTCAGAGTTAGTCTTCTTGTGTACAGATGGGATGACATGGCTACCTGCCGTGGGGTGTCTCTTGTTTGACAGCTGACACCGCCAGAAGACTGGCGAGGAGGCTGATATTGCTGTTCCAGTGTGGCTCGTCTCTCATAACTTGGCACTCAGCTGTTCTAATGTGGCTTATCATCATACAGATGGGCTGCTGTGAGTCGTCTCTTGTTAGTGAGATGACACAGCTGGTGGGCTTGCCTGACGTGGCTCGTCTCTTTCACAGTTAGTCATTCACAGCTTATTGTGTACAGGGAGACTGGCATGGCCGCTTGCTGCGATTTCTGGTAGTCTTGTGTGGTTGTAGCTTACTGTGTACAGGTGGGCTGACATGGCTGATCTGATATGCAATGTCTCCTGTTAGTGAGATGGTACAGCTGGTGGGCTGCTCAGGTGGTTGGTATCGCTTGTCTAATGTGGCTCGTCTCTCATGAGCTGACTCTCACAGTTAGTCTAATGTGGCTTATTGAGTACAAATAAAGTTGACATGGCTACCCACGGTGGGTTGTCTCTAATCTAATGGCTGACACAGCTGGCCGACTGGTGAGGTGGCTGATATTGCTTGTCTCATTTATGAGTTGGTTCTTACGTAGCTTATTGTGTACAGGTGGGCTGGCATGGCAGGTCTGATATGCGATGTCTCCTGTTAGTGAGGTGGTACAGCTGGCAGGCTGCTCAGGTGGTTGGTATCGCTTGCCTCACGTAACTTGTCTCTTTCACAGTTAGTCATTCACAGCTTGATGAGTACAGGGCGGCTGGCATGGCCACTTGCTGTGGTCTGTTTCTTGTAGGTGGTCTGACCCAGTCGACAGACTGGTGAGATGGCTGATATTGCTTGCCTGGCGTGGCTCGTGTCTCTGTCAGGTAGTCTTTCATAATTGTAGCTTACTGTGTACAGGCGGGCTGACATGGCTGGTCTGATATATGCTATTTGTGAGATGGTACAGCTGGCGGGCTGCTCAGGTGGTTGGTATCGCTTGTCTAATGTGGCTCGTCTCTCATAAGCTGACTCTCACATTTAGTCTAATATGGCTTATTTAATTTAATAATACAAATAAAGTTGATATGGCCACCCGCGGTGGGTTGTCTCTTGTCTGAGGGCTGACACAGCTGGCCGACTGGTGAGGTGGCTGATATTGCTTGTCTCATTTATGAGTTGGTTCTTACGTAGCTTATTGTGTACAGGTGGGCTGACAGGGCTGCTCTGATATGTGATGTCACCTGATAGTGAGATGACACAGTTGGTGGACTCTTCAGGTGGTTGATATTGCTTGTCTGGCGTGGCTCGTGTCTCTGTCAGGTAGTCTTTTATAGTTGTAGCTTACTGTGTACAGGTGGGCTGGCATGGCAGGTCTGATATGTGATGTCTCCTGTTAGTGAGGTGGTACAGCTGGCAGGCTGCTCAGGTGGTTGGTATCGCTTGTCTAATGTGGCTTGTCTCTCATAACTTGGCGCTCAGCTGTTCTAATGTGTCTTATCATCATACAGATGGGCCGCTGTGAGTCGTCTCCTGTTGGTGAGATGACACAGCTGGTGGGCTGCTCAGGTGGTTGGTATCGCTTGCCTCAAGTGGCTCGTCATCACCCTAGCAGTAGGTGGCCCCTTCTGGTTTGTCTGGTGGGGTGGCTGACGCGGTTGTCGGGGGGCCTGGACACTCTCTGCAGGTAATGATCAGGGTGCAAGAGTGCCTCCTCTACACCCGCCCGGGTGTCTAAAGGTGTGCCCGATGAGACCTTTGTGGCAGAGTTTCTTCGCAGGTGCAGTTTCAGGTGTGCGCCTCGATGTCAGCACCCAAGTGGAGTGTGGAGGGAAGTGATTTCCACGCACCTGTTAATGGGTTTGTTCTCGTTGGGCAGTGTGGGTGACCCGGTGCCCCCTGCCTTGTGAAGTGGAGGCCCTCATTGCCCCTCAGACGGGCTGGTGCTTCAATGGCTCCTTTGTGAGTGTTTATTTCAGGAATGTCGTGCAAACTCCCCCCATAATGTGGCCATTTCACGCCTTTAACCCTTAATGTGTCCCATCACATACCACGACAGCTCGGAATGCCCAGAATGTTTTTGATCCCCAGGGTGTCCCCCCATTGACAAAGCCACTTCATGTGTGAGCCGAGCGCCAGTGATGGATGGACTTGGACAGATATTTTAGTCAAGGCGTTCAAAGAGGAAGGCATTCCTGATGGAGTGGGCGGTCGTACCCCCCCCACCTCCCCCAGGCTATGGAATGTGATACAGTGGGCTCAGGTTTCCATTAGGGGAGAGTGTTGGTCCTCTCTGTGTGTGTGTGTGTGTGTGTGTGTGTGTGTGTGTGTGTGAGGCTGTGAGGACACTGAAGTGCACACTTGCCAATGTGAGGCCCATCCTTCAAATCCCAAATGTCTCCTATGGGGGGCTTGTCAGGGTCTCTGCAGCAGTCGGTCTCTCCCGTTCTCTGGCAGGTGCATCTTTTCCCTCCTGCTTCATACCACTGGTGGTCTCCCAGTTTTTTTTTTTTTTTTTTTTTGCCCATCTCTCACAGTTTCTGGTGTGATCTTCCTCGATAGCCCCCCATACACTTTCTCCCCAAATGTCCATTGATCTCTCCGTCCTTAAATCCTTGATGACCTCTCCCTGAATCTTATCCCCAATTATCACTTTCTGAATTTTGTCCTCAGTGGTCAGTCATTCATTCAGTTTCAAACCCTCCTTGTCCAAAAACAGGGCTGTGGTGGTCTGCTGGGGCCATCCCGACTAGCGCAGGTCTCATCCTTAAATCACATTCCAATACGAGTCAAACCCCCTGCTCTCCCACTTCAGAATTCTGAACGTAATATTCATGAAGTGTCCAGTGGTTTGCCCTTAAATATTTATTTTTTTATTTCTGGTGGTCTCGTTCTAAATCCCTGGTGTGTCCCAGTGTCCTGTTCCAAGGTCTCCGAGATTACACTTACCTCCCCGAGCCCCCCCTGGTGGTCTGTCTCTGAATCCCACCACCGTATGACGTGTTTTACTGACCTGTCCTTGGTGGCTCTCAGCACTTTCTCTCTGAGTCTCATTTTACCAGGTGGTCCCTTCCTACAGTGAGGTTTTGTAGGGGGTCCCTGACCCTCCCTCCCTGGATTGATCTGAGGGGATGATGAAAGGTGAACCGAAAGTTGAGGGGAATGAATGCCATTTGTCTATAAAGTCACAGTCACGCACACACACACTTCCACGCACACACTCTTACATATTCGCACACACTTACACACACACTCACTCACCTGCACACATACACTCACACACTCACACACACTCACACTCACACACACTCACTACCACGCTCACTCACCTGCACACACACAC
>JANRMT010062857.1:46160223-46190887 GCA_026402145.1 Polypterus bichir lapradei | reverse complement strand
CTGCACACACACACTCACTCATCTGCACACACACTCTTACACACACACTCACACACACTCTTACACATTCACACACTCTCACACTCACTCACACATGCACTCACATGCACACACTCACACTCACACACATACACTCAGATTCACACACTCTTACACTTTCACACACACTCACACGCACACACTCTTACACATTCACACAGATGCACACACACACTCTCACTACCACACTCACTCACCTGCACACACTCACTCACTCACACATATACACACACACTCACACTCTCACACACACACACACACATACACTCACATTCACACACTCTTACACACTCACACACACTCTTACACATTCACACACTCTCACACTCACACACTCTTACACTCACGCACACTCTCATTCACACTCACACACATTCACACACACTCTCACTCACGCACACTCTCATTCACACTCACACACATTCACACACACTCTCACTCACACTCACACATACACTCACATTCACACACTCTTACACTCACACACTCCTCGCTTCTCTCCTACCATCACTCAGGCCGTGGGGCCTCGCTGCGTATACTCTGTGTGTGTATCTGCTGACCCCTGCAGGCCACTCCTGGCACTGCGTTCAGCCCAACTTCACAGGTTTATAACGACTTTTATTGTCACGTGAACAGAACAAAAGAAGCAACAAAACAAATTCATAACCGTGTGTGATGTGTGAGCAGGACTCAAGGGGTTGGCATCTGGGTGTTGTTAACTGTGGGCAGAACGTTATGCCCACCGTGTGAAGTGCCACAAATCCGCAGTGTGAAGCTCAACTTTCCCTTTCTCTGTGCCCGTTTATCTGCTCGTCAGAGGAGAAGTTTGGCGCTCCCGACCCTCAGCACTTTGGAGACGAGAGCGCCGCTCGCCAGACAACCCCACTGGGCTGAGTCAGGAACGGTGGAGAGCGACTGGGGAGGAAGAGGAGGAGGAGAGGAGCCGAGCCGTGTGAAGGTCTGCACAGTTAGTCGTTTTTAAATCGCGATTACAGTTCCGCCTGCCAGTCGTGGAAGGTGACGATGAGCGCTTTCTGTTTGTTTCTCCCGCGCTGTCCCGAGTCACAAACGGCTCTGAATATCAAACCCGTGAGGTCGTGAAGCCACCGAGTCACATGGGCTGAGCGCGAGCGCAGCGGCCAATCAGAGACACTCCCTCACTTACGAACTGCGGGGTAAACGCGTCTTTGGGGGTCTGATCTCAAAGGACATTTTAAAGCGTGTGTCTTGATTTATTTTCTGTTATCAGCGTCTTTCAGAACAAGTGAGAAGTAGAATGACAGCTGGAGCTCAGTCACCTGACGCCGTTGAGACGTTTAAGTACCAAAACGAAGAGAATCGTCTGCAATTTGGAAATATTTGGCTTTGGGAAGTCATTTTGAGCCCCGCTTATTTCTGAACGGGTGTGCTGGAGCCCATCTCAGTCAGCACAGGGCATGAGGCAGGAACAAACCCTGAGGAGGGGGGTTTGGCGTCAGTCCGTCGCAGGGCAAACACATACACACACCAACACACATGTAGGCCAACTGCGGGAGGAAAAGCCACTCAGACACGGGGAGAACACGCAAACTCCACAGCTGGGAGGTGCCAGGATATGAAGCCAGGTGTCCTTACTGGGAGGCAGCAGCGCTGCCACTGTGCCATCATGCCACCCGCTTTTGAAAGCGTGCTGTGCAAACTGCAAACGCCCTGCGTGTAAACATTTAGACAGCCATCGAAAACTGAGCCACGTCGTCCATTAGAGGCCATGGAAGCTAAGCAAGCAGCAGCAAGTCCCAGTGACGCTCGTAGGTCTGTGACACAGGTAGCCATTAGCTTGAAATGTTCAATTTGTCAGACTGCCGATTGCTGATATGAAGCTTCAGTTTTGCTCAAACGAACCAGAAACACGTGAAGCTACAGGAGTCTTAAGACAGTTTAACTCCAGCGGGTCCCAAATCGCGCAAGTCTCAGTACGTTCCAAAGGCACTTCCAAAAATGTCCACTAGAGGGGGATATCACCGTCAAGCCCTGGCTTGTAATGAGGACAAGCCCTGAACGTTTACAAAATCAAACATTTATTTATTCTTCACAGCGAGTATTGCAATCCCTATGAAGCTCCGTGGAGCACAACGGCAACATGAAATTCCCGGCCTTGCAAGGCAAACATCCCAATACAGAAACGGAACAAAAAGCCGAAATATCTGCAAATACAATTAATCAGAAAAACTAAGCCCAAGTACACTGACCAGCTGCTTGGCACTGCCCATCGCCCTATAAATCTGGAGGGTCTCCCACTGGCAGTCCATTTTGATTGAGTTTGGGAGTGGAGAGTTACTGTGATTTTCTGTGCTTATTGAGATTGCAGTTTTTCGACCTCGTCGTCACTGGATGGCGTATTTAGGACGTTATTTCTGTTTAGGCAACTCCTTCATGTCTTTGCCGTCAGCGGAGCTTCATGTTAAGTCAGAGCATTTGGGAAGAAGACTTTTTATTTTATAAAGACTCTACAAGGCGCTTTCTGTGTCTAGCCAGGATTGTTGATGGTGTTTTTCACCCCCTGGTGGGCATTTTTGGAAGTACAGTTTGGAACTCGCGTACTTTGGGACTTTTTTCTTGGCCAGGTTTAGACTTCACGCGACGCGACGCCTGCTGCAGCGGACACTCCTGCTACACAAGCGTTGTGCTGTTTATACTGCGTGCGTACTTTACGTAAATCTGGAAGAATCCAGCAGGTGGCAGTGCGAGATATCATCACGGTGAGCGCAGGTTCGGCTTCGCTGTGTCGTGAATTACCTGGAACAGCCATTAAATTCCGATGACACCTTACCGCAATATCTCTGAAAAGGATGTTTGATGATTAAGTCCATCAATCCAGGGATCTGTCTATTCCAGCAAGCATCGGGCTCGAGGCAGAAACAATCCCTGGATGGGGCATCAGCTCATCGCAAGGTGAATACGAGCACACAGTCACATACACACTGGCGTCATTTTAGTGTCACCACATCTGCATATCTTTGGAAGGAAACCGGAGCCCACAGAGGAAACCCGACAGGAAAACATGGAAACTCCAGGCAGGGAATACCAGCGACGTGACTCCCTGCGAGACAGCAGTGCTACCTGCTCCGCCACCGTGTCACCCCCATGTGTGTAATTATTAACAGTATTTAAACGAAATTAACGATTTATCTGTAAAATGTAACATACATACTTTAATGTATTTCATCATGAAATTGATATCAAGTATAAATCTAAGGATTCTAAATGTGCAGAGGGTTGGAATATCAGACATGTGATGTGCTCAATGTGGCGATCTATTGCTGTTTGTTGCTTCTGTCAGGTCCGGAGGAAGTCCCTGAAAAAGAAGACGGCCCAGAAGATGGCATGTGAGGCTTTTAAAACGTGTCGCGTCATTACGATCGGGAATATGCGACGCTTGAATATCAATGCACCGCCAATGCATTTGTATGTCGGCATTTTGCTTCACCACATCGAACCGTTCATGAAACATCGAAGCGCGCACATCAATGCCGTAGGATCTGCATAGCGGCTTGCTGTCACCTGGCGATAGTAAACAGAGACTCTGACGTCACGTTCCGACTTTTATCACACTGCGCCCCCCGACTTTTTTTGCTGGTACTGCAACTCGCGCATGCGTCGCGTTCATTTCTGAGGGCGCGTCAAATGAACGCTGGGCACGCGTGGCAGCCATGATGCATTCTGAGCGTGAAGTATAACTCCGGTGTTATAAGGAAACATCCTATCCATCGAAATGATCTACTCACTGATACTACGCATGCGCAGACCAAAATTACGCAACTTAGCCTTACTACATTAATGCATTCTTTACAGTTTACTGCATATTTACTGTCAACATTTTATAAGTTGTATATTTTGCATGTGTGACTTTTAATCTTGCACAGGCCATTGTATCCATGCACGAGTAATGACCGTCTTGTGAAATCTTTGCATCAGGCTGTGTCTCTTTCGGGCATTAAATGATGCATATAGAATAAATTGAGAAATGTTAACATTTCCATAAATTTGATAGACGACTTTTAAATACAACATGTTAAATGATGACATGGTATAACGTTATAAGTTTAATGTTACGACTTACAATAAACTGCGGTAGGATACTTCGACAAAGTAGGACAAATCGATAGAACACCGGCCTTAGAGTGTGTGTGTGTGTGTGTGTCTACTAATGCACAAGCGAGACGAACACATCAGCAAAACGAAATAGCTGAACAGCGTCATATGCGACGTGAGAGAAACAGTCGTAGTTCAAGAAAACGATTAGCTGAGCAGTCGTTCCTAGGAGCCCGGGCTTAAACAGCTAGTATCTTATTTGTCAGGGGTCGCCAACTCCGGTCCTGGAGGACCACCAATTCATTCTAACCTTTTTCTTAATTAGTGACCCGTTTCTGCTGCTAATTAACTTGTTTTGAATTCATTTTAATTGACTTGCTCTTTTCAAATTGTGTCTTCTTCCTTAATTAGCCGCCAAACGATGAGATACAAAATGAGCCAAAGCAGGACCAGCAAACTGTGACCGTCACACAATATCAGAGAATAAAGAAAGATGAAGGTCTCGGGAGTGTTGATCAGCTCAGGTCCACAGAATATTTCACCACTGGTCTTAGAGAGGAGAAAATCCACAATTTCAGAAATGTCTGCTAATGGACCACGAGAGCAGCAGCAAGCCATGGAATTAAAGAGCGGGTTTAATTAACAAGAAGAATCAGCGCCTAATTAAGGAACTGGTTGGAGTTTGAGGCCCTGACTTCGTCTGTCGGCTCACCCATCCATCCATCAACTATCCAACCCGCTATATCGTAACTACAGGGTCACGGGGGTCTGCTGGAGCCAACACAGGGCGCTTGGCAGGAAGCAAACCCCGGGCAGGGCACCAGCCCACCACAGGGCACTGTTGGCTCACTCACTTCACATTTCACTTCTGTTTGGGTGCCAATTAAGGAAAGAAATGAAGCAAATCAGAGGAACAAATCTTTAAGCAAGTCAACTAAAATGAATTCAAAAGAAGTCAATTAAGCAGCAAAATCAGGTCACTAATTAAGAAAAGGGTTAGAATGAAAACCTGCAGCCACTGGGGCCCTCCAGGACCGGAGTTGGGCACCCCTGTTATATGTTGTAGGGGATTTTTGGGGTGACTGGCAATGGGGCACCACTGTGTGTGTGTGGTACTGAAGGTGGTAGTGGCAGGCAGGGTGGCGCGGTGGTTAAGGCTTTGGACTTGTGGGTTCAAATCCCACCTCTGGGACTGTGTGACCCGCCTGTGCTCCAATTGGAAAGTATGTTTGTAAGTCACTTTGGATTAAGGGCGCTGGTAGAATAAATAAATGTAAATGCTGGTAAGTCTTACAACTCTCTCAGAAATGTGGCACCTTAGCAGAAGGGGACTTGAGCGAGCAGGATGGCCAGTGCAGGCTGTAAATCAGGACTTTCAGGGGACAAAATCATCCAACTCCCCAATCACCCTGATTACGCTCAGCAGTGCAACCCCCCCCCCCCCCCAGTTGTGACAGTGACACTCCACCCCCCCTCAACAAGGATTGATGTCAGTTCTCCAGGGATGCACAACAGAACAAAAGGTAACAATTGAAGGAGGACAAGGACAGCAGCTCTCCAGGGGGCACGAGCAGCTACAACCCCAGACGTAGACCGGGGGGATTGGGACGATGATGAGCTGATATTCCACAGCAATACACGCCGTGAGGGTTGCAAGTAAAAAAAAAATAAAAAAATGTTTTCAGAACCCCTGCTGGTCCAACAATTACAGCTGAAAAGTCCAACATCTCTGCACAATGGAATGTGGTGGGACTCTAAGGACCCTCAAATCCTGACTGGAGGTTTTGGAGAATCTCGGAGGTCAGTGTGCCACGCTTGTTGGGCTCAATGACGAGTCCTTGTCACGTTCAGGTGTCTCGGCCGCTTTGGCCCCCATGCGGACATTGACCTTTACCCACCTTTGTGTCTTACAGGAAGTCATGGAAGGAATGACGAAGGTTGGGAAAGTCGTGGAGCCGGACGCTGGTCAGCAAAGGTACGGTGAACGTATCAGACACACGTGTGGGGGAAATTTCTGGAAATCCTCAAGTGTGGGGAGCAGGAACAAAAATGACAGAACCCAACATCTGACCGAGTGTCCTCGCAGGGTCAGATCAGGCATCTTCAGCGCTGAATCTGCACTCGGGTCTTCTGCTGTGCCACCCGCTTCCAGCGCCGCCCGGCTGTGCCCCACTCAGGAGCACCCCGTATGACACACAATGAGCCTACCCAAGGCCAGGGTCCCAATCCGACGCTCGCCAGTGGCCACAAAATAAGGGGCGGTGGGCTTTATAGGCAGGGTGACGCGTCAGAGCAAAGTGCTGACTGAAGGGCCCGTTTCAAGTCGGGCGCGCGCATCCCCGGACGCGCTCACGAACAGCGGATGCGCGCGCTGGTCTGTTTCTAGTTCAAGTGTTCAAGTGCGCGACGCTGTGCGACAGCAGAATCCCCCCGGCCATCTCCCCAAAGTTTCGTTCGTTGCCTTTACGTATCGACGTCGCGGATATTTACATGACGTTTGTTGAGGAATTAAATACCGCTGATGATGTTTGCCATCTGGATTGCAGTGCTGCAGAAGGCACATCGATGACGTCCTGGTAGATAAAAGCTGAGAGGGTTAGAGTTAGAGAAAGCTGATAAGACCCGTTTGTATGACGGCCCCCACACACACCCCCCTCCAAACCCCCAAATCAGGTGAACAAGCTAAGGGCCCCCTTCCTCAATCCTCACATCCTCTCGCCGCTCCTGTTGTAAACATTTAATTCAGTGAAGCTCACACTCGACATTTACGCTGACAGTGAATGATAATTCATTTTTACTAACAATGTATTTGTTTTCCACTTTATTAATATTCATGTATGAAACGTTTGCTTGTTTTTTTTATCATATGGCCATTGTTACTTGTCCATGTGTGGCTCTGCTGTCCATATGCTAATTATCCTCTTCTTAGGTCCCAGTATGTTGCCGGTTTTTGCATATTCGGCTGCTCAGATTAGAACGCTTGAAGCACATCCCATAATATGTCTCTCTTTTTCCTCGTTCCAGCTTTTACGACAGAAAGTTTCGCGTCTTCCTCAGGCTGGCGGAGCAGCAGCGCGAGTGCAGAGCCCTGATGCGCGACTGATGGGGCGTGGCCGCCTGTGACGTCACAGACAGCGCGCGCACTCGCTTTACTGGAATCCCTTCGGCCTGCGGGGTCCAACCAGGTCAGCCACACCTGCCGCCTTCGGATCAAAGAGGAGCTGTGCTGCCCCCTGCAAACTCAAACCGATATAAGAGGGATCTGTGCAGTAAATGGGCACAATCGGGTACCAGATGACTGATAATAATGGGAATGCCAATGGAGTCCATGATGAATAAATGTGCCAGTGAGAATTCTCCATGGGGTCTGCTGTTTTACTAGAGGTGGGCAAAATCGTGCCACACTACCAACAGATTCCTCTTGTCGTGAGCTTAGTGACCAGTGAGATTTGTCACTCACTGTACAGGATGGCGGTTGCCCATTGGGTGTCCCGTGATATTAGAGCCAATCCAAAGGCTGTTAGCCCCTTCCTAATCAGGGCCATCTTAACAACATCATAGCTTACCAAAGGGCAAAGTAATGCGCTGGGTCCCCTGTTTTGATAGGAAAACAGAAACATCGTGGGCCCCCAGCCGGTGCCCATACGTTAAGACGGCCCTGTATTCCAATGCCGATATCAGCTCCTGGGGGGCGTTAGTGGGCGCTATAAAGAGGCGAGCCTCAGTGTCTCCTCTCCCCATAATAATTTCTTATGAGGTTTATCGCCGTCCTTGTCCTCCTCAGTGTGACCGGCTGGGACCAAATGACTTGACTCCACGGTTTGTGACGCATTTGCCCGTTCGCTCCTCTGCCGTCACTTCTCGATTTGCGCAGAAGGTTCTGCTCGCCCCCTACAGGACATCTCGTGTGCTGCTGCTGCTGCTGCTGCTGCTGCTGCTGCTGCTGTTCTGGACATTTGCACGGTCAGGCGCCATCTGCTGGTGGATGTTTATCATGCAGGCCAGGACCAGAAATACGACAACAAGGTCGTCGACGGCCCCGAGGACCCAACAGAACGGCTCAGGAATGACATCCACCGAGAGAGTTAGGGACAGGACAGCGCCAAAGAAGCAGACCACGATCCTCAAGCAGAAGATCCAGATGAGCCCGGACATGGTGAAGAGGCCCCGGAGCATCAGATGGAGGAAGAGCGGCATGTCGTAGAGATAATCGGACATCTGCACAGGGAAGAGAGAAGGCACAAGGGGGGTGAGCGGCGGCCGTCGGGGTGCCCTCTGGTGGCACAGAAGAGTAAAACGGTGCACTTACTGGCCGAGGCTGACCCGAGAAGCGCTTGTTGTAGTCCCCGATGTCCCGCAGCACCTGCTCTTCTGGAGCACCTCGTCGAGTGTCACCAGAGAGGCTGTACATGGAGGTCACCTGTCGGAATGACAAACATTCCGTGATTCAATATAGCGCCTTTCACTGCAATCACACCACAAGGCACTTTGTGAAGCTAACAAAAGAAAGATGACAGGGTCACCCAGGAAGAATCCAGGGGCATGGCCTCTGTTATATGGTGCCTTTCACCATCGATGCCCCTGACCCGTCATTCTGGTCACTGGACGCCCAGGCTGCTCTTCATTTTCATTCTGGTCAGCATAAAAACTCAGAAGGCAGAGGTTGGCCAGCGTGTGCCCTGGGTGCCATGCCCACTCACTTATCATAGCAAAGAATGGCGCGTGCAAGTAAGAATTGCCTTCTACGTGTGACAGTAAGGACCCGATAGGCCGTGGCAGTTAAACAAGAGGATTGTCAGGCACCTCCTCACTTCTCACCTTCTGTCTGCAGAGAGGACAGCTAATGGCGCCAAGCCAGGGTCCGTGTCTCCAGTATGCCAGCAGACAAGGCGCTGGGGGGAAGAAAAGACAACAGTGGTGCGTTAGCCTGCGAACAGTCCAAGCCTTCATCTCCCACGTCTTATTAAAATAAGTGGGGGGCAATCACCCCCTTCTGTACCATCATTCATGACTGTCCCATTTAAGGTGGCACTTCTGGTGACATGTTGCTTGTTGGGATTCAGTTAAAACATTCCACCCTACCAGTGCCATTGAACCCCCTGGCATGTATGCCCTGTCTGCACCGTCCACAAGTGGAGCCCACCACACTTCCCCAACAGTTGACAAGAGTTGCGTCGTTCTCAGCTTAGTGGTCACATTGATGAGAAGAGGTGGGCTAGGAGAGATGGGACCCTCACGTTCTTAGAGGATGCTTTGAGTCTTCTGGAGGAGGAAGGTGCAGTCTACACCATGTGGGTCCGGTGGGCCCAGCACTTGTTAGTTTTAACACAACACCAGTTTAATCCAGTTTAGGGTTGTGTGGTGGGGGGCATTGCCCCCTCTAAGGTGCACACATGTGTGGGTGCGCACAGCTCTTTATGCTAAAGTGCACACGATTTTTGTGCAGTTGCAGACAAAGAAGCAAGTCAGGAAATCCAGTGGTGCCCCCCGACCCCCCCCTCGAAGATTTACAGAAAATGGAGGGCACAACGGCCCACAGGTCAATCCTTTAGAAATGAAAATGGAGCTGATACCTTTAATCACACTTGTGCCCATTCATGTAACAGATGGGGGGTGCAGGGTCTGCAGGGAGTTTGGGGGGGGGCACCACACGTGCTGCTTGTTAAATGACTCTGATCTGCAGGGGGCGGAGCCTCATGTGCTGCCAGTGTGACAAGTCTGAGCTGCAGGGGGCGGAGCCTCATGTGTTGCCAATGCAGTGACTCTGATCTCGGATGATGCAAGTACACCAGTAAAGAATGCTACTGAAGGCAGACCTCAAGGTCCACCACAGACCCTTAACCCCCTAAGCCCTTAAAGTCCCTTACAAAACCAAAGTGACACCTGACCTAATGATTTATATGCGCTACCACTGGAGGCCAGCAGATGGAGATGCTTCCAAATGTTACATAGTGTAGTCTGAAGCTGCTATTGTCCCGTCCAGAGTTGGTTCCTGCCTTGCCCCCAATGCTGCGCTATGTAAAATATGACCCCCACTAGTTCACTTTACATGGTGCTGGTCACACCATAGAAATATGGAGACATTGCTCTGTACTTCTAAAAACTGCTGTTCATTATGGGAGGAAGTCATTTATTTTTTGTACCACACCGGCCCATTCTTAAGGAACTGGATGATTGACAGTCCGCGTTTAACGTGCAGAGCCGAGGGGGCGGAGTCACTTGTGCTTGCCTTCCAACCAGAAAACGGGTGATTGGCAGTTAGTGGGCGGGGCCACACGTTGGCGTAGCATAAAAGGAACTTCGCTGAATAATTGAAGTCTTTGGGTTGACAAAGTAAGCGACAGCAGCTGATGCGGTGTGGACAGTTTATGAAGACGATGACCCCCCCCCCCAGGAGATGGGTCCACACTTTACCTGCCGTCTTTTGAGGAGGACTGTGACATTAAACTGGAATTCCAGGCGAGCGGACTCCATGCAACCCTTGTTACCGCTTCGTCAATGTTGTTAAATTGGGCCTGTGATGACCGTTACTTTTCTCAACCCATATATAGTGCATTTTATATTTTTATTGTCTCCGTTTATAATTTACGCCCGATATTAAAACACGTCCCCAGTGTCTTTTTTTGGTTTAAATGCAGCGACAAACTGGTAGTCGGAATGAAAACTGCAAGCGTTTCCGCACGATGCCAAAGATATGCCAGTGTCAAGAAGAAGATGGCAGGTCGTCTTTCACACATACCACCCACTGCACAGGTATAACGGCTGGCCGCCAGTCCTTCTGCATTTCCACTCGTGTTAAACGTGACTACCGTTGCCTATTTCTGGCCACCTCGGGATTTGGTGTTTTAATGTGTGCCACCCGATTGTGACGCACGTTAATGCGGCGTGTAAACGCGTGGACTTCGATGACGATTTCGGTCCCGTGGCTGCTGGTGGTTTTCCTAACCCGCTTTAATTTCCAAGCTAAGAAAAGAGGATAAACAGGGAAGGCAATTTAAAGAAAGACGTCACCGCGCCACCCGCACGTCTTTAGACCCAAAATGTGGCGGCTGTGCCGTCGGTGTATTTTGACTCCATTAGCTTAGGAAGAGAGCGGCGTTTCCTGCGGGACTTTAGTCGGAATGCCCGTCGTAAAAGACCTAATAAACGTGCCGTGAGGGTAAAGTGCTGCCGATGGCGGTCCATCCTCCTCCTCCTCACCTCCGGGGCAGCCCGTGTATGATAAACTTGGCGCGCGGCGTTGACGTCATACACGTGCAGCGCGGGAAGGCTGAGCAGTAAACGGAAACACGCGGGAAAAACTCAACTGCGCGTCTCTTGAGCTCTGCGGTTTTATCCGAACGTCCGATGATTCGTCCTTAAATACTCGCGCCGCTGGACCGTTTAAAAGGGACCAACACCCGAATTACTAAACTTAAACACTTGAAACCATCCAGCAGTGCCGGCGGTCCTACTTACCGCAGAAGAGGTGGCCGCAGTTCGTCTCCACTGGGCAGCAGGCGGCGTGCAGGCACACCGGGCAGAGCGAATCGCCGTGGAAGTGGCGCCTGCGGGGCTCCTGGAAGACAGCGAAGGTACGGTAAGGTTGTGACTTTAGGCTCCTTAGTGCCTTTAATGGCTTGCGCTTTGTACAGCAGCCTGATCATCATCATCATATAGCGCCTTTCCTGGCTTGTTCTCCAGAAAGCAATCGGTTTATCATTACACAGCATATTTCATGATTAGGAACTTGTCACTCACCTTGTGACCCAAATGTGCCACTCCGCGTCTCCCTTGGGGATGCCAATGGCTTCCATTTGCCCATCTTTCTTTGTGGCTGCTGTAAGACAAAAAATAAAATGGACGCATCATCAGCGTGCTGAGCCTGAAGTGACAGTGGCTGCCATTCCTGCGACAGGTGAGTGACACGTGTGGTAGCCCCCAATCAGCACTGGTGACGCTTAGCCTTCCTTAATTTAGTGAGCTCCTTGTGTTCAGAAAGGCGAGTCATTGTTTTGAGAAACTGAAAGTCTACCGCAGACAATGGATTGACGTGGGCGCCACCTTGTGGTCAATTTACTAGTTTTATAAAATCAAGACCGGAATGAACGGCGCTATTTAAAATGAACGACTGTGTGGTGACGCTCATCATGAAGGTCCCTCCATTGTACGCCATGACAGGAGCTAAACGAACTGAAGACCAGCTTACTGTGAGATTACTGAGGTCGACATCTGAAGGCGCCGCTGGTGCAAATTAGGAGCCCCCTGTGGACAGGCCCGCTGACCAGTGCAAGGCAGGAACCTACTCTGGACGGGATGCCCCTGCATCACATATTTTGTTAACTGGTGGGCACTTTTTTTCCATTATGTGTGTCCACTTAATCAAAGGGAGAAGTGCGGGGTGCTGGAGCCCCCTGGTATGGCTTTGGGTGCCAGGCAGGATTAAACCCTGGGCGGGCTGCCATTCTGTCACTGGGCACCCCCATTAGAGTTGCCAATCAGACTAAACTTGCATGTCCTCCAGAGGAAGTGCCATGGGCGTTGTAGTGGTTTGGGGGAGTGTAAAAGATTACCCAGTGCCCACCTGTTGGGTTGGGGGGGTCTCAAAACCTAGAGTGTTAAGTTTTTTTTCGAGAGGAAGGGGCCCACAGGGGCTGCTTATTTATAGGGCCCAGAGTTCTGTGCTACACCCCTGGAAGTGCCCACCCAGAGACATGGGCAGAAGATGCAGATGCCACACAGACAAAAATCAGGACAGGATTTGACCCCAAGACCCTGGAGCTGTGAGGCAGGCTGCCCCTTATATTCTGTGTGGAGTGTTTTGGAGTGGCCAATGCACGAAAGGCGCTATATAATGTGAAGTGATTGCTCTGAAGGGGGCTTCAGGATGATGTTTATTATGAACGATGTTCTAGGAAGGAGGGGGGCACAAACAAACTGTCTGGTCAGCAAAATATGTGATGGCCCGGTGCCCTGTTCAGAGTGGGCACCCAAAGGTGTCAGGACAGCATCCTGCACCCCTCACATCTCGCATGGATGAAATGGGGGCAGACAATAGAGCCTGGAGGGAGTAACTTCAAAAGAACTCCTGAATGAATATGTGAGGGTCTGGAGTCCCACCCAGAGTCGGCTCCTGCCTCGCACCCGAAGCTGCCTGAGTGGGCTGCACCCCTCACTTAGCTCAGGTAAGGGGACACAGGATAACAAACCGCTAAAGATAAAAAGCTCTGACCAGTGACTAAGCTGAACACTCCGGTGGATGTATGTGATGGAGTGGCAGCCTGCCTCGTACCTGAAGTGGCACCACTTGGGTCACCTGAGCCAACTAGCGGGGGATAAGCAAAAAAAGGCACAAGTGGAGCGAATCACTTTGGTGTGATGGCCTGGTGGTCCTTGCAGGGTTCATTCCTGCCTCGTACCCAAAGCTGCCAGGTCAGGCTGCACCCTTCATTTTGATCAACTAGGGAGTGAAAACGGATAAAGAAAAATAAAACCACTAAAGATAACAAGAGGAGACTGCCTACTAAAATAACCAGGTAGGTGTGGTGGGCTGGCTGCCCGTTCAGAGTGGGTTCCTGCTTAGCGCCCGATGCTGCCAGGAGGGGCTCCAGCCCAAACACCCCCCACACCCCAGGGCTGGAGGTTAAAGACCATGGATGGGCCAACTAAACATTAATTAAAGGCCCCCAGGTCAGTCGTCCACATACTATGAATGGTCGTGTAGATGTGGTGGGCTGGCATCTCGTCCAGGGTGGGTTCCTGCTTAGCACACAATGCTGCCAGCCTCTGCTCCCTCACACTGGTAATGGCATTCATTGAAAGCTCTGTTTGAAGATGGCACTCCCTGTGGACCCCCGGTGACCGACTGGGCAGCACCAGCCTTCTCGTGCTTTACAGTCCAATGGGGCAACATCCCCCGTGCTGAGGCGCTATATAGTGGTGTGTTAGGGTCTTCGATTTCCGAGGGGCGCTACATAAAACATGAACAGTTAGAGCAAATGGAAACTGAGGGTGACTGGACGGGACCACTCTGTGTGTTACCACTGGACAGGTGAATACTTAATGGGACAAATATAGCGCCTTTAACTAAGGAGCCCTCCCACTGCATACCCTGCACGGATGAGACTGTCCTGTGGGGGGCGCCCACCACCCCGTCACCCCATGGCATTCATTTCCTTCTCTTTGTTTTGGGTGTAAAAATACCCGACCATCCTCATCGATCGGTTTGAGTGACCCTGACGGCGTTTACTTTGGCTCACTCGGCCAAGGTCACTCTGGCATCTGTGCCAGCCCACGGTGACAAAAGTGGCCCCCCCTGCTGTGGCGTTTTTTTACACACTGCATGTGGAGGACCGCCGGCCAAGAGCTATGAGGAGTTTGGCTCGGTGATCTTTGGTATTTACAGTATTTGTATTGTGCCTTAAGGTGACTTCGATGACACAGCCTCGCCTCACACAGGGGCACAAAGCCCCCAGGGACTGAGTAGACCCTCAAGGGTTCTATAGGCTCTGCGTGAGAGCCTGGGTGGGGGTCCGGGTGAAGTGTGGGACTGCACTTACCTGACAGGGGTACGGCGGAGCAGTTTGTGTGTTATATAGCGCCTTTCACATCATCAACTGTAAAATGAGTGCGGGCAGAAAACAATAGAAATTAAAAAGAAAAAAAGAAATGAAAGTCGTCAGGGGGTCCACCAGTGTAAACAGCGAGTGAAGACCAAGACCCTCAACTCAGTCAGTCTCCCAGGTCCTGTGGCTCTCATCATCCCATCTCCAGTTTGCAGGTCTGCTGTATATGAGAGGGACCACCAATTATGGCAGTGGCTGTCTGGGGTGTGAAATCTGAGAGGATCCTGAGAGACCCCGAGTATCACCCCCTTTACTGAGGACCCTCACAGTATTACCCCCCCTCCCTCCCCCAAACCTCCAGTCTCCGAGGACCTTGAGGGTCTCAGACAAGTCCAAGAGTCACCTTTGGTGTCAAGCCCAGCAGGTCACCAAGATGACCCACATAGAACCTCAGACTCGAATTCCAGTGGGGGGTCCAAGTTCATGCAGTCCAATCTTTGGTAGCCCGAGACCCCAGTGAACGAGTCATCTCATCTTAATTATGGCTCAGACTGAAATAGCAAGGGCGCCCAACCAGTGCTGACCATCAGGGTCCCCCACTGTCCTTGTAGAGGACTTCTGAGAGAACATAAAGACATGAGGGCCCCTTCAATCAAGCTCAGGGGGTCTCCACAGGGGTCTCAGTTCACTGCCCACATGACCCACAAGGTCCCCCTCGAATCGGAGGGTTCCAGCCTGCAGTGCCAGCTGTTGCTCATAAACCCGTCACTTCCTGGTTGTGTCGTCTGTTGTGCCACACAAGTTCCTACATAAATAAGAGGTGCATGTGGTGGACCCCTGAGGACCACTGGGGTGTGCCAATCACAGCAAACCAATACAATTTACCTTTGTAATAATTTTTATTTAAATAGCACCTTTTCTCAAAACAAAGCACCCTGGCAGACCTTGAGGGTCCCATAGGCTTGGCTGAGTGTAAATGAGGTGACATTAATGACAGAATGAAACACGGCGCCCCCTGGAGACCCCAGCTGTCTTCCTCTTACCTCTCTTGAGTGTCCGAACTGCAGGTTTCCATGGTCCGCAGAGGTGCCCTGATGTCCCCAAATCTCTTTTCACCCAAGCTGCTCTGAGGAGGTACTTGGTGGTTAGGATTCAATCCAATGCCCGTTAGTCCAGCTGTGCCCGTTCCACCCAGATGGACAAATCCAGACAGACGCCAATGCAGCCGAGTGCTTTAAAACACAACACAACTCGCTAATGCAGTGCCACGTCCCCTTCTCACCCTGAGACGTGCCGCTTCTGCTCAAACATTAACTTGGCCTTGCCTTCTGGTCACTGTGCCACCTTGACCCGCCTTCTGCAGCGGGAGTGGGGGCTGCCCACAGGAAGTCATCGAGGCTGGCAATCATTTACTAGCTGCTTGCAAAACACCGGAGGTGGACTGGGGCCTGGAGTTTACAGAGTTGTCACCAGCTTGCCAGTCTCATGACAACAATATGGTGTTACTGTAGGTGCTCAGGGCATCGTGGCACTATGCCTGGAGAAATGAAGGGCACCCAAACGAGTGCATCTGATAGCCGCATAACCCACAAACGTCGCTTCGATTGTCCCACATGATCATCTCCTTATTTTACCCCACAGCCTCATCTTTATGTTTATGAACCTTGTAAAATGCCAATCGGCCACATGTGAGTGGGCTCTGTGATAGACTGGCACGTCATCAAGGCTTGTAAACAATGCTGCCAGGTACGTAGGTTACTGAAAGAAGAGGGTTTGAGAATCACAGTGGCACAGAGGTTAGTGTACTCATTTGGCCTTGCTATGATAACTCTTGAGTGTAACTCGGTGTGGTTTGAGTGGGCACTGCCACAGACTGGCATCTCAACCAGGTTTGGTTCCTGCCCTCTACCTGATGCTGCTGGGGTAGACTCTGTCCCCCCCGTAACACCCACTTGATGAATTAGCTGTGCTCATGAATGGATTATGTTAAGAGCGCTGCTGACTGGGGGTCTCCCATTTATTTTATGGGTGCCCAGTAATTCCAGTTTCTACATGCTGTGCCCATTGCCACTTTCTGTCTTTTCACCAGAATTTTTAAGGCTTAGGAAAACATCCAAACTGAAGTTTAGGGATTCCTTGGGCTGCCCACCTCTGGGCCTGCTTGTTCTGCTCCTTCATTCCAGACACTGCACTGCCGTGGTCTGCTTGTGCCACACCTAAACTCGTGTTCTGCCCGCTTGCTGCTCCTCTTCTGCTTATTTCATTATATTGCTGATAACTGACGATGGCACAGCGGTTAGTGCTGCTGCCCTACTGATCCCAGATTCAAATCCTGTGCGCAGTTTGCATATTGTCCTCGTGTCTGTGTCACATCCCCAGATAACGTGTGTGTTAGGCTAACTGCCACCTCTAAACTGGCACCATGTGAGTGGTCCTGTGATGAAGTGCCATCTGCTCAATGTTGCTTAGATGAACTCTAACTGCACACCACTGACCTGCATTAAGTAGATGTGCTGATGTAGGGGTTTAGTGCCAAGTTTGTATGCCCCCCCCCAATCCCCAAAAATGTGTGCATTAGGACAACTGGGGACTTTACACTGGGTTCTGTGACGGACTGGCATACAATCCAGGATTGGTTCCTGCCTTGTGCCCAGTGCTGCTAAGATAGACTTCCCCTTCTTTGTGTTGGGGTAGCATGTTGGCATAGTGGTTAGCCCCCTTTTATCTCACAGATCCAACATCTTGGGTTCAAATCCTGTCCCTAGTTGCCTTAAGGTTAACTGCCCACTCTAAACTGGCACAATATGAGTGGTCCTGTGATGGAGTGCCATCTGCTCAATGCAGTGGAGATGGATTCCTGCATTAAGTAGATGTGCTAATGAATGGATTTGCACACTAACCCCAAATTCTCAAAGACAACTTGAAACTGGCACAGAGTGAGTGTGCCCAGTGGTGGACTGGCACACCATGACACCTGCTTAATTATTCTGGCATGGACTTCAGCACCTGCAGCACTAACCTGAATTAAGTGGATAAATGGATTCAGTGCCAAGTTGGCATGTTGTCCCCATGTTGGTGTAAGTTATGTTAATTGGCACCCTGTATGATGAGGTGCCATCCCGTGCAGGGCTGCTGGCTCCTGCCATCTGCTTAACTGAACCGGGATAGACCCCAGCCCCAGCAATGCTGACTTGGTTTAAGGGACGGGTTTACTGTTGACTTTGCATGTCCTCCCCGTGTCTGCTTGAGTCCTCATCTCACATCTTCAAAGGTGTGTGTGTGAGGTTAACTGGCAACTCTAAACTGGCACCAAGTGAGTGGGTCCAGGGATGGACTGGTGTGCCATCTGAAATTGGTTCCTGCATTATGCCCAGCACTGCCAAGATAGGCTCCAACCCCTTTGACGTTATATTTTAGTGTTGGGGTGCCATGTTGGCACAGTGGTTAGCCCAGCTGTCTCACTGCTCCAGCATTCTTGATTCAAATGCTAGCCCAGTTGTTGCCCATGTGGGGTCAGCATGGAGTTTCTACTTCCATGCCCAAGACATTGGCTGATGTTAGAGGGTCATGTGAAGGATTTGGTCTAATTCCTACCTTGTGCTTGATGCTGCCAGCTTAGTCTCCTGCCACTTGACGCCCTCTTGGATTAGGTGGGTTTCAGAATGTGTGATTGTGTAGTTTTGTGTTTAATGTTTGTATCCACACTTTTTAATCTGTAAGCCCCATGTGGTACCCAGAGGGTCTTCTGTGGGTGCTGCCCCTGTGTGTGCCTGTTTGCTACCCCAAAGTGCACCCCTTCCATATGCTTACTAGGGATGTCTCTTTATGAATGAGACAGCAGAATACCGCTCAGTTGGCAGAGTTGGTTAAAAACCCATCATGTTTATCACAGCCTGGCAAAGAGGAGGGTGAGGGACCCGCCCATTCAGCGCCACCCTGCCAACACTTCCATGCCTTCTACTGCGACCTGGTGTGAAGAAATGGCGTCTCACACGTCGAGCATCACACACCCCTCAGCGTGAGGAGTCAGTGATCAGAGTAACAAAGGAGTGCCAGGAGAGGCGGGCGTCATTAATAATAATAATAATTAATAATCACCCTGGGCAGACGGGCATGTGGTGCCACCAGAGCAGGGGACGGCCAACTCCATGCTGCTGCAGCCTACTAGCTGTGGTGCCAAATTCACCCCTGCCATCCTAAGAAATGTAATGGCAATAGAGAGGGCTGTGAAAAAGTATTTGCACCCTTCCTAATAGCCTGGTGCAGGTCCCAGAGTTTAAAATCTTTGTATTTGGGCACTTGGGTGTGACTGATTCAAGGGTGGCCTTGTGGGTCCTGTGGGCAGTGGACTGAGGGAGATGAGGATAACAGACCTCTATGACCTGCAGGGGCTGGAATCCGGGACCCTCGGCGTCTCCTGAGGAGTCTCATTTCAGACCTTAGTGGACGCCCCCTTGAGGTTGATTGAGGGAGCCCTCAGGTCTTTGTGGTCCCTCAGCCATCCTCTACGAGGACAGTGAAAAATGGGAAGTGAACGGAATGGACCTTAATTAACGACGGGGGCAAATCACATTGAAAACATCCTCTTACGTACTTTCTTCCTGTGTCGCCCCAGTAGTTTATAAGTTTAATGCATCTGTGCCAGTCGGTTTATAACTTAATGGTAGAGGGAATGGAAAATAAGTACGGACGCCACAGGACCAGATGCTATTTGAATTAGTTTATTGCCCGGGAGTGGAAAACCGTGCAGAGACGCATAAAAAGATCAAAGGCTTGGAGCAGAACCGTCCGTCATAAAGTCAGCCAGCCGTTCAGACGCAGGCAACATCACGGGAGTCCTAAAATCACTTGGAAAAGCGGGCACGGAGGTCAGGTGGGCACCGTCCAAAACCCCAGGAAACCCTGTGGAATCTTTATAAACTGAAAAGGTTTATTCTTGATGAGACGTCACGTGAACCACCGTTGAGAGCAAAGATGTAAAGGAGTTGTCTGAGGCGATAAGGTGATCCGAGCAAAGGAAATCCAAAGTCAAAAAACCAGGAGTGCTGCCCCTTCGACCTTCTCGTATACTCGATATGGGGATGGAGATTTGAGGATTCTATTTTTATATCATGTACGTACATTAAAGAACCACCAACAACAAACCAAATCAAATGAATACGATATCGAACAATTATTAAAAAAGCAAAGCTGAATCAATCGGACTCTGCAGCTGCAGGAATAAAAAGGAAAGAAACGCTTCAGGTGAGCAGAGAGAAGACGAAAGGTGACAGAAATCGACGTCTCCTACCAAAACACTGGCATATACTGTACTGGTATAAATATGGAGGACCTGAGTGACAGCAAACTCAAGTGACCGCGTTTAGAGACACACAAACACACACACACACAGACACGCATGCTGACACACAGATACACACACAAACACACATCCATACTCAAACACACACTCATCAGTACTCGCACATACACGCAGACACACACACACACACACACCTTACCTTTCTGGGTCCTTCACCAATGGAATAGCTCAGGCCAAGCCACCCCACCTTAAGTCATTTGGTTTCTTGTCACCTCCCTTCAAACAAACAACCAAGAAAGGAAAGGCAAGTCAGTAAGCAGTAGAACTCTCAGTCATTAAAACCAGCATTCCTGAAACTTTGGGGGTAGAAGAAATGGTTCATGCTTTTTTCTTTGCTCTTTAAACATAATAACAAGTAAAGTGCTGATTCTACAAATAAAGACGTGTGAAATATCGATCAACTCATGTGTGACATTTCACTCCACCACACTAGACAATAAGGCAGTCCCAGCCAATCACAAATCGAAAGGGAGGTCAAAGTACAGGACAGAAGGGTCAAAAATATCCTGAAATATCCAAACACACAGCAGAAACACAGAAACTCCCCAAAACTCCACCAGGAACTGAGGGAGACCCTCTGGATTTGTAGGCTGGAGGGCTGCTCCTGGCGGTGATAAACAGGTGGGCTCGGCGTCTTGGGGGGGACCCCCAACAAAACACATGGCACCGATACACAGGATACGAATAATAAACAAGAGCAATATTCATGTCAACAAAAGAATCAATCAAAAGGACGTAAAACAAAGATCTGAACCCCAGCCAGGGAAGAATCCTGGCAGAAACCCAACAGTCTGATGTTGTCCTTGGCGTTTTGTTTTGTTCATTTAGCAGTCGGCGTGATGCATCAGTTATGTTTGTTGACATTCAGGCAATTTGGCCTCCCATTCTCTTCCTTTTCTGACGTTCTCAGTTGTCTTGGTCTCTGCATCGTCGCTCTTTACATCATTTTCAGATGTCGTTGTGTTCCTACATTTCTTTGTTTCTTTTGTTCCAGTCCTGGGTCATTCAGACAGGCTGTTATGTGTGTTGATGTTTTCACGAGGGGCTCCGTGTTCTTATATTTAGCTGTGGGTTCCTCCCCTGGCTGGGGTTCATATCCTTGTTTTATGTTAATGTTACTTTGTTCTCTATGCCTGCGCTCTTTTCTATGCGTTTCGTGGGTGGTTCCCTCCAAGGGGCGGGGCCACCTGCCAATCACTGCCAGTGACCCCGCCTCCATCCCTAGAAATGCAGACAGAGTCTCCCGCAGCACCTGCTGGTTCATTTTCAATGCGCTTGAGAGGGTTTGGTGATTCGTGTGATTCTTCTGTGCTTTCCTTTTTGTAACTGACAGATTTCTGACCCTGCATCCTGTTTTTATTTTCTTGTATACAAAGTGTAGGAAGAGTAAAGTATTGAAATCGTCCAAAAATTCAATGTCGAGATTTTGATGAATCTGATGAGTCTGAAAATACCATCTTTGGAATCGTGTGTGTGTGTGTGTGTGTCTGCGTGTGTGTCAGCATGTGTGTGTGTCTTCATTTGTGTGTGTGTCTGCATGTCTGTGTGTGTGTCTGTCTGCATAGGTGTGTGTGTGTCTGCATGTGTTTGTGTGTGTCTGTCTGTGCATTTGTGTGTGTGTGTGTGTGTGTCTGCGTGTCTTCTTGTGTGTGTGTCAGCATGTGTGTGTGTTTGTGTGTGTCTGTCTGTGTGTGACTGCGTGTGTGTGTGTGTGCGTATCTGTGTGTGTATGTCTGTCTGCATAGGTGTGTGTCTGTCTGTGTGTGCATTTGTGTGTGTCTTTGTGTGTGTGTGTGTGTGTGTGCGTCAGGAGCTCCACTGGGACAAAAAAGGGTAAGGCTTGCAAAGGCCTGCTCTCTCTCTCTCTCTCTCTTTCTTTCTCTTTCTCTCTCCGCTCTCTCTCTCTCTCTCTCTCTCTCCCGTGTCACATCCTGACGATAGCAGACCAGACGATCACCTGAACAAAGCAGGCTGCCTAGACCTGACCAAGAAGACTCGACTGTCACTGTGAGTTACTGCGCCACCTGAGATTACAGATCTAGCATCATCAGGCTGTATGGTCCTGCTCTACAAAGCCACATTTTATTTGCTTGTATGACACAAGTTCTAATAAGATGTATTCCCTATAATCCATAGTTCCAAGTGGAGCTCCTTCACCTACCTGTTCTTTCACTCTGTCTAACTGCCTGAGGTTAGAGGGGTAAAGAAGGAAAGAGGGGAGAGGAAGAGCTGAACTAAAGGAGTGGATCTAACCACAGAGTGCTAAGTGTGTAGAATTTAAGGGATTTTATTAAGGTCTACACAATAAAGGGGATCATAGGGGCAACATAAAACCCTACCAGACCAAACATCTAGTCCAGTGTCTCCCAACCTTTGTGGTGTCACAACCCAGACTTGGACATGCCAGTGTGTCTATGAATTTAGCGCCACTCAGTGTTATCCCCCTTGGTGAATTTAGCTCGATCATCAGAGAGGGTTGAGGAGTTTCCATGCGATCGTCAGGGCATTAAATCAATCAAGCGCGACAGTCAATGTGTTTCCTCCTTGATGAAGAGAGCAGAGGATGAGGAGGTCATCCAGGATCTGTAGTATCGAGTGTGGCCCACCTACAATGCCTCCATGGCCCACATATTGGGGGACACCGGTCTATCTAACTCCTTCACGCCTTTTGTGCTCCACGGAGCTTCACAGTTTGACAGAGCATTTTAGTGGAAATTAAACCCTCTTAAGTTTGTAAAGTTCTGTGTTTGCCCCGTTTACGATCTGGGTTTGATGTTTTTTTTCCCCCCTAGTGGGTGCTCTTCAAAGTGATGGGCCTACAAGCTTTGGAGCTTATTGGGATTTATGTGGTTTGGAACTCCTGGCTCACAACACCACCCTTGACATTGCTGATTTTCTAGAAGCTTTTCTAAGCCCACATCCTGTTATATTTTTCCTCTGCTGGTCTTATTATAGTTTAATAAATCTCACGTTGCTTTCACATTTCCATACTTTGTCTTTATTTCTTGAGTGATTGAATTAAATATTAGGGCACCCGGTGTGAGAAGATTGCTGCTTTCTTGCCCACAGGATTATCAAGGCTTAGAGATTGCAGGTGCGTTAGAGCTAAGACCCCGTTGATTGGCAAGTGGCATGAAACCAAAAAGGTGTTGAGCCCTCATGTGTCTCGGGGAGACCCATATGTTTGATGGTGTCGGTGACAGGAGTGACAGGCTTGTGGCGTCACTCTTATGGACTTACGTGGACGGGACCCTAAGTGTCATATTACAGGGTGACTGACAGGAGGGCGTCACTTTGGCGTAATTGTGTGAGTGGGACCTTCATGTGTGTGCTCATTTTAGGTTGTGGAGTAGCTGAACCTTGTAACGAACTTGCTGAGTCTCATAAATGCCACTCTAATACAGTTGGTACACTTTACACAATGAACGGCCTCAGACAAAATGCCACATTAGTGACAGATAGATAGATAGATGATACTTTATTAATCCCAAGGGAAAATTCACATGTGAAAGGGAACACACAGTGCAGGTTTTAAACTTACTTTGTTAGGGACAAAGTTATCCAGCACTCCAGCCACCCATGTGACAAAGTAATTGTCCCCATTGTCTCAATACGTGGCTGCAGCACCTTTAACAGAAACAGTCATCAATTTGTGGTCAGTCCTTCATATCACTTGTAAGGTTTGTCTGAATTCGGACACATTGGTGAGTCTGTGACCATCAACTGTGTCATATCAACATCTCCGCTGGGTTCAAGTCATGGCTGGTCACTCCTAACCCTCTGAGCCCTTCAGTTGTCAGCTTGCTTTTGTGTTTTGGCTGCTCGTCCTGCTGCTTAACCTAATGTACTTCCAATACAACTTGGAGTCCTGCTACGTGCAAACGTCCACTGACGCCACTGCTATGGTGGGCTGCATCACGAGTGGGCAGGAGGAGGAGTATAGGAACCTAATCAAGGACTTTGTTAAATGGTGCAACTCAAACCACCTACACCTGAACACCAGCAAAACCAAGGAGCTGGTGGTGGATTTTAGGAGGCCCAGGCCCCTCATGGACCCTGTGATCATCAGAGGTGACTGTGCAGAGGGTGCAGGCCTATAAATACCTGGGAGTGCAGCTGGATGATAAACTGGACTGGACTGCCAATACTGATGCTCTGTGTAAGAGAGGACAGAGCTGACTATACTTCATTAGAAGGCTGGCGTCCTTCAACATCTGCAATAAGATGCTGCTGATGTTCTATCAGACGGTTGTGGCGAGTGCCCTCTTCTACGCGGTGGTGTGCTGGGGAGGCAGCATACAGAAGAGGGACACCTCACACCTGGACAAACTGGTGAGGAAGGCAGGCTCTATTGTAGGCACGGAGCTGGACAGTTTGACATCCGTGGCAGAGCGACGGGCGCTGAGCAGGCTCCTGTCAATCATGGAGAATCCACTGCATCCACTGAACAGGATCATCTCCAGACAGAGGAGCAGCTTCAGCGACAGACTGCTGTCACCGTCCTGCTCCACTGACAGACTGAGGAGACCCCACACTATGCGACTCTTCAATTCCACCCGGGGGGGTAAACGTTAACATTATACAAAAGTTATTGTCTGTTATACCTGCATTGTTATCACTCTTTAATGTAATATTGTGTTTTATCAGTATGCTGCTGTTGGAGTATGGAAATTAATAAAGTATCTATCTATCTATCTATCGATGCTCCAACTTCAGGTCCAGACAGATGTCTGGACGTTCCCCTTAAGAATGTTCTGGTCGAGTGCACAATTCCTGGTTCCCGGTCCTTCCAAAGCATTCCCACACTATTATACTTATCGTAGGTCGAATGTTCTTCCTTTCAAATGGCCGACCTCGTTGGCCCTATGTGGTCCTAGGAGTTCTACTTTTGACTTGTCTGTCATCATCCCAAAGAGGCTGGGTTGTTTCTTTGTACCGACGTTCATCTTGCACACCAGAGGATTCGGCTTTGCTCTTCTCACTTTTTTCCTTCTTATAATTAATCTCAGTGGGAAAAGATGAAGAGGAAGTAAAAGAAGAATGGAGTCCTGACCACTGGTCTTAGCTGATGCTACAGGGTGCCTGCAGGTATTTGGTTGTTTTTCTTCATGTATGAGTTGCCACTGTGCCCACGGGGTGATTTGGGTAGGCTGGTCTGTTCCCTGAAGTTTTCATTCTGTATGACAGACGTTGTCACCCTTTCCTGATTGGTAAGTTTCAACAACTTTTATCCTCATTTCCTCTGGAGTTTCCTTTGATGGAGTGCCAGTATTCTCATAGTGACGACGTCACTCTAGCGGTGAGGGGTACTGAGGACTTCAAAACAGGAAGTGCGCCTGGAGCCAAGCAAGTCTGGGCCCGGCCTGTACTCGGATGGGGGACCATCTAGGAAAAGCTTGGGTCACTGCTGGAAGAGGCGTTGGTGATGCCATTAGGGGGTGCTTACCCTGTGGTCCGTGAGTGGACCCCAATGCCCCATGCAGTGACGGGGACACTGTGCTCTAAAAATCAGATGAGACTTCAAACCGAGGTCCTGACTCTCTGTGGTCCTAACAGAGCCCCCCATATCCTACTCATCTACTACTGTATTTCTGATTTGCTTACTGTCTTCTCTTACCCCTTGTCACCTAATCGCTAATCTGTGCTGAGTGTACTGGCATAAGAATGGTTGCCATCACATCATCCAGGCGGATGCTACACCAGCGTTTCTCAACCTTTAAATATTTGCGACCCGAGTTTTCATAACGGTTTTAATCGCGCCCCCCTAACGCTTTTTTGAAAGGAGCCCACTAATACCAATTTGTTCTTTTTTAATTAATGATGTATCATAGATGCATATTTTATTATACCTACGTAACTTTTATCGACATTTATCTAACTCTATATTTATTTTTCTAGTATCAGAATGTAGTTGAAGTTAATTTGTTTTGGTTTCAATCGATGTATTTTTCATATTTTTGATTCTTGTTTTCTTTTTTTTCACATTTTCACGCCCCCCCAGGGGGGCCCGCCCCACACATTGAGAACCACTGTGCTATACATTAGTGGTGGTTGAAGTGGCTCCTCACTGTCTAGATCTAAAAGTCCTAAATAAATGATTTCTTAACAAGGCTGGCCAAGTTCAGCCAGCTGAGTCGAATTGTACAGTCGTGGCCAAAAGTTTGGAGAATGACCCAAGTGTTGGATTTCACAAAGTTGGCTGCTCCAGTGTTTTTCGATCTTTTTGTCAGATGTTTCTCTGGTAGGCTGAAGTTGAATTACAAGCATTTCATGAGTGTCAAAGGTTTTTATTAACAATAACATGAAGTTTATGCACAGAGTCAATATTTGCAGTGTTGGCCCTTCTTTCTTTTTCAAGCCCTCTGCAATTCAACCTGGCAGGCTGGCAATCAACGTCTGGGCCCAATCCTGACTGATGGCAGCTGCCCATTCTTCATAATCAATGCTTGGAGTTTGTCAGAATTGGTGGGTTTATGTTAGTCCACCAGCCTCTTGACCACAAGTTCTCAATGGGATTAAAAGCCTGGGGAGTTTCCTGGCCATGGACCCCAAATGTCGATGTTTTGTTCCTCGAGCCACTCAGTTCTCACTTGGGATTAAAAAAAGATCTGAAAACACATGAAAAGCAGCCAACTTTGTGAAAACCAATACTTGTGTCATTTGGCCACAACTGTAGATGAACATTGGAGGCAATTACCTTTTCACATGGGCCATACAGGGGTTGGATACGTTTATTACTTAAATTGTGGAATGATCTCTGGACACGGGTGCAAATTGTTAGGGTGCTACACCAGTGAAAACCCCATTTAACAAAGATTTTCCTCAAAACTACAAACTGAAATAAAAGCAAGTGCTGCTTGTATTGTCATTAAACACGTTGGCATCGTTGAACTCCTGTCTCCTTTGCCTTCTTTGATTTTAAGATGACACGCTAGTCAGGCGAAAAGGGTGGAGTGCCCTCTCAGGGTTGTGGGAGAGATCCTGCCCCAAGTGGAGGAGTTCAAGTATCTCGGGGTCTTGTTCACGAGTGAGGAAAGAATGGAGCGGGAGATCGACAGGCAGATCAGTGCGGCGACCGTAGCGATGCGGGCTCTTCATCAGTCTGTCGTGGTGAAAAAGGAGCTGAGCTGTAAGGGAAGGCTCTCAATTTACCAGTTGATCTACGTTCCTACCCTCACCTATGGTCATGAGCTATGGGTAGTGACCGAAAGAACGAGATTTTGAATACAAGCGGCTGAAATGAGTTTCCTCCACAGGGTGTCTGGGCTTTCCCTTAAAGACAGGGTGAGGAGCTCAGAGTAGAACCACTGCTCCTCCGCATCGAGAGGAGTCAGATGAGGTGGCTTGGGCATCTGATCAGGATGCCCCCTGGACGCCTCCCTGGTGAGGTGTTCCGGGCACGTCCAACCGGGAGGAGGCCCAGGGGAAGACCCAGGACACGCTGGAGGGACTATGTCTCCCAGCAGGCCTGGGGATGCCTTGGGATTCTCCTGGAAGAGCTAGAAGAAGTGGCCGGGGAGAGGGAAGTCTGGGCATCTCTGCTCAAGTTGCTGCCCCCGCGACCCCGCGGATAAGTGGAAGAGGATGGATGGATGGATGCTAGTCAGGCCGGCTGTTTATATACGCCCTGAGCCTAGAGGGGGCGGGGTTTAGAACGCTTGTCGGGGGCGGTGCTAGGCCTCCTCTCCCAGGGACTACTCTAAGCTACTGTGTGTAAAACAGTAGGAGACTCTGTTAGGGACAGCGCCCCCTCCTGCCCTGGAGTGGCATCAAGGGGCTTACCTGAGCCTCTTTGATGGTCCCTACTCCCACTTGCATGACAAAATAGCAGCAATTTCAAAATGCATGAAATGAACAGTAAGAGGAAATCGGGAGTCAAGGCAGCCTGTGTTTATGAATCTCAAGGGTTCCCCAGCATGTACTGTAAATCCCGAACAGTCCCAAACTAGAGGGAGAAACACTGTCAAAAAAAAGCCCGGCTAGTAACACAGAGGGCCACGTACAATTTTCATAAAATGAAAGATTCATTCTTAACAAATATACTCTGGAACTAGCAGAATACCCGCGCTTCGCAGCGGAGAAGTAGTGTGTTAAAGAAGGTATGAAAAAGAAAAGGAAAAATGTAAAAAATAACGTAACATGATTGTTAATGTAATTGTTTTGTCATTGATATGAGTGTTGTTCCCATATCTATATCTATCTATATCTATATCTATATCTATATGTATATATATATATATATATATATATATATATATATATAGCAAAATACATATCTATATACATATCTACATCATATATACACACACATATACATACATACACACACAGACACACACATATATATAATTTGTGTGTGTGTGTGTGTGTATACACATACATACAAACATACACACAGGTATATATAAATATATGTGTATATATATATATATGTATGTGTCTATATGTGTGTGTATAGCTTTGATCACTGAGTGCAAGGGAAAAATAATAAAATGTAGTCTATAAGTTATTAAACAGTAAAACATTAACGTTTTATGAAGTAAAGTTACATTGAGCACTACTGGAGTGGTTGCGGGTAAACTACATTTTAAAGACGGTATAACAGAAGAGGTAAGTAGTACTAACAGCAGCTAAAATGTATATGGATCATCTCTCGGTAGTAGATCCCTTTTGAAAGGCGCTACACGACGGCTGTGGTATAGAAATTACATTTTCTATGTGAAAGTCCAAATTTCTGCCTCTAATAATGTGCCTTACCAGCAATTAAAGAAAATTAGTTTTGTGTCCTCTGCAGTGTTAAGAGAGAAAGGCTTTGGTTTGGGATAAACGGAAAAAAGGTGTAAAGAAAGGAAAGTTGCCTTTTTCTTTTCTTTTATATAGTATAGAGAGATGTGTTCGCTGACGATATGAGCGCCTTTTGGGGACAGTCGCGGTGGGTCTTGTGCAGACTGGTGAGACGTCCCAGCTATTAATCGGCTGTGATGGCACTGTCAGTCCTTCACTCCTGTGCGTGTCTTCATAAGAGCTGACGACCTCATAATCGTATACGTGCAAAATAAAGTGCGAAGCGCCTTAATATTATTTTGCCGCAGAAGCGCAGTCAGCTTGTTAAAGGCCGGCACAGCTATGCGCGCGCGCCGGCTGCTCGACTTTTGCTGGGCAGGAGACGCCAGTTTTTGCAGACACGTTCACATGATCAAAAGTCTCCGCGCTCTTTGGAGGTCATTCATATACAAAATACCCGCGCCTCGCAGCGGAGAAGTAATGGGTTAAAGAAGTAATGAAAAAGAAAAGGAAACATTTTAATAATAACATAACATGATTGTCCTGAGTGTTGCTGTCATATATATGCCTGCCTAAATAAGTCACCCTCGCTTCGCTCTTACTTTTTTACCGTTCATTTAATCATGGCTAGTGGCGGAAAAATTATAAAATGGAAGGAGGATTACACTGAGTATGGCTTTACCAAAACAATTATTGATGGCGAATCGATTATTCATAAAGCTTGAATTGGTGATCTGTTTTTGTGTGTTAACCTCATATTTTTTCATACTTCTTCTCAAACCAAGGTGGTGCGAGGCTAAAATGAATTGGGATGCGCTGATCAATGTTATCGGTGTACCAGGAAATCATGCATTGACAAAAGTTCCCCTTTGATTGTAATGCAAAGTGTGATTAAATGCATTATTTTTTAACGCGTTATGGAGCACATGCATCGAAGCTTCTCAGCTGTGCTTGTGCTAAGAAAATTAAACATTTTAAAAATAACGTAACACGATTGTCAATGTAACCTTTTGTAAGTAGTGCCTGGAGGATTCAGTGTGGAGAAAGTCTAGAGACAGAGTGTGTATTAACTTGTGGATTTCTCTGTATTTGGTGGCAGTGTGACGAAGTTGCTTCGGAAGACGGCGTTAGCCGCGGAGCTCAGCTCAGAGCGAAATGAGGTAAATGGGAGGGGAGATGATGACGTGACTCCCCCACCCGCCTTAACTGTCAATCCCCCACAAACACAGTCTCTCGGAATTTGCATAAGCACACCCCTTCACCTGCAATTTTAACTTAGTTACAAAGTGATCAAAACTCTCGTTTATATCCTGCGTCCTCTCATTAAACTTGTATCCCGCATTACCCGTGGGCACGAAAAGCACCAGCGGCAGCCTGTCTATTAAGTTAATTTAAAGTTTAGGTTTATACCTCGCTTTGTTTCCGAAGTAGCTGTACTGATGAATATGGTAGTATGTCACTCGCTCGCTTCTTAATGTTTCGCTGCCTTCTCAATTATATAATGCATGTTTTGTTCAGCGTATTTTGGAGCTCTTCCTGGTTTTCTACATAGTACGTTGACAGTCAGTTCACGTGATTACGTAGGCGGCGTAATGATGTCACACGAAACTCCGCCCCCACGGCGGTCAAGCTCAACTCCATTACAGTAAATGGAGAAAAATACCTTCCAGTTATGACCATTACGCGTAGAATTTCGAAATGAAACCTGCCCAACTTTTGTAAGGAAGCTGTAAGGAATAAGCCTGCCAAATTTCAGCCTTCTACCTACATGGGAAGTTGGAGAATTAGTGATGAGTCAGTCAGTCAGTCAGTCAGTCAGTCAGTGAGTGAGTGAGGGCTTTGCCTTTTATTAGTATAGATATAT
>JANRMT010062857.1:46137020-46160123 GCA_026402145.1 Polypterus bichir lapradei | reverse complement strand
CTTAACTGTCAATCCTCCACAAACACAGTCTCTCGGAATTTGCATAGGCACACCCCTTCACCTGCAATTTTAACTTAGTTACAAAGTGATCAAAACTCTCGTTTATATCCTGCGTCCTCTCATTAAACTTGTATCCCGCATTATCCTTGGGCACGAAAAGCACCAGCGGCAGCCTGTCTATTAAGTTAATTTAAAGTTTAGGTTTATACCTCGCTTTGTTTCCGAAGTAGCTGTACTGATGAATATGGTAGTATGTCACTCGCTCGCTTCTTAATGTTTCGCTGCCTTCTCAATTATATAATGCATGTTTTGTTCAGCGTATTTTGGAGCTCTTCCTGGTTTTCTACATAGTACGTTGACAGTCAGTTCACGTGATTACGTGGGCGGCGTAATGATGTCACACGAAACTCCGCCCCCACGGCGGTCAAGCTCAACTCCATTACAGTAAATGGAGAAAAATACCTTCCAGTTATGACCATTACGCGTAGAATTTCGAAATGAAACCTGCCCAACTTTTGTAAGGAAGCTGTAAGGAATAAGCCTGCCAAATTTCAGCCTTCTACCTACACGGGAAGTTGGAGAATTAGTGATGAGTCAGTCAGTCAGTCAGTCAGTCAGTCAGTCAGTCAGTGAGTGAGTGAGGGCTTTGCCTTTTATTAGTATAGATTACTTAAAGCTCTGTGGAGCACAAAAAGGTAGAAAGGAGTTGCCATCAAAGGACAATTCATGGCAAATAAAATGCCAGTACAATAATCCAAGGGTGATGTCAAAGAACAGAGCAGAAGATAAAATTACAAAAAATCACAAAAGCACAAAACTCAGATAGAATCACGAGAAATACTAACCGACCCCAAGTGCATTTGAATGAACTGCAGGATGACTCTGCCTTTGTAGTGATCGGCAGGTGACCCCATGTCCTGGGGGACCACCCACAGAACATAACACAGACATAGATACAGAGACGAATCAAATGCAAAGATCAGTGCAAAAAATCTGAAGTAAATGAATACAAGCAAAAGAGTAAACAATTGAAGAAAGAAAGAAAGAAAGAAAGAAAGAAAGAAAGAAAGAAAGAAAGAAAGAAAGAAAGAAAGAAAGAGAAAGAAAGAAAAGGATCCCTAACTGAACTATAACACCCGTCCACAACTAGGTGGCACCACTTCTGTGAGTCCTGGGGCTTTGTATGTGTTAACACCTAATGGGACAAATGTGTTGTCCTCACACGTCTTGGGATCTTTGCACAAATGTGAATGCCCTGTAGGTGGCGCTCACCACACCATCTGCCTCTGCCATTCATTTCCATCTCTTTGTTTTGGGTCTGCTTGAGATTCTAAAAATACCCAACCATCCACATCGATCGGTTTAACAAACCCTGACCGCGTTTACTTTGGCTCGCTCGGCCAAGGCCACTGTTGCATCAGTTCCAGCCGACTGTGCCAAATGTGGCTCCCTGCTGCTGTTGCTGTGCTCTGGCACTCCTGGCCCGCTTCCTGGATATGTCATCTGCACTGCCCAAGATTTATCAACTGAGTAAGATTTGTATCAGTGACAGTGCAAGATTTTTTTGCACCCTAGGCTAGGGCTGCCAACTGTCCCCATTTTCCCGGAAACATCTTCTTTTTATGCGCCATGGACTGTAACTGAGGAATTTATAACATTTTGAAAATGTCCAGAATTTTGGCTGCTAAATATTGAAAACCCCTTTATCCTTATCATTGGTAAAATTTGAAAGCCGTACACCAATCAGCATTTGTGGAAGTAGTGTGCACGCTTTTTTCCCCCAGAATCTTCACTTCTGTTCCAGTAGTAAAAAACGCAGATATTGACGACAAAATTGAAAGAACATTTCGAGGTCTTGGCTTTTGTCTGTCCGACTTGGCTTTTTCACTTTATCTTTTGAACTCAGCTTTATCTTCTTGGTGAACTGACAGTTCACTATAAATGTTGTTCCTTTCCTTAAGTACTTCCTTACCGTAACAAAGTGAATTTATTCAAAATCGAAATTTACAACTTCACATTTTGTATGTGAGATCTTATTTTCGATTCTTCTATCAGCAGCTCAGTTAAACAAGAAATGTCACCCATCCAGGTACAGTCCGTTGTATTTAAGTACGAGTAAGTACTGCTTTGTGATATTTTAATGGAAAACATTGTTATTAACACCCGTTGTTCCAAAATGTATTTTTAATTGTAAATGAATGAGTCAACTATTAAAGTTTCAGTTAATTAAAAAAATCACTCATTTATTCTGTCATAGAAATGCAATATATTTTCAGTTATCAGTTGATCAAGTAATAAAGTCACTTCTTGAAGTAATTTAATAATTTACAGTGGAACCTCGGTTCATGAACGTCTCAGTACATGTACAACTTGGTTTATGACCAAAAAGTTTGCCAAACTTTTGCCTCGGTTCACGACCACACACTCGGTTCACGAACAAGCCAGTTTCCCTTTCGGTTTGTGCGCGCCGATGATTTCCGCACGTGTTGCATTGTTCTCGGTCAGACGTGCGTGCTTTACCTGTGAACTCTTTGTGCTCTACAGTATTTCGTGTGCTTTTGCAGTTAACCATGGCTTCTAAGCACTGTAACCTCCTCTCCACCCAGTTCCTCCTCACGTCATGCCAGAACTCGACTCGTGCAGGCTTAGTTTTCTTGGTGGTTTATGGTTAGTTTTTGTATTACAGATTTTTCAAATGTTCATTTTTTTGGTTCGTAGCGTGAATTGTTGCAATGTTACTTTTCTTGGTTGTTTATTAAGTTACAGATTTTTCAAATGTTCATTTTTTTCCGGTGCTTAAAACTCATTAAAAATTAAAAAAGTGTTTACAGCGATCAGGTCGTAAGGCTATAGCATGAACTCCTGCAGTGTTAGTTTTCTCTGTTGTTCAAAGTTTTCTTAATGTTATTCAATGTTTTTACATTTAGTTTACTATTACGATGTGCATTCTATGGTGTAATTAACTATATTTGTGCTTAAAAATCTTTAAAAAAATATATTTACATACAGTTAGTACGGTCTGGAATGGATTAATTGTATTTACATACAATTCTATGGGAGAAATTACTTCGGTTCACGACCAAATCGGGTTTTGGAACGAATTATGGTTGTGAACCGAGGATACACTGTACATAAATTCAGGAATACCAGTATGCCGAAAAGAAAGTGCGAGTTCAGGGACTACTTCAACAACAAATGTCCTTGTTTTATCAGATTATATCTGAGATTTACTGAGAAAAATAGCTTTGGTGGAAAAATATAAAAGAATGCAAATCAATGCAAATAAACTAAATCGAAAAGAGTAAAATTAGTTTCATTTTATTAGAGCTGAATTTACCGCATGTATCATTTTTCACAGGTTTACGACAGTTAAGCTCTCCAAATAAGAATGGAAGGAATGAGGTCAGTTAATTTAAGAGGCTTGATGTATTCAAAATATTGAATGGCTTATTAGTTTGCCAGTGACTGTGACTGTGGCCATCATATCATCATTATAGTGATAAACTGTTACTAAAGGTTTATATCAAGACAGTATAAAGGCGTATTATGACATCAAAGGGAAAGGCAACCTCAAAAGTCTGCATTTTTTGACCCAAATGTCCTCATTTACAGAGAAAGAGAGTTGGCAGACCCACCCAAGGCCAAACTTATTAGTGCGCCAACTGACTGTTGGTAGCTTACCCACGCAGCTGGGTTCTGAGTTTTTCCCCCCTTATGATCTCCGAGAGAGTTTAGGAGCATGCGTGATACAGCGTGTCACCGCACCCACCACATGACAGACCACCTCAGGATTAGGACCCCAGTGCAGCCACCTCAGCACCACACTAGTTCAGGTGGGTAATGACTTATAGTAAAATTCCAGCAAAGCCGAAACCACGATTTTGGCTTCCCCTGACACGTATCCTAAGATTAATCAGGCGCTTTGCATCCTTTTTCATGACTGCGAAGCCCGGTGTGTCAAACCTTGGAGTTCTATTTGATGCCTCTCTGAGTTTTAACTTGCATATTAAATCTTTTTCTCGTTCCTGTTACTTTCATTTAAGGAACATTTCAAATTTGCTATCCACAGTTTCATCACTTCTTCTTCTTTCAGCTGCTCCCGTTAAGGGTGGCCACAGTGGATCATCTTTATCCATATTGTCCTGTCCTCTGCATCTTGTTCTGTCACACCCATCACCTGCATGTCCTCTCTCACCACATCCATAAACCTTCGCTTAGGCCTTCCTCTTCTCCTCTTCCCTGGCAGCTCTATCCTTAACATCCTTCTCCCAATATACCCAGCATCTCTCCTCGGCACATGTCCAGACCAATGCAATCTCCCCTCTCTGACTTTGTCTCCCAACCGTCCAACCTGAGCTGACCCTCTAATGTCCTCATTTCTAATCCTGTCCATCCTTGTCACACCCAATGTAAATCTTAGCATCTTTAACTCTGCCACCTCCAGCTCTGCCTCCTGTGCCACCATCTCCAGTCCATATAACATAGCTGGTCTCACTACCGTCCTTTAGACCTTCACTGTCACTCTTGCTGATACCCGTCTGTCACAAATCACTCCTGACACTCTTCTCCACCCACTCCACCCTGCCTGCACTCTCTTCTTCACTTCTCTTCCACAATCCCCATTACTCTGTACTGTTGATCCCAAGTATTTAAACTCATCCACCTTCACCATCTCTACTCCCTCATCCTCACCATTCCACTGACCTCCCTCTCATTCACACACATGCATTCTGTCTTGGTGTTCCCACTGACCTTCATTCCTCTAATCTCCTCTCATATCTCCACCTCTCCATGGTCTCCTCAACCTGCTCCCTACTATTGCTACAGATCACAATGTCATCAGCAAACATCAAAGTCCACGGGGACTCCTGTCTAATCTCGTCTGTCAGCCTGTCCATCACCATTGCAGATAAGAAAGGGCTCAGAGCCGATCCCTGATGTAATCCCACCTCCGTCACTCCTACTGCAGACCTCACCACGGTCACACTTCCCTCGTTCATATCCTGTACCACTCTTACGTTCTTCTCTGCATTCCTGACTTCCTCATACAATACCACATCTCCTCTCAGTCACCCTGTCATTTGCTTTCTCCAGGTCCACAAAGATGCAATGCAACTCCTTCTGTTCTTCTCTAAACTTCTCCATCAACACCCTCAGAGCAAATATCGCATCTGTGGTGCTCTTTCCTGGCATTAAAACCATCCTGCAGCTCACTAATCATCACCTCACTTCTTAACTGACCTTCCACTACTCTTTCCCATAACCTCATGCTGTGGCTCATCAATTTTATCCCCTGTAGTTACTGCAGTCCTGCATATCCCCCTTATTCTTAAATATCAGCACCAATTCACTTCTTCTCCACTCCTCAGGCATCCTCTCACCTTCTTAGAGTCCATTGAACAATCTGGTTAGAAACTCCACTGCCATCTCTCCTAGACACCTCCACGCTTCCACAGTATGTCATCTGGACCAATGGCCTTTCCATTTTTCATCCTCTTCATTGCTGTTCTTCCTTCCTCCTTGCTAATCCATTGCACTTCCTGATTCACTGTCTCCACATCATCCAACCTCTTCTCTCTCTCATTCTCTTCATTCATCAGCCTCTCAAAGTACTCTTTCCATCTGCTCAACACACTCTCCTCACTTGTGAGTACATTTCCATCTTTATCCTTTATCCCCCTAACCTGCTGCTCATCTTTCCCAGCTCGGTCCCTCTCTGTAGCCCACCGGTCCTTTTCTCCCTCCTTAGTGTCCAACCTCTCATACAACTCATCATACGCCTTTTCTTTAGTCTTCACCACCTCTCTGTTCACCTTGCGCCTCATCTCCTTGTACTCTTGTCTACTTTCTGTATCTCTCTGACTATCCCACTTCTTCTTTTCCATCTTCTTCCTCTGTATTCTCTCCTGTACTTCCCCATTCCACCGTATCCCTCCCCATTTATCCGGGCCTGGGACTGGCACGAAGAAACACACTGGTTTGTGCATCCCCTGTGGCTGGGTTTTTGTTTAGAGACTTATTGTTACTAATTTTATTTTAAATTACTTCATGTATTTGATACATTTTACTCTATTCTTAGTGTGTATGTCTTGCCTAAGTTAATCTTTATAATTTTTCTTTTATTGTACAGTGCTTTGTGACTTCCTGCCTGTTAAATGCACTTTATAAATAAACTTTACATACTTAACTTTCTTACTTCCAGTCCCAGCTGACTTCCACAGCCTCACACTTGAAGTATCAGGGGATCCAGAGAGTCCCCAAAGATCAACAGGGTGTCACATCCCTTTATTGAGGATACCTGGAGTATCCCCTCACACAAGCCTACAGTCTTTAAGGGGCCTTGAGGGTCACAGACTCCAGCCCAATAGTCACCTTGTCCTACTGACCCCCAGAGCATCGGCCATCTCATGCTAGGTACACATACAGATCCCTAGATTCCAGTTCCAGCCCAAACTGAGAGTCTCAGATCCCACCAAATGTGTCATCTAAGAGGACCCTGTAGGTCTCCCCATCTTAATCAGTGTACAGAATCAAACAGCAGAGCTTCTGGTCAGTGCTGATGTTTAGGGTCCATCCCAGTATCCTTATAGAAGATGCCCGAGGTGCCAAGTAGACCATGGTGAAAAGTGGACCTTGATGGCCCTCTCAGTTAAACTCAAGGGCTGTCCAAGGGTTTCTGAAAGTTGAATCCCCAGGGACCCTTAAGTTCACACAAGCCTCCTGTCCTTGTCGTTTGCTTTACCAATTAAATAGGGTTCAGTTGCTTTTGCACCCTAACTGTTGCACCCGTGCTTGACTTCTACATCACAATTGAAATTGGATCTGAAAATTGAATCCCCAGGGACCCTGAAGGTCCCAGATTCCAGACCCTTAAGTTCACAGAAGCCTCGTGGCCTTGCCTCCCTCAGTCTACTGGCAGAGGACCCACAAGGTCCACCTAAATTCAGTTCAAGCTTACGGTGCCAAGTCTGGTGTGTTGGCACTCTTCTCATTCTTACAAACTGGTCTGCGCCAAACAAATTTGGCGATAAAGTGATAAAGATATGGATGCGGTGGACCCTTGAAGACCATTGGGGTTTCACCAATTACAGTGAAGAGCTTAAGAGGAGTTTGGCTTAATAATAATTGTAGTTTTAATAGTGCCTTTATCAGGCCTAAGGACAGCTTTAATAAGACAACTTCATCTAACACAGAACTCTCAAGGACCCCCCACCACCCCGGAGATCCCTTATTCCAGTACCTTAAGGTCACAGAGGACTCCCAATGATATTATTCTGGCTCCCTTTAACTAATATTACATTTAGTCCAAAGATTTGAAGTCACTTGTTGGGACAAACCCACACAAATAGGGGTGTGTATACTTTTACACATCTCTGTCCTGTGTGCCTCAAGACCCCACAAGCCCATTGTCTTTAAATAGTTTTGCAGAATGCCTTCATTTAATGAAACAGTGCTGTCTAAACTGAAGGTTGGTTTGATATTCAGTCTCCTGCACACACACACACGGTAGACGGAAGTTACTGGATGTCAGTGGGGAAGTCATCTGATGTCACCCATGTGACCCACGTGTGATCTTTGGAGCCTGAGCAATGCAGCAGAGGAGGCTCATGGGTGATGGTCTCTCCCCGGAGTGTCACCTTATCTGCAGTTAACTGGCAGGCCAATAATTCTGAAGTAATCAGGGTTCACAGTGCAGCTGAGATGTGGAAACCAAACCTTCGTGCAGTGCCTCCCTCAGCTACGGTATGTGTCAGCCCATGAGCTCAAAGAGATGTTAGGAAATGCTCCGAGCCCCTTGCCCACACAGGCGCTGGTCACCACAATTTACATTGAAATTTCTCATTACTGAATTGTTGGGTCTGACAGGTTCCTGTTGGATTGTAAACTTAAGGAGCTGGAATCTGGGACCTTCAGGGTCCCTGGGGATTTAACTTTCAGACCCTTTTGGAAACGCGCTGAGTTTAACTGAGGGGGCCAGTTATGCATATCTGCATTAAGATTGTCTGGATGGCTCTGGGAAGTCAGCAAATGCCACCTCGGGGCGAGGGAAGGTGCGGTCGCTAAAGGAATCTCCTGCTTTCTAAACAGCTCCGTACAGTCGTCAGGACAGCAGGCAAAGCCCCGCCCCTAATGGCTGCGTCGGTCCCACCCACCTTGGGCCAGGACCAATAGGAGCAGAAGACAGAAGCCAGGAGGCTGTGCTTTGACCCCAAAGAAGGCAGGGAGATGTGAGTCTCTACAGCCAATGTTTCTGTGAATGTAAGAGATGAGTTGCCAACACGGCACACATACACATTTGTGTTTATTTTTGGACATTTGCTTTAGGAAACTACCAATTAAATGGGGTTCAGCTGCTTTGGCACCCTAACTATTGCACCCGTGCCCGACTTCTACATCACAATTGAAAACACAACTCTATAACGAATGTAACTCTGTAGCACAGGCGCCGAGTTGCCAACTTGGTTCCAGTGAAGTTGCAGTATTAGCTCTAGGGGTACAGTGCGGATGCCAGCCATATGCTCATCCCCTCCACCAACTTACAGCATTCTCAAGTTTGGCTGGTGGGATTCGACTCAACGCCCCAAAGCAAAATGCTTGTCGATTGAATGAAGATATGAAAGAGAAAAATAAAAGGTGGCCATTAGGTGGCGCCACGTGTCTGTACCCTGCTCTTTTGGATGAGCTGCTCTCTTTCCAAAGATACTTCTGAACAGGTGGATGCAGGAATGTCCACAAGTCCTGTACTGTGGCTCATCCCAGAGGGAAACAAGACATTAGAACATTAGAACAATCTGGACGACAACAGGCCATTCAGCCCAACAAAGCTCGCCAGTCCTGTCCACTTAATTCTTCTAAAAAATATCAGGTCTAGTTTTGAAAGTCCCTGAAGTCCGACTGTCTGCCACACTACATGGTCACTTATTCCAAGTGTCTGTGGTTCTCTGGGTGAAGAAAAACTTCCTAATGTTTGTGTGAAATTTACTCTTAACAAGTTTCCAACTGTGTCCCCGTGTTCTTGATGAACTCATTTTACAGTCACCGTCTCGATCCACTGGACTCACTCCCTTCATAATTTTAAACACTTCAGTCAGGTCTCCTCTCCATGTTTGTTTGCTAAAACGGTAAAAGCTCAGCTCTTTAAATCTTTGTTTACCAGTAACGGGCGCACTACACGATAACATGCAGTTATAACCTTTGACTTGAGCATTCCTAGTTTTCCTCCTCTTTCTCTGTACGTTTATCATTTGTTTGTTCAGAGGTTGATGCGCTTGCTCCTTCCTGAGCAGCTCTTCTTTTCTCCACCCTAGTGGCCCGCTTCTCTTCTTCCATTGGCATCTTTTCGTGTTAAAACTGATTAAGTCAATGTTTGTGTTACAATTACTTAGTACGTTTTCCTTAATTTTTCACTAAAGCTGGCACTTAAGTCTTCAATCTTCCTCAAGGATGATTTAAGATATAAAGAGGTAGGGGAAGTGATGGTGAAGGTGGTAGGGGTGAGAATGCATACGCCCTGCTGCCCGCTGCCGAGAGTTGATCTATACTAATAAAAGGCAAAGCCCTCACTGACTCACTCACTCACTGACTCACTCACTCACTCACTCACTCACTCACTGACTCATCACTAATTCTCCAACTTCCCGTGTAGATAGAAGGCTGAAATTTGGCAGGCTTATTCCTTACAGCTCACTTACAAAAGTTAAGCAGGTTTCATTTCGAAATTCTACACGTAACGGTCATAACGGTCGATAATGGTCGACAACGTCTGCCATGTTGAACTTTCTTATTTATGGCCCCATCTTCACGAAATTTGGTAGGCGGTTTCCCTGCGCTAACCGAAACCGATGTATGTACTTATTTCGGTGTTATGACGACACTGTCAGCCGCCATATTGAACTTTCCAATGTCACTAATTCTCCAACTTCCCATCTATGTAGAAAGCTGAAATTTGGCAGGCTCATTCCTTACAGCGTACTTACAAAAGTTAAGCAGGTTTCATTTCGAAATTCTACACGTAACGGTCATAACGGTCGATAACGGTCGACAACGTCTGCCATGTTGAACTTTCTTATTTATGGCCCCATCTTCACGAAATTTGGTAGGCGGATTCCCTGCGCTAACCGAAACTGATGTATGTACTTATTTCGATGGTATGACGCCACTGTCGGCCGCCATATTGAACTTTCCAACGTCACTAATTTTCACAATGTCCGGCATGTTGAACTTTCTTATTCATGGCCCCATCTTCACGAAATTTGGTAGGCGGCTCCCCTGCGCTAACCGAAACCAATGTACATACTTATTTCGGTGGTATGACGCCACTGTCAGCCGCCATATTGAACTTTACAACGTCACTAATTCTCCAACTTCCCGTGTAGGTAGAATGCTGAAATTTGGCAGGCTCATTCCTTACAGCTTACTTACAAAAGTTAAGCAGGTTTCATTTCGAAATTCTACACATAACGGTCATAACGGTCGATAACGGTCAACAACGTCCGCCATGTTGAACTTTCTTATTTATGGCCCCATCTTCACGAAATTTGGTAGGCGGCTTCCCTGTGCTAACCGAAACCGATGTACGTACTTATTTCGATGGTATGACGCCACTGTCGGCCACCATATTGAACTTTCCAACGTCACTAATTTTCCAACTTCCCGTGTAGGTAGAAGGCTGACCCCATCTTCAAGAAATTTGGTAGGTGGCTTCCCTATGTTAACCAAAACCGATGTACGTACTTATTTCGGTGGTATGACGCCACTGTCGGCCGCCATATTGAATTTTCCAAACATCACTAATTCTCCAACTTCCCATGTAGGTAAAAGGCTGAAATTTGGTAGGGTCATTCCTTACAGCTTACTTACAAATGTTAAGCAGGTTTCATTTCGAAATTCTACGCGTAACGGTCATAATAATCAACAGCGTCCGCCATCTTGAACTTTCTTATTCATGGCCCCATCTTCACGAAATTTGGTAGGTGGCTTCCCTGCGATAACCGAAACCAATGTACATACTTATTTCGGTGGTATGACGACACTGTCAGCCGCCATATTGAACTTTCCAATGTCACTAATTCTCCAACTTCCCATCTATGTAGAAAGCTGAAATTTGGCAGGCTCATTCCTTACAGATTACTTACAAAAGTTAAGCAGGTTTCATTTCGAAATTCTACACGTAACGGTCATAATGGTCGATAACGGTCGACAACGTCTGCCATGTTGAACTTTCTTATTTATGGCCCCATCTTCACGAAATTTGGTAGGCGGATTCCCTGCGCTAACCGAAACTGACGTATGTACTTATTTCGATGGTATGACGCCACTGTCGGCCGCCATATTGAACTTTCCAACGTCACTAATTTTCACAATGTCCGGCATGTTGAACTTTCTTATTCATGGCCCCATCTTCACGAAATTTGGTAGGTGGCTTCCCTGCGTTAACCGAAATCAATGTACGTACTTATTTCGGTGGTGTGACGCCACTGTCAGCTGCCATATTGAACTTTCCAACGTCACTAATTCTCCAACTTCCCGTGTAGGTAGAAGGCTGAAATTTGGTACTTATTTCGGTGATATGATGCCACTGTCGGCCGTAATATTGAACTTTTCAACAGTCTTTGTTACTTATGGGCCCATCTTCAAGAAATTTGGTACACGGGTTCCCAACGCTAACTGAATCCTACTTACGTACATATATACGTCCATAGCCTGCAGCTCGGTCACCGTGTGAGGCGGCATTGGGTCCCCCATCCCAATGCCTCCCACGTTGTTGGCTGCCTGCCTATATAAGGCCGTCTGTCGCTCCAGTCTCTACATTCCCTTCCTTGCTTCGCCACGGTATTCACGTCTCCCTGCTGATAACTACAGCCTTTTTATTTAATCCACGGCTTCTCCGCTGTTTTATTGTTCATTTATTACGATTATAGTTATTGTATAGGTATTTTAGACTTACTTTACATTGTTCAGGTACCCATTTCCTTTATCATTCCAACCGTACCCCCATTAACATGTTTATCATGTCCAACCGTACCCCCATTACATCGAGGTGATCACCATCGATCAAAGAACTGTCACTTACCAAGTGGTTTCCATGCCCGGAGATGGCACCTGCCTTTTCCATTCTCTGTGTTACATATTGCACGGCCATATCAGGCTCACTCTTGATATCTGGAAGAACATTGTGTCTTATGTATTGAATGACTGGGACAGGTTCAAGGTGTGGACTGATGATGGTACAGGAGATAATTATACTACACAGGAGCACTAGAAGAGTGAAATGCTTAAGTGTACTGAAATGGCCAAATATTTTACAGCTTTGGACAACCGCCAATGCCTCTTAAACATCTTAGATTCACAGGTGACGATTTCAGTAGTGGACACTTTGATGTTTAGAAATGTTTAAACTCTCAAAAGCTGGATGTGAAGTTATCAATGAAACTGGTTGTATACTTACAACGCTTGACAGATGCCGAATGTCTCTTCAACACAAGTCCTACAAATACTGTCGTAATTGAAACAAACCATGAAACTCAAACCGATTATGACAGCAGCAATCCAAGCTGTGAGATTTGAAACAAGATTACTGTTCACATGGCCAACTGTAAGTTACATGCTCAAGAGTAAGCTCAGCGCACAGCTTGGTCATATTACAACTGGAGGGCCGAACTGACAACGTAGTATACAAAGAGATTCTTAACAAATAATTATTGGTATATTTTCCCTCAGTTTTAAAAAGGTTTAATTGTCTTCTTAATAAAAATTTTAAGGCAGTACTTCGCCACTGCGAAGTGCGGGTATTTTGCTAGTTCTACAATAAAATAAAATAAAAAGAGGAATAACCTTGGAGGTCAATCGTCACCCCGAAAGCGGATAGTAGACGTCACGTAGTACCAAATTTCAGGTCAATAGTTCAAATGGTTTGCGAGCTGCAGGTGATTTAAAATCCTGGACAGACAAACAGACAGCCACAGTAGCGTAATACAGTGAGGCACATAAGTATTTGAACACCCTGCGATTTTGCAAGTTCTCCCACTTAGAGATCATGGAGGGGTCTGCAATTCACATTGTAGGTGCATTCCCACTGTGAGAGACCGAATGTAAAAAAAAAAAAATCAGGAAATCACATTGTATGATTTGTAAAGAATTTATTTGTATTGCACTGCTGCACATAAGTATTTGAACACCTGGCAATCAGCAAGAATTCTGGCTCTCAAAGACTTGTTACTCTGCCTTTAAGAAGTCCACCTCTACTCCTGTCTGAGCTCTTTAAAGACACCTGTCCACCCCACAGTCAGTCAGACTCCAACGACTACCATGGGCAAGACCACAGAGCTGTCAAAAGACACCAGAGACAAAACTGTGGACCTCCACAAGGCTGGAAAGGGCTACGGGGCAATTGCCAAGCAGCTTGGTGAAAATAGATCAACTGTTGGAGCAACTGTCAGAAAATGGAAGAGGCTAAAGACGACTGTCAGTCTCCCTCAGACTGGGGCTCCATGCAAGATCTCACCTCGTGGGGTATCACAGATGAGAAGAAAGGTGAGGAATCAGCCCAGAGCTACATGGGAGGAGCTGGTCAATGACATGAAGAGAGCTGGGACCACAGTTTCAAAGGTCACTGTCGGTAGAACACTATGCCGTCATGGTTTCAAATCACGCATTGCACGGAAGGTTCCCCTATTCAAGTCATCACATGTCCAGGCCCGTCTGAAGTTTGCCAATGACCATCTGGATGATCCAGAGGAGGCATGGGAGAAAGTCATGTGGTCAGATGAGACCAAAATAGAACTTTTTGGTCTAAACTTCACTCGCCGTGTTTGGAGGAAAAAGAAGGAGGAGTTACATCCCAAGAACACCATCCCTACTGTGAAGCATGGGGGTGGAAACATCATGCTTTGGGGATGCTTTTATGTGAAGGGGACAGGACGCCTGCACTGTATTAAGGAGAGGATGAGTGGGGCCATGTATTGTGAGATTTTGAGCAACAACCTCCTTCCCTCAGTCGGAGCACTGAAGATGGGTCGTGGCTGGGTCTTCCAACATGACAATGACCCGAAGCACACAGCCAGGATAACCAAGGAGTGGCTCCGTAAGAAGCATATCAAGGTTCTGGAGTGGCCTAGCCAGTCTCCAGACCTAAATCCAATTGAAAATCTTTGGAGGGAGCTGAAACTCTGTGTTGCTCAGCGCCAGTCTCGGAACCTGACAGATCTAGAGGAGAGCTGTGTGGAGGAGTGGGCCAAAATCCCTGTTGCAGTGTGTGCAAACCTGGTCAAGAACTACGGGAAACGTTTGACCTCTGTAATTGCAAACAAAGGCTTCTGTACCAAATATTAACACCGATTTTCTCAGGTGTTCAAATACTTATGTGCAGCATTGCAATACAAATAAATTCTTTACAAATCATACAATGTGATTTCCTGAATTTTTTTTTACATTCTGTCTCTCACAGTGGGAATGCACCTACCCTGTGAATTTCAGACCCCTCCATGATTTCTGTGTGGGAGAGCTTGCAAAATCGCAGGGTGTTCAAATACATATGTTCCTCACTGTATATATAAGATAATTCATTCCCTTTAGCCTAGGAATCAGCCTAGTCGTTCTTCTTTGGACCTTCTCTTGTGCTGTTATGTCCTTTTTGTAGCCTGGAGACCCAAACTGCACCCAGGACTCCAGATGAGGCCTCACCAGTGTGTTATAAAGACTTGAGCAGAACCTCCTGTGACTTGTACTCCACACATCAAGGCGCTATATAACCTGATAGTCTGTTAGCCTTCTTAATGGCTTCTGTCAGGAAGTTGATAGCTTAGAGTCCACTACGACTCCTAAATCCTTCTCATAAGGTGGACTCTCGATTTTCAGAACTCCCATCGTGTATTCAACTGGGGCATGGTGGTCGTATTTAGTCACCCACTGCTGCTTTGTTAACTCTTTAGGGAGAGGTTGGCTTTGACATTTGAGTAATCTGGTTTGTGTGTGTTCGTCTTAGTGCTCTGTGCCTGACCCTTTTTAAGCACACATACCAGCTGACTCCCTAAGACCCCTCGATGGGGCGGACCACTGCATTTGTTATCAGTCCTTTTCTCAAGCAACTTTTCAGACCAAGCAGCCTCTCACCAGCTCTAATTGCAGGGCTAGAATTATACAACATGAAGGTGTTTAGGTCTCCTTGTCTGGCATGCCCAGAGTGCTTCCCATCTCCATGATTGTATTATCGTGAGATCTGTGGGACTAACTCGGTCTGCTACTAAGTTTGTCTACTCCAGCACCCTAAGATTCACACACTGTCATGCATGGGCAGCACCTTCCAGGCTCAGTCGAGGTATGCAGTAGTGGGAGTCTCCACTAACAATACCATCTCTTTTCTCCTCTGCAGCTCAGAGAGGCCGCCCAGTAAGGGCACAAATGCCACGCCCACCAGCAGCTAAATCCAGCCTCTTCCAGTCAGGATGATTTAGATTTTTGAGGGCTTCTGGAAGATGAGAAGCCACAAAGGCTGAGAAGGCAACTGTTAAGCCTGATTTCCGCATGTTCATTTTTGTTCTGTTTTTTGGACGCTCTCAGTTGATGGGATGGCCCCCGGTTGGCACCCCAACTTATCTTTGGGTCACCTCTCCCTCATTTGCACCTCAGAACACACACATACGCACTCAGAGATCCTAGTCACACAGCTCCATACAAGTGATGACCTATCGCCATTAACTCTGTAATATACCACACAGGATCTCTTCCACATAACTACTGTAGTGTGCAGCCACTGGGAGGACAAGGGGAGCAGATAGATAGATAGATAGATGTGAAAGGCACTATTTAACAGATAGATAGATAGATACTTTATTAATCCCAAGAGGAAATTCACAAGAATGGCCAGAGCGTTACCTTCCCCGGGACGCTAGATGGCAACTCCCCTGGGTTGCAGTGGTGCCTCAGACTCCCACAGGGCTTCATGGGAGTTGGAGTTTGGTGCAGCCCTGTTGGGATCCGCCATACCTGGAAGAGCTGCAGGAAATGAGTCATCAAGCACCTGGAACACTTCTGGGTGCCTTATAAAAGGAGCCAGCAGCCACTACTCGGGGAGCCAGAGTCGGGAGGAAGAAGACTAAGCTTGACCCGAGGAGTGGAGGAGAAGGAAAAGAGTGAGAAGGCTATTGTGTTTGTGCTGGGACTGTGTTGTAAGTGTGGGAAACGGGGGAAGGCGTTTCCCACGAGGTAAAAAGAAAATAAAAAACAACATGTGTGCCTTGAACTTGTGTCCCACGCTTGTCTGTGTCGGGTTCAGCTGGCGGTGCCAGCCTGGGTGGTCCACACTACATATAAAGAATGATGCCTCAAGCCTGTCACTCTCAGTACACCATATAGGGACTCATTGTCACCAGCCCTAACAAATGTACAAGTGTCCCCAAGACACATGAAGGCTCAATAGCCTTGTGGTTATATGCCACTTGGCAACCAATGGGTCTTTACTTCTACTGCACTTGTTCTTCTATTGAGGTGCAACCACTCAGACTTGATAACTGTAGGCAAGAAAGCAGCAATCTTCCCACACCAGGTGCCCTAATAATCACTTCAGTCGCACAAGATATAAAGACAAAGTATGGAAATGTAAAATCTACAGGACATGGCATTTACTAAAGTATAAGAATACCGAAAGTATAACAGAAAACAACATCGATAGCAAAAGTCTGGATGTAGTTGTAGAAAAGTTTATTGACAATGGATGTTGTCCTGAGTGGCTTTTAATTTAGCAGTCGGTGTGACGCATAACTTTGTGTTCTTCGATATCCAAATGAAAGGGTCTCTCTCTGTCTCTGTCTCTCCCTCTTTTTCTGACGTGCCCTGGTCTATGATGTCAGTCCCTATGTCGTCACTCTTTCTATCGTTTCTGCTTCAGTTCTTCAGACAGGCTGTTATTATGCCTCGGGACACATGACCTTGCACGCATAGCCGTAACCCTAAGCGATCTTGATGGGTGGCACTGCTCAAATTCTTTTATCCTTTATGCACCTCCATAATGTTTTCCGTTCCCAAGTTATAAACTAACCGAAACAGGTTTTGATTCTTTGCCATTCAGACTGTTTTCCATTCCCAAGGTATTAAACAGCTTTCGAAACCTGTGGCATTTGTACTGTTCTCTATTTTTGCTACCATTAACACTTTGAACGCGAGGTACAAGTTAAGTTGTATCACATTAAGCCTGTAAAGGCACGACGTACGATTAAAACTTGTATCTCAGTGTACGGCTACTATAGACACTGCCAGCGTGGTGCCACATCTCAGTTACCTACTATAGTGCTGCCATCTAGTGGATAGATAGGGAATTTTATTTATTTACTTACTTACTAGGGGGCTCTGCCCACTGCTCGCTTTGCTCGCCAACCCCTGGCTTTGGTTACCCGGATATACAATTTAAAGAGAATGTTATTTTCATGGGTATTGTTACATATGCATTATTTTCACTTTTACTTTAAAACGTCAGTAAAAACAATATTTGGAATTAACTTTTCTTCACGATTGCATTGAATTTTGATTCCGTGTTTGGACTTACATCGTGACAACACAACATATAACTGCCTGTGAGTGAATATCGTTTCTTTCTCTCTAATAATTAAACCGACTTTTTTTAATGTTTGTCCCTGTGATTTGTTAATTGTCATTGCAAAGATATTGTATTTGCCATTTTTGAACGTCTTTATGAAGTTCTACTTTGTCTTTTACTCTTTGTCTTTTATTTCTAACCCCGATTGGACCTGCGAGGTTTTCAATTCCTCCTGGTCCGGGCTGATTATTACTTCCTTATTTTCTGAATTTGCACATAGATTATTAATGTTCTTTTTTGCATTTTTTTCTCTTCAATGCATTTGGGTTCCTTTTCGATGCGCTGCTCTTTCTTCTTCGCTTAGTCGTTGACGTGTCATCTAGAACGTATAAAATTATTGTCCTGATAAAATTTATAAGAGCTGAGAGTGCAGGAAGTGTGTCTGCCAAAAGCATTCACACGACTAAGAGGTTAGATGTCCGGGACTTGCTTCCAAAGGTTGTAAGTATGACGTGACTTGAAAGAATCTCATGTTAAAAGTCTCCGTCTATCGGGACTTCATTCCAAAAGGTCTCTTCAGAAAGTCTCGTCTTGTCCCAAGATTTTTTTATTATAATATAGAGATTTGAAAACAGTGTAGTCTAGTTATGTTGTCATGAAAAAGGTATGAAGCTGCTGATATTCTGAAACAACTATACTCAGCAAAAAAAGAAACGTCCCTTTTTCAGGACTGTGTATTTCAACAATAATGTTTTAAAAATCCAAATAACTTTACAGATCTTCATTGTAAATTGTTTAAACAATGTTTTCCTTGCATGTTCAATTAACCATAATCAATTAATTAACATGCACCTGTGGAATGGTCGTTAAGACCTTAACAGCTTACAGAAAGTAAGCATTTAAGGTCACAGTTCTAAAAACGCAGGACACTAAAGAGACTTGTCTACCGACTGTGAAAAACACCCAAAGAAAGATGCCCAGGGTCCCTGCTCATCTGCGTGAACGTGCATTAGGCATGCTGCAGGGAGGCATGAGGACTGCTGATGTGGCTAGGGCAATAAATAGCCATGTCCGCACTGTGAGACGCCTAAGACAGCGCTACAGGGAGACAGGAAGGACAGCTGATCATCCTCGCAGTGGAAGACCACGTGTAACAACACCTGCACAGGATCGGTACATCCGAATATCACACCTGCGTGACAGGTACAGGATGGCCACAACAACTGCCCGAGTCACACCAGGAACACACAATCTCTCCATCAGTGCTCAGACTGTCCGCAATAGGCTGAGAGAGGCTGGACTGAGGGCTTGCAGGCCTGTTGTAAGGCAGGTCCTTACCAGACATCACCAGCAACAACGCCGCCTATGGGCACAAACCCACCTTCGCTGGACCAGACAGGAGTGGCAAAAAGTGCGTGAGTTTCTGCATGACAGCAATGTCAGTGTTCTGCCATGGCCAGCGAAGAGCCCAGATCTCAATCCCATTGAGCACGTCTGGGACCTGTTGGATCGCAGGGTGAGGGCTAGGGCCATTCCCCCCAGAAATGTCCAGGAACTTGCAGGTGCCTTGGTGGAAGAGTGGGGTAACATCTCACAGCAAGAACTGACAAATCTGGTCCAGTCCATGAGGAGGAGATGCACTGCAGTACTTCAAGCAGCTGGTGGCCACACCAGATACTGACTGGTACTTTTGATTTTGAGCCTCCCTTCATTCAGGGACACATTGTGAAACATTTTTAGTTTATGTCTTATGGTGTTGACTCTTTTAGTGTTCATACAAATATTTACACATTAAGTCTACTGAAAGTAAAAACAGTTGAAAGTCAGGGGACGTTTCTTTTTTTGCTGAGTATAGATTGGTTGCAAGATGAATGTTTTGATGATAATGACAGTGTATGAATAGTGACAATCAATTATGTGATGTGGAACCTGTAGGCTCTGGCACTGATGTCAGATGTCAGTCAGTCAGTGTCCAACCCGCTATATCCTAACACAGGGTCACAGGGGTCTTCTGGAGCCAATCCCAGCCAGCACAGGGTGCAAGGCAGGAACAAACCCCGGGCAGGGTGCCAGCCCACCGCAGGACACACACAACAAACACACCAAGCACACACTAGGGACAATTTAGGATCTCCAATGCACCTAACCAGCATGTCTTTGGACTGTGGGAGGAAACCGGAGCACCCAGAGGAAACCCACACAGACGTCATTCTAGGAAGGGTGCTTTGCATATGAATCTGAATCTTTGAAAAGGTTAATAGTATGTGGACGAAGCAGAAATCTTTACTGTCTAGTAGGTGACCCAGCAGGACACCAAGAACACCTGACCTGAGCCAGCGTGATTTGAGAGTCCTTTTAAAATCAGGAGCCCTCTGGTATTTCACAAGTCTCTTATCGCCTACAGTGGATTCAGAGAGGATTCAGACCCTTTCACTTTTTCACATTTTGTTTTACTGGAGCCTTGTCCTAAAATCAATTTTATTCATTTTTTTCCCCACATCAAGCAACAGTCAATGCCCAAGATTTTAGAAATGGATGCAAACTTATTAAAAGTAAAAAGCAGAAATATTACATCGACACAATTAAATAGACTTTGCGATGACAATTGCATTTTTTTTTCATGTCAACTCATTCTATTGATCATTACTGAGATATTTCTACACCTTGTCTGGAGTTGCTTTTCTGGAATTTCTCAGAGGGGTTGAATAAAGTATTTATCTATCTATTGTCACACATGAGTGACTAGGGAGCAGCTAAAGGACCCGACGAGCCGCGTGAAACCACAAGACAGGGGATTGCGACAGTGTGCCAACCGCTCTCTCTTTATTTCAACAGGAAAGACGAGAAAACAGCACCTTGAATTCGTCTCCATAGCCCTATCCAGACGTCTACCTGGGCCGCTTCCGGGTTCCTTTGTTACCTCCGGTCCCTTGCAGATGACGTCACCCCCATCCCAAGATCCTCAGCTCCTTTTTACCAGCATTCCCACTTCTGTTTGCACCTTATAAAATGTCCATGTTCTCCCTACTGGTGGTCTTTTTGTGTAACCCATCGCTGACCGTATTGCTTATTTTGAGCGTGATTTACAGTATACGGTGTGGTGGATGGCCGGGGCCCATGCCAGCCGGGGCGCCCCTTCAGTATATGTTCAGGGGGAGCAACCATGGACTTTTCAATACCTCCCCCTGGACGCTAGATGGTAACTCCCCTGGGTTGGAGCGGTGCCTCGGTTTCCTGCAGGGCTCCATGGGAATTGGAGTTTGGTGCAGCCCTGCTGGGTCTTGCAGGCGCCGCCAGGTGGTGCTGCAGTTGGGACTCCTGAGCCCTTATGGGCAGTGTTTTCGCCACACCTGGATGTGCAGCCGGAACTCGGCAATCAAGCCCCTGGAGCAATTCTGGGTGCCTGATAAAAGGAGCCAGCAACCACCAGTCCGGGAGCCTGAGTTGGGAGGAGTGGTGGTGAAGAGAGTTGTTGTGACTTCATTGTGCTTGTGTGACGGGACTGGGTACTGCCTGTGGGACACGAGGAAGACGTGCCCCACAGATGAAGAAGAATAAAAGTTTATTTGTTGATTTTACACGTGCCTCCGTGTCAGTCTGTGTCGGGTTGGGCGTGAATATAGAGCCTTTTACAATGGGGACGGAATCCCCAACCTTTGAACTTGGTCTCTGTGTTTTCTTCACACTATCTATGACATTTTCACCTTCACCTAGGGCAGCAAAAAAGCAACATCCTGCCCTGGATCCAAAAAGCAGATAGTGGTGTAGTTGAGCCTGTCCAAAATGCGCCATCGAGAGGAGAGCTTAAGAAGAAGTCAGTTTTACTAAGGACAATAGAGTAAGATGGAGAGCTCACCCTGTTTGGACAGTCCTGGGAAGCTCACCGAAGACAAAGGAAATGTAAACAGTGAGAAGGATTTAAGAATGGGCTTTACAGGCTGTGCTGATGAGAAATGTCCTATGTCTTTGTGTTTAGTTTACAGCAAATGTGAAAACGGCCATCTAATTTCCATGAAGTAACTGGAACCTATCCCAGCAAGCACTGGGCACAAGACAGGAACAATCTCGGGATGTGGCACCAGTCCATGAATCATGAAATTAAAAAGAAAATGTGAACTGAATGTTCTCATATGCAACCAAACATCCAAAAATAAATAAATATAAAAATCTCCAGTCACCTGTGAATCCCTAAATCTTTCATTAAAAATGTATAAATGCAAACAAAGCGTTTTTGCTCTAGTGCCTTTTTTTTTTAATCCAACTCTGTATGTAAACAGACTGGCCTGTTATGCTGGGCCATTAAGCAGAATTTTTAGCCACTGTGGGAGTCACCCTGTAAATGCATTGTTCTTCAGAATATCCCATGTGACCAGTCACTGGTCAGAGGTCACTGAACAAGGCCACAACAGCACGTCCATCTGCCCTTTAGCCACCTGCAGACCAGTACTCCCAAACTACCCATAATCCCCAGTGCCCTTGATCTCCAGCATGGCCCTCTGCCTAAATAAACAGGGTCAGCCGCTTGCCTCACACTGACCACATCGGTCACCTGTTGACCAGTTCTTTAAACCCACCCTCAAACCCCAGTGCATCTAATCTCCGGCAGGAACCTCTGTTCAAATAAACATGATTAGTCACCTGCTTTACGAAAATCAGTCAGGTCAGACTGTTAGGAACAACCAGGAAACATGGCAGCAATCTGAGCAATTCTCTCTCTTCCATTATATGGCCTTCCAGTTGCAATCGGCTGCAACTCCAGCTCTGATGGCCATTTTCTGGATGCACTCGGTGATTTGCTAAGCTGAGGTGATAAGGTGACCCCCTCTGCTAGTTAACTGACCAGATCAATAGCTCAAATAGCTAAAAGTTTTCCTTTAATTGTTTTGAGCAGTATATATATATATATATATATATAGCAAAATACCCACGCTTCGCAGCGGAGAAGTAGTGTGTTAAAGAAGCAATGAAAAAGAAAAGGAAACATTTTGAAAATAACGTAACATGATTGTCAATGTAATTGTTTTGTCACTGTTGTGAGTGATGAGTGTTGCTGTCATATATATATATATATATATATATATATATATTTACACACACACACATAAACATATATATATACATATCTATACATATACACATATATATACACACACACATATATACATACATATATATATCTACATATATACTGTGGTCCCCGGCCGGGGCTGGAGCCCGGCCGGGACGCCCAGGAGGACGTGAGGAGGGCTTGTGCCTCCTCCAGACCGCGAGGGGGCGTCCGTCCTGGTTCTGTTGGGGACCACGGGTCGAGGGCATGGAAGCCCTACCCTGTAGGGGCCCGTGGTCACCGCCAGGCGGCGCCCCGATGCCGGTTTATCCCATCTGGTCCTCGGCCGGGGCTGGAGCCCGGTCGGGACGCCTTGGAGGACCGGAGGAGGGCGTGTGCCTCCTCCAGACCGAGTGGGGGCGTCCGTCCTGGTTATGCAGGGGGCCTCGGGTACAGGGCTTGGAAGCCCAGCCCTGCAGGGACCCGTGGCCACCGCCAGGCGGCGCCCCAGTGCCTAATTATCCCG
>JANRMT010062857.1:46106040-46132020 GCA_026402145.1 Polypterus bichir lapradei | reverse complement strand
AGGTACCCATTTCCTTTATCATTCCAACCGTACCCCCATTAACATGTCTATCGAGGTAATCACCATCGATCAAAGAACTGTCACTTACCAAGTGGTTTCCATGCCCGGAGATGGCACCTGCCTTTTACATTCTTTGTTACATATTGCACAGCCATATCAGGCTCACTATTGATATCCGGAGGAACATTGTGTCTTATGTATTGAATGACTGGGACAGGTTCAAAGTGTGGACTGATTATGGTAGAGGAGATAATTATACTACACAGGAGCACTAGAAGAGTGAAATGCTTAAGTGTACCGAAATGGCCAAATATTTTACACCTTTGGACAACCGCCAATGCCTCTTAAACATCTTAGCTTCACAGGTGACGATTTCAGTAGCGGACACTTTGATGTTTAGAAATGTTTAAACTCTCAAAAGCTGGATGTGAAGTTATCAATGAAACTGGTTGTATGCTTACAACGCTTGACAGATGCCGAATGTCTCTTCAACACAAGTCCTACAAATACTGTCGTAACTGAAACAAACCATGAAACTCAAACCGATTATGACAGCAGCAATCCAAGCTGTGAGATTTGAAACAAGATTACTGTTCACATGGCCAACTGTACGTTGCATGCTCAAGAGTAAGCTCAGCGCACAGCTACACCTTGGTCATATTGCAACTGGAGGGCCGAACTGACAACGTGGCATACAAAGAGATCCTTAACAAATAATTATTGGTATATTTTCCCTCAGTTTAAAAAGGTTTAATTTTCTTCTTAATAAAAATTTTAAGGCAGTACTTCGCCGCTGCGAAGCGCGGGTATTTTGCTAGTATATATATATACTGCGGTGGGCTGGTGCCCTGTGTTAGCTGGGATTGCCTCCAGCAGACCCCCGTGACCCTGTAGTTAGGATATAGTGGGTTAGAAAATGGATGGATGGATGGATATATTATATATATATATTGTGATGTATGGCCAGCTGTTCATCCTGGCCAATACCCCCACGCCGCCAGTTGGAGCCCTCCCTGCAGTATGGAGGTGCCCCGAAGACCAGCAGGGCATTATGGACACCATGGGGGCCGCCAGGAGTCGCTGCAGGGAGGCCCTGAGACTATTTACCTTACGCCCAGGAAGTACGTCATAGTCACATGGACAAAGAGAACGATGTGCTTCCTGGGTGAAGAAAAAAGGAATTTTTATCTGACCCGGAAGTGTTCCAGGTCACATGGACAGAGAGGGTGAAACACTTCCGGGTTAAGCAGTATAAAGGACTGTGGGAAATCCTAGACGGACGAGCTGAGTTGGGAGGCAGGGTGGCTAAGCGTCTGGGAGTGGAGGATTGGTTTGTTGATTATTGTTATTGGAGAATTGTGGAGAGGAGTGTGCTTTGTGCACTTTATTATTATAATAAATAATTATTTGGACTTTTATCTGGTGTCTGACGTGTGGTCCGAGGGTACAAGGGTGCGAGCAAACCCTTAATCTGTCACAATATACATATATATATATATATATATATATATATATATATGGCTCTAAAGATAAATTAAGACTAGACGTCTGACTTTTACACAGGGGCACAACCAGAGAGTATTAGCCGGGATAATATTCCTTTCTAGAAAAGATAAACGCAATGGGATACTTAGAGGGCTTCTTAGCAGGACCATAAGGCAGACTTCCAAGGAGTGCCTGTGCTTTTTAGGTAAAACAGGAGTGCAGGAGCATAGTATTCCAATAATCCACCAGGTGGCACTGCTGCTTAAGGTGTTTTCTAGTATTAAGCCCAACCTTACATCTTCGAGGACCCTCCTCACAGTTGAAAAGGAGTATCTGCAGGGATGGAGATCTCTCAGCAACATAACTGGCAGCATGTGCAACTAATAATGAAAAATACAGGCAGATTCAGTGATCTTGTCCGGCACACTCAGACCAGGATCTGTTTTTTTATCAAGCGTCTAAGAATTACTGGTAGAAATCACACTAAAAGTCGCACTAGGATAAGAATTTATACAACTCTGAAGTAGGAAATGAGAAGTAGTTATGACGTGTCCTACACCCACTCCCAGCTAGGACTGAGAGTTCGTGTTTGAGACTTCACCACACCCTGAATTGCTAATTGGAACTCATGAGGACATTTTGCTGTTTCCTGATACTTCCTAACACAAAGGTTGCACCACAAAGATAAGAATAACAATATTCAAAGTAGTAGTAGTAGTAGTAGAAGTAGTAGAAGAAGAAGAAGTAAAACATAATAAGGTAGCATATTGCGCTAAGCTGTCAGTAATTGTTGCTAACTCACTACTACATTAAGTATAATACTGTAACGAGAACAAAGATGGAAAGACCAAGACACACAAATTGAATGAGAGGAAAGCCAGAAATGGACACGTTTATTTAATGGTGAACACTACAGAGAATGTTCCTGCCTTGTACCTTGTGCTTGCTGGGAATTGGCTCTGTGACCAAGGTCAGTATAAAGCAGGTTTTGAAAATGGATGGATGGGTGATCCACAGCCATACTTTCAGATGAATCACCTTCCTGCGGTTATGGCCATGGGAAGTGCCCCATAAAGCAACAGTTATACTGAAACTCGCCACAGTGCTGTTTCTGAAGTCAGCTTCTCTTTTCCGTTGCCTCGTCTCCCACTGCGCCATGCTGGTGCTCTCTCCCTGATCCACCTCTATCTTCTGTGCGGCTCTGTTAATCAGAATGGAGTTTCTGTCTGCCTTTTTGAACCTTTACCAGGCTTGTAAGGTGTAACACAAATGTTCCAGGGGTTTGTGGAAATCAATGTCGATCGCTCAAACAGCCCTGCCTATCTTCAGGGTAATATGCTGGCTACTGCAGCACAGTTTGCAGTCACGAGCGCCTGTGTGTTGATACTGTGACAGCGCTTGCAATTCCCATATGTGTGCTTATCCAAAATTGGGGCAATGATCTTAACGTGTGTGCTGATTTGTATGAACGAGGTTTACTTTAACATTATCTCACGTGGAGTTTTGGGGAAACACACGAGTCTGAGTATTACCTGACATGTTGCAAAGATGGTCAAAGTTTGCTGCAAAATTCGACAAATGGTTGGTTGTGATGCACCCAGATAATCGCTACTGCAAAACTGCTTTTTTCAGCTGACAGCGCACAGCTTCACCACGTAGATGGAGCGATCATGTGATGTAAAACTTACTACTCTCTGTTGTCACAGGAGGCTTGGGGTCAGACCCAGCTGGGATACCTGGAAGGACCAGGAGGTGGTTTATACGTCCCCCAGGCCAAGAGAGGGCAACCGCCCTGGATGTTGAGGGAACCACAGGGAAGGAGCAAGGAGGCTCAAGCCCAATGGGGCCCATGGCCACTGCCAGGGGGCACCCCAAGCGTCGTGGAGCTCGGGAGATCGACACTTCCGCCACACCTGGGAGGGTGGAGGAAGGACCTTCCAGGGATGCCTGGAGTGCTTCCAGGTGCAAGGGCAGCACTTCTGCCACAGACACCTGGAGCACATCCGGGTGGGAAAAAAAGGAGCCGCCTCACTCCAATCAGGGAGCTAGAGTCAGGAGCGGGAGAAGGACGAAGCTCCCGTGAGGAGAGGAAAAGCGGCCCATGGACACTGGAAGAGAGACCTGTGAAGAGGGTGATTGGTGCTGGGGGCACTGTGTGGGACTTATTTGGGTGAATAAGGCTTTGGAAAACATCTTGCATCACCCAAGTCCCAAAGGTATCACATCCTGGTGAGCTGAACAACTTCTGGCCTGTCGCTCTGACGTCACATGTGATGAAGACAATAGAGTGGCTGCTTCTTCATCACCTGAGGCCACAGGTCCGCCACACCCTTGACCCTCTGCAGTTCGCATACCAGCAGAAGGAGGGAGCGGAGGATGCCATCATCTATATGCTCCACTGATCCCTCTCCCACTTGGACAGAGGCAGTGGTGCTGTAAGAATTCTGTTTCTGGACTTCTCTAGCGCCTTCAACACCATCCAACCCCTGCTCCTCAGGGACAAGCTGACAAAGATAGGAGAAGATTCATACCTGGTGCCATGGATCGTGAACTATCTTACAGACAGACCTCAGTATGTGCGTCTTGGGAACTGCAGGTCTGACATTGTGGTCACAAGCACAGGAGCACAGAAGGGGACTGGACTTTCTCTGGTCCTGTTCAGCCAACATATATCAGACTTCCAAAACAACTCGGAGTCCTGCCACGTGCAAAAGTTCACTGATATCACTGCTATCGTGGGTTGCATCAGGAGTGGGCAGGAGGAGGAGTATAGGAAGCTAATCAAGAACTTTGTTAAATGGTGCGACTCAGACCACCTACAACTGAACACCAGCAAGACCAAGGAACTGGTGGTGGATTTTAGGAGTCCCAGGCCCCTCATGGACCCCGTGATCATCAGAGGTGACTGTGCAGAGGGTACAGACCTATAAATACCTGGGAGTACAGCTGGATGACAAATTGGACTGGACTGCCAACACTGATGCTCTGTGCAAGAGAGGTCAGAGCCGACTATACTTCCTTAGAAGGCTGGCGTCCTTCAACATCTGCAATAAGATGCTGCAGATGTTCTATCATACGGTTGTGGCGAGTGCCCCCTTCTACACGATGGTGTGCTGGGGAGGCAGCATAAAGGAGAAGGACGCCTCACGCATGGACAAACTGGTGAGGAAGGCAGGCTCTATTGTAGGCACGGAGCTGGACAGTTTGACATCCGTGGCAGAGCGATGGGCGCTGAGCAGGCTACTGTCAATCATGGAGAATCCACTGAACAGGATCATTTCCAGACAGAGGAGCAGCTTCAGCAACAGACAGACTGCTGTCACCGTCCTGCTCCACTGACAGACTGAGGAGACCCCACACTATGCGACTCTTCAATTCCACCCTGGGGGATAAACGTTAACATCATACAAAGTTATTGTCTGTTATACCTGCATTGTTATTACTCTTTAATTTAATATTGTTCTTAATCAGTATGCTGCTGCTGGAGTATTAGAATTTCCCCTTGGGATTAATAAAGTATCTATCTATCTATCTATCTACAGTAATAAATGTGTGTTTTTGGTAAAGTGCTGGTGTTAGTCTGATGGTGTTCGGACCCAAGCTCACACTGTCAAATAGATGTCTTTTTACAAGTCTATTACTATCCAGCGCTTCTGAAACATTAAGCCTTTCCTGGGATATGCAGGCTGGTCTCTGAACGCCATCTTTTGACAGCTTTGAGTGAGTTAGGACAGTTCATGGGCTCTCCTGAATCCTGTTGAAGTTGAGAGTATAGTTTCCGATATTTAGAGAACTGATAAAATGCTTTAACTTCTAGTCCTAAGAGGAGGACAAAACTTACGTGACTTTGAGATTTCTGACACGGATTGGACTGTTATCCTATTCTGAGATGCTTGAACATATGGGCACTGATTCAAAAAACAAAACAAAACAATAAAAAAAAAAACATACAGATGGTCCTTGATGGAAAAGTTCAAATAAACAAGACAAACGTTTCACAAAACAAAGGCAGAGTGCAAAATCAGGCCAAAGCCTAAGTAATAAAACAGGTGTTTAATTATTTATTTGAGCTTCTATTTGATTTTTCTTGGGTTTTCCCGAGGCTAGAAAATCCACCTTGGTGTCATTTTGGGGGCTTTAATACACAAGGACTCCCATTCTACATTTCAAATATTACTTGGAGCTTTTGTTTTAAAGTTGATGATTTTTTGATTGTCTTTTCCCACACCATTTTAGTTTAACAACTTGCGCCATCTTTTTATGGCTTTTGCAATTGTCCGCTTCCATGGGGATTCCCCCACAATGCACTGGGGCTGCACCAGTTGGGAGGTCATCAATGTACTGGTATAAAGAAAAAAAAAAACCAAAACAGTCACTCTGAATCAGATTTAGAATATAAAGCAACAGAATATGTGACTCCTTCTTAGGATGTCAAGACCCCCCACTGCATTTATTCTGGGTATTGTTGAAGGATTGGTTCGTTGACACTGGCTCACATATTTCACTCATAAGCAATAACTTTAAATTGAGTGTACCTGCATTGAGGAAATGTGTCCCGAGTAAAACGTCTCTTTTAGCCCGAGCAGTAAACGGTCAGTTATTGGCCAGTTTGGGCACAATGAACAGACTTACAGTCATGGCCAAAAGTTCTGAGAATGACATAAGTGTTGGTTTTTTACAAAGTTTGTTGCTTCAGTGTTTTTAGATCTTTTTGTCAGATGTTTCTATGGTATACTGAAGTAGAATAAGAAGCATTTCAGAAGTTTCAACGGCTTTTATTGGCAATGACGAAGTTTATGGAAAGAGTCAATATTTGCAGTATTAGCCCTTCTTTCTTTTTCAAGACCTCTGCATTTCACCCTGGCAGGCTGTCAATCAACTTCTGGGCCAAATCCTGACCGATGGCAGTCCATTCTTGCATAATTAATGCTTGGAGTTTGTCAGAATTGGTGGGTTTTTGTTTGTCCACCCACCTCTTGACCACAAGTTCTCAATGGGATTAAGGTCTGGGGAGTTCCCTGGCCATGGACCCAAAATTTGGATGTTTTGCTCCCCGAGCCAATTCGTTCTCACTTTTGCCTTATGGCCTGGTGCTCCATCATGCTGGAAAAGGTATCGTTGGTCACCAAACAGTTCTTGTAGGATGTTTTGGTCCCTATCTTTATTCATAGCTGTGTTCTTAGGCCAAATTGTGAGTGAGACCCACTCCCTTGGTTGAGAAGCAACCCCACACATGAATGGTCTCAGGATGCTTTACCGTTGGCCTGACACAGGACTGATGTGCACTGAGTGCCGCTCACCTTCTCTTTTTTCCAGATGCCCCAAACAATCGATAAAGGGGATTCATCAGAGAAAATGACTTGCCCCCAGCAGTCCAATCCCTGTACTTTTGCAGAATATCCGTTGTCTCTGATGTTTTTCTTGGCTTCTTTGCTGCCCTTCTTGACACTGACCAGGCCATCCTCCAAAAGTCTTTGCCTCATTCCCACCTGCCTGCTGCCACTCATTCCTGAGCCAGCTCTGCCCTGGTGGTGCCCGCAGCTGAATCAACTTTAGGAGATGCTCCTGGCGCCCGCTGGACTTTCTTGGGCGCCGTGACGCCTTCTTCACCTCTCTGTTGTAACTCCATCATCATGTCAGAGTGACCTCCAGCCTTGTCCTCGTCGACACTCTCACCTGAGTTAACGAGAGGATCACTGAAATGACATTAGCAGGTCCTTTTGTGGGAGGGCTGGCATGCAGTGGAAATGGGTTTTTTGGGTTTAAGCTCATTTTCATGGTAAAGAGGGACTTTGCAATGCATTGCAATTCATCTGATCACTCGTCAGAACATTCTGGAGGAGAAGCAAATTGCCACCATAAAAACTGAGGAAGCAGATTTGTGAAAATTCATATTTGTGTCTTTCTCAAAACTTTTGGCCACAACTGTACACTAGTTTGCCTGGATTCATTGACAAAGCTTGATTTGATATGGCCAACTGCATGAACTATTATTATTAACAATCTGTCCCGCTTTCCAAAAGCATTCATCCATCCCTGCTTGACACTAATACGCACATAAAAAGTGTGATCAATGGAATTTATGAAGGCCCCATTCCTATTTTTGCCTTAGGCTCCTACTTCATTAAATCCGCCTCTGGCAGAGCTGCCACACTTCCAAGTCGAATGAATGGGATTAACTGGGATGTTTCATGGGTTAAATCGCGTTGGGCCAAACTCGGGTACCGTTTAACAAACGATTCTCAATTGTCCCAAAACATTTAACAAATAGAGTGAATGTTTAAAAAAAATAAAAATAAACAAACACTTACAGCAGCTCAATTCAAAACGGACGACTACTATTTACTGGCCAAGCTTCGCCGTCACCCTTTAGCTTGAATTACTTTGAAAGTTTTATGTTTGAATTTCCAAACCCCGCACAGAATTAGGGATCACAATGTGCTGATGATGAAAAAAATAAAATAAAAACATTATATTACATGCGTGTGTGTCTTTAGAAAATTACAATGAAAACGCTAACCTTGGCATTCGTCTGGCAGCTGCCAAATGTCGGCGTTGGCGGGAAACCTTGCCCTCGAACCCCGCCTCGCGAACCGAATGTACACTTGAGCGTGGCCGTCGGTTGCCTTGGAAACACTTAGGCAAACGGGCAAAGGATTGTGATACTGACGAAGGTTCTCATTGGTAGGATCTCACGCCCAGGGGGCCAATAACTACCTAGAATGACACTGATTGGACAAACCGTAAGCTGTTTGACCCGCCTTCCGTTTTGTTCACCAATCAATCGTCACATGAGACAAATGAAGTTCAATGTTCGCGTAAGGTGCTTTCTGTATTCACGGAGGGCTAGTGCGCAGTTTGTCTGTGCTTGTGTACGCGCTGCAAACGGTTAACAAAGAAGGTTTGCTTAAGTGTATTACGCAGAGAGAAAATGCACAACCTTGTCAGGTGAGGTGAAAGGCAAGGGGGCGGGCGACACCGTACTCTGCAGTCAAGTGTTGCTCCGGCGTCAGCAGCGAAGAGCGATGGATGCGAATAAGACGGTGCTCTGTGACAGCCTCGTCGTGTGGGTAAGTGACTTGGTATACACGGACGGCTGTAACCGTGGTGAAGCGATTCGGACGAGGGCATTTTTTTTTGGTCCCACTCGACATGGCGTTTGTTTAATCGAGTGCATTGCCATGGCATTTCCTTGTTGGCGTCGGGTTTCAACCTTGTACCGTCAGCTGCTTCCTGAAACATAATTTGCATTTCTGCCATCGTACTGGAAGAGAGTGAATTCGCAAGGCTGGACTTTATGCCCACTGATTGTTAATGTACAGCGTATATAGCGCCCGTCATTACAGTTTACGAAGTACCTTTAGTTGCGGCCTGCATTAAGAAGAACTAATCGTTAAATGACATTATAGATATGTTTATATATCGTCTGTAATTGCTGTAGTTAGCCAAGTGACAAGACCGAGCCCTAGAATCTAGGGGGCTTGGATTTTGGTGTTTAGTGTACCGGGTCTTCATCTCCGACGTTGCTTTATTTCATTACTTGTGTTGCCCTCCTGTCCGAAATACCAAGCACTTGCATTTTGGACTTGTGTGTGTGTGGCTCATCATTTTAATTTGTAGATTATCTAGTCTAACGAGTTGCTGTCTGGCGCCTCGTTCAGGGTCGGTTCTTGTTTTGTGCCAGCCTGTGGGTTCAACCAGGACAGGGCTCGGCTTTTCCCGGCCGTGAAATGGCATCTGATAATTGATGGATCAATAAATAATCGGTGCGTTACTGCTGTGCGTGTGTGTATATGTATGTACCTGTATATATGAGGCAAACTAGCTCATGCCAGGGCATATTTGCATAATGGTTTAATGTAAGAAAACAAATATTTATGTTCAGTATGTTTAAATGTTTGTTGTTGCTGGCCAAAATGAAACAGTTTAATCTGTTATGTACTTAATCTCTCTATCGATTTCTCTGCTGTCATGAGTGGTTGTCTGCTTGTACAAGGGGATTCCATAATGTTGGTAATACCTGGCTTGGTTGGCTTATTGTGGTTTTCCAAGTAGATGTTTAATTCCACATTAGTAAACTAAATGGCATGTTGAATAACTGAATCATTGAAACGACATGCAAACTGGTTTTTGTGTTGTTCACTCTATTGAACTCCAATTCATGGTGAAACTTTTGAAAGTCCCTAAACTATTAAGTTAAATTGGGTTAACCGAATTGTACTTGCAGAATTTCACAAACATCCAAGCGGGTATTTGGTTTTTGTTGCGTTTGGCCCTCCTATCATGACTACTTATTGAAACTTCCATGTAGCCTATATTTTTAAATTACAATTTGAAGCATACAGTCCTTTTTGAGAGATGTGTAATTTATGTGGTGGTCCCCCTTCACACAACAACCCCGCTTACCCCCCCTTCCCTCCCCAGCCAAATATGTAGTCATTTCCATTGAATCACTGATGTGAAACGTAGACTTGAATGTGATGTTGTGTTCACTGGCTATCGGACTGTTCGGAGCTTCCATTTGTGATGCTTCGCTCTCCTAGTTCTGTGTAGTATTGTGGGTTTCTGGTCAGAATTTTCACAGAAACACAAGGTTGCTATTGACGTTTTAAAAGAGAAAAAAAGAATTAAGGAAAAACTGAAATTTGTGTGTAAATATTGAGCAAACGAAATGGATTAAATGTGTATCACACAGTCTAGCTTTGGTGACGCAAAGAAAGAAGAAGTGCGAGACACGTGAGGAGTAACGGCGTACGCTGAGAGAGTCAGCTTCAAAGATAGAAAGTATAAAACCAGACAGGAGGAGAGGAAGGCATCTTGAAAATAATAGCATAGTAGTCTGAGAAGCAGGCTTTACATGAACACGCTCAGGAAAACGAGTGCTGGTGAAGAGAAGTTCACACACATGTGGATAGAGAGGAAAGGCGCTGAAAGTACACAAAGGGCAAGAGATTGCAAATATTTGAGTTATTCTATTACCTGCCTTCAACAGGTATTGTGGCTTGTATCCTATATTTTAAGTTGGACCAGTGGCAACCTACTTATGAAAATTTGTGAAATTGGTTTAGACATTATTGCATGATTTGAGAACAGACAGATACAATGTAATGTGAGGGTTGAATTATTCTCCTTAGTATACAAATTAAATAAATATCAAACAAAATTAAAAAAATTAATAAGACAGACTGAGGATATTATGATATTCAGCGAGTTTTCAGGTTATGGGGGATAAAGAAAAAATGTTTTCTATGTCAGGTAGTTGTTCGCATTAACCATGGTGCTGGACTGAGGCAATGTGGTGCATGTTAGATTAGCACATGAAAGTAAGGATGTCACTGTGACTGTCTCATAGCACAGTTCAGATTTTCTATTGGTATATTATACAGTGCCATATCTATCTATCATATTGTGCCTGACATAGCTACCTATCTGTTACCACGGAGATTTCATCCTCGGTGTCACCCAGTCCCATTAATGTACCTTGTAGTGCTCCTCTCTGTGCCCGGTTCTTGGGTTTTGTGTCCTAAGGGCATCTCACTGGTGTGACACTTGAACTGCCATCTTTTAGTGTTGTGCTGCAGGTTCTTTCCCACAAAGTCACCCTTTTGAGTGCTTGGGCTTTCATTGGATTCCATGGCCTACTTAATGCTGACCCTTCATTTTTGTGCCAGCCAACTCCCCCTGTGGTGTGTGTGTGTGTGGGCTTGGCTTGCTTCTTTCTAAAGTTCCTGCTGCAGTGCAGCTGCTGCTGCTTCTTCTCTATTATGTTGTGCCTTTCACTTCTATCGCTCTATCTGTCTATCCATGGTTTTGCTGTACTCCATACGTGTCCCCCTGGACATCAATGACCCAATAAGCCTATAAACCTATAACGGAGATCGGACACTAAATTACAGAATAGTCAAAGGTCACATTTCAAACACTAGAGGATGTTGTAGTTGGACATAAAGTTGTATGAAGTTGAGTTCATTGTTATTGGCAAAGAAGACAAGCATTTTGAGGTCAGGTAGTTCTTTTCACTAGTGCATGTGGTAGAAATGTTGATTAACACCTGCAAGAAAGAATTTCACGGTATTCTGTACTTGTGACAACAAGGATCTTATGAACCTATAATATTATCAATATACATCTTTTGAAAGAAACAGCACCAGTCTCGGAAAACTTTAAGGAACGTTTCAGTGTAGTCACAATGCACTGGGATTGCCCAGCAGTGCACTTGGGGGTCAGTCACTCTGATACTTTTCGATGTAGATATGATGTTTCATGCCTGAAGTCTCTGATGTCTTTCATGGTCCACAAATCAACCTTCATTCGTTTATTTTTAGTATGATATCTCTCTTATTCTTTTTAAAGTGGTCTGCAGTATTCAAGTTCAAAGGTATTGTATTGATGTGCAGGACATGGGAGGCAGCAGAGCCACTCTTGGCTGGGTGAGCGTGCTTCTCATTTCAAAGGTCTTTTGAAGATTACAAGCCTGAAATGGCAAAGGCAGCAAACATACCGCTCCATCACTGGCTTGACTTTAACCCCATGCCGAGTCTGTTATTGACATCCTGTGGTACACATTTCATCCTTGAGAGATGCCCTGCTCTCATGGTTTGCCCAGTTTTAACATTTCAGGGACCCGGTATCTTCGGACGCCAGTATTCACACTTTCTTAGTACCTGTGTGAATGCCGGTTTGACTTGTGGGTTCCCGGTACTCTGTTCAGGTTCAAATCCTTTCTCGTTCTCTCTGGGATTTTATAACCACCAAAACTTTTATTTTGTGCTCCTCTTAATCTGCCGCTCTGCTGACTAACTGACTGACTGACAGTGCAGCTTATAAACTTTAGTTTCCATCCGCTTAAGCCTCTGTTAGCCGTTCCTGTTGCTTAATTCCCTGTAGCTTACTTTGAATTTGCATGTGTATCTCACGTTATCTTGTTTCTTGTGGTCATCTTTTCACTTTGCTTGCCGATCCCCGGGTTTAGTCCTGTGGAAACACAATTTAAAGTGTTTTTTTTTTTTTTTTTTCATGGGAATTGTTACATATGCATTATGTTCACTTTTGATAATGCAACATATAACTGGCCGTGAGTGAATATCGTTTCAATAAAAACAAGACTTTCTGATAAAACAATCTACTTATGAAAGTGGGAATATCCAGAGCCGATGTATCCGGTTGCATTGTTCTCAAGAATCTGTGGATTTCTGGCCATTGTGGATTGCACGTCATTGTAATAAATAAATCTGGCCGACCGATAGTTCAGGATATTGCCATTGCATCATGACATAATTGTTGCAATGCTCTTAGACTACCTTGATATGCTGATGGTAATATTACTGCTGTACCTATTTTGAATTTGTCTGAACTATTGATATTTGAATTTTGAATGTGATCAATGAGACTTTTCATATGTTCCGTTCTAAGTTTAGCTTGATGCGATTTAATAAAGAAGAGACGATTCGCTGCGACTTTTACATACGCATTACTAATGTAATGTTGCGATAGATGTTGAGATGATAGAAGTGGCTTAAATATTTACTATTTAACTCATCGCTAATTTTGACCCGAAATATTGTGTGGGTGTTATACGTTTCCCTGAATGCCTTTGTTTCATATTGTACGACCATCCTGTTTCACCATCTGGGAAAAGTAAAGGAAAGAATAAAGGATCTGAATGTGGCGATGCATTTGACATAAATGATGAACCGTGCTTTGCCTTTGGATATACAGTACACGAATATCTACTCTGTCTTTTGAAAGTATCGCTGACAGTTTGTCACATGTGGGTTTATTATAAATGCGACTGTGATCTTTCGGATTCATATAGACCTCCAAGAAAATGTCTTTGTCCGTGTGTTGCTGATAAATCTCGTGTAAAGTGTGATATGTTTGGACGTATGGATTTGCATCCACTATTGGCTGTATAATATCTATTACATTGGATCGTTTAACTGTTTCGATTCTATGTTGCATCGCTTCTCTATGATTTAGACACCTGACCAAATTGTGTTTTTTTTTTTTTTTTTTCCCGAAATTAAACTTGTCGTAACTGTAATTGTCGCGGGACCACAGATTCTGATAGCGTATGGTCCATTAATGTGTAAATCAACGTTTTGTGCACTAAATGATGCTAACGCGAAATGATTATTGAAGATGCATATATTTTGCCTGTAGCGTTTGTGGATTAATTTTCACCAAACAATAAATTTTTTAATTCTTGCGGCAACGCCTCTTAATTGGGAAGCAGCAGTACTTTTCCCTAACGGCAACACGAATTAGACGATGTACAAGTCTCCGACTTAAACTTTAAAGCCTTACAATAGCTACATACTTCTGACATATTACCTTTGTCCATATATTCAATCTCTTTTTGCTGTTCCGTTATTTCACTGAGTAATAATTTCCGTTTGCGCAAATGCAATCCTTTTTTTTTTTTTTTTTTTTTTTGACACTTTCAAATTTTAGTACTGTCATATTTTTGAACTTGCTCTGCGTGTGTATCGTGCCAAGGTGTGTTTTGAGCCTTTCGAATTCCGCTGCTTCCATAATCTGTAACCTGCTCTGCATTTGTAAGGCGCCAACATTTTTGAACGTCTTTATGAAGTTCTACTGTGTCTTTTACTCTTTGTCTTTTATTTCTGACCCCGTTTGAACCTGCAAGGTTTTCAATTCCACTTGTTCCGGGGTGATTATTACTTTCCTAGGATGCCATCTCATGGGAACATGCTTCTAATGGATGTCAGTGTGACAGGACTTGACCGTGTCACAGGAAGTGAAAGTGTCTCTCTGTCACTCTTCAGAAGATCACATCTTGTCACAAGATTTTTTTTTTTTATAATAGAGAGATGTGTAAAATTGATGTTGATTAGACAGACAATGCTTTACAGTGCTGTGAAAAAGTATTTGCCCCCTTCCTGATTTCTTTCTTTTTTTTTTTTTTGCATGTTTGTCACAACTGTTTCAGATCCTCAAACACATTTAAATATTAGACAAAGATAACAACAACAACAACAACAACATTTATTTATATAGCACATATTCATACAAACAGTAGCTCAAAGTGCTTTACATAATAAAGAATAGAAAAATAAACACAATATGAAAACAAAATAAATCAGCATTAATTAACATCGAATAAGAGTAAGGTCCAATGGCCAGGGGGGACAGAAAAAACAAAATAAAAACTCCAGACGGCTGGAGAAAAAAAAAAATAAAATCTGTAGGGATTCCAGACCATGAGACCGCCCAGTCCCCACTGGGCATTCTACCTAACATAAATGAAACAGTCCTCTTTGGATTTAGGGTTCTCACGGAAAGGCTTGATGATGATGGTCACGTAGAATTCTGCCTTTTAGTCCATCCATCATTGTTGGAGCATCATGAAGCTTTGAGTAGGTGGAGGTGGCGCAGGCCACCACCACAAAGAAACCGGAAAAAGAAACAGAGAAGAGAGTAGGGGTCAGTACGGGTTGTAGAGCTACCCTGAATAGTTATTATGAGGAAATTGAACATATAGAGTATCAGGATTAAGTTAAATTAAGTTAAATTGAAGTTATAGAAAGGCCATGTTAAAGTAATGTGTTTTCAGCAGTGTTTTAAAGTGCTCCACCGTATCAGCCTGACGAATTCCTATTGGCAGGCTATTCCAGATTTTAGCTGCATAGCAGCAGAAGGCCGCCTCACCACTTTTAAGTTTTGTTCTTGGAATTCTAAGGAGACACTCATTTGAGGATCTGAGGTTACGATTTGGAATATAAGGTGTCAGACACTCCGATATATAAGAAGGGGCGAGATTATTATTATAAGATAACCCAAGTAAACACAAAATGCAGCTTTTTAGCAATGAAAAAAAAAAACTACTCAAACCTACATGGCCCAGTATGGAAAAAGTAATTGCGACCCCCCCATCCCCCCCCAGTTGTTAAATCATGACGTAACTGTGGTTAATCACATTTTTTGGAGTTCACTTTCACCAGCCACACTCAGGCCTGATTATTGCCAGACCTTAAATTGAACCTGTCAGACAAAGTGAAGTAGGCCAAAAGATCTCAAAAACAAAGACATCATGCCGTGATCTAAAGAAATTCAGGAAAAGATGAGAAACAAAGTAATTGACATCTATCAGTCTGGAAAGGTTACAAAGCCATTTCTAAAGGTGAGAGCCATTATCCACAAATGGAGAAAACGCGGAACATTGGTGAACCTTCCCCAGGAGTTTGCCGGCCTACAACAAGAGCACAGCGATGACTCATCCATGAGGTCACAAAAGAACCCAGAAGAACATCTAAAGAACTGCAGGCCTCACTTGCCGCAATTAAGGTCAGAGTTCATGACTCAACCATGAGAAAGAGCCTGGGCAAAAATGGCATGCATGGTGAAAACCACTTCTGACCAAAAAGAACATGATGGCTTGTCTCACTTTTGCCAAAAACATCTTGATGATCCCCAAGCCTTTTGGGAAAATATTCTGTGGACTGATGAAACAACAGTTGAACTTTATGGAAGACCCCGTTACGTCTGGTGTTAAAGTAACGCAGCATTTCAGAATAAGAACATTATGCCAACAGTCAAACATGGTGGTGGGTAGTGTGATGGTCTGGGGCTGCTTTGCTGCTTAAGGACCAGAACGACTTACTGTGATTGATGGAACTACGAATTCTGGAACTCTCTCTACCAAAAAATCCTGAAGGAGAATGTCTGGCCATCGGTTCATGACCTCAAGCTGAAGTGCACTTGGGTTCTGCAGCAGGACGATGATCCAAAACACACCAGCAAGTCCACCTCGGAATTTGGAGACAAACTCAAGAGGCTGGTTTCTTGTCTTTCCTGTTATAATAAAGAGAGCGGTTAGTACACCATCGCAGTCCCCTGTCTTGCGATTTCGTGCTGCTCGTCGGGTCCGTTAGCTGCTCCTTAGTCACTCGTGTGTGACAGCAGGTTGCCTGTAGAATTTCTTTACTGATTTATTCTCTTGGCTCTTGTTTTTCACTGCAATGTTTAAATTCTTTTTAAGACTCGATGCACCAAAACCTCACAAGAATTCTCGGGGGGGGGGGGGGGGGGATGGTGGTGCGGCGAACTATAAATGTGTTTGGGATACTTGAGGAAAAGCCATTTGACTGTATCCCTCGTGGTGTCCTGTATGGGGTACTTTGGGGCACTAGGCCTGCTGTTATGGGTTGTTTGGCCCCTGTGAAAGATGCCCCGGACACAGACAGACAGACAGACACGACACCAGATGTCCACAACACACACGGTTTATTTTCGTTTCCTATTCACAACACAAACACAGTGCCCAAAGACTCACAGTCCTTTTCCACTCCTTTCTCTTCTTCATTGCCTCCACTCCTCTCCTGCAAGCTATATTCTCTTCCACCCGACTCCTCGAGTGGAGTGAGGCGGCCTCTTATATAGCTCACCCGGATGTGCTCCAGGTGCTTCCTGATGATCTTCCAGCAGCACTTCCTGGTGTGGTGGAAGTGCTGCCTTCTAGGGCTCCATAATTATCCGGGCATCCCCTGGCGGTGACCATGGGTCCCCACACAGACCAGGGCAGCTGCCCTCTCGTGGCCCGGGGGAGGTATTGTCCCTCTCCTGGTCCTTCTAGGCGTCCCGGCTGGGCTGAATCCCTAGTTGTCCACCACACCCCTAAACAGCTGGAGCAAGAGCTTAGTTTGCATTGCTGGCAGTAACTCTGACTTCTTCCTGGTGGGTGTGGGATTCCATCAGGACTGCCCTTTGTCACCGATCCTGATTTTTATGGACTAAAGGGGTGGCAGGGGTCCAGTTCAGTGACCTGCTTTGTGCAGATGATGTGGGTCCTGTTGGCTTTCACATGGTGACCTTGGCTGTGCGTTGCTGTTGAGTGTGAAGTGGTCACGATGAGGATATTAGGCACCTCCAAGTCTGAGGTTATGGTTTTCAGCTGGAAAAGGGTGGAGAGACCTCTTCAGGGTGCTGCCTCAAGTGAATGAGTTTAAGTTCCGTATATATACTCGTGGATAAGTCGGGACTTGATTTTACCGTATAATTTCTGGTACTTTATAATGTCGGTCATATAAGTCGAATGCAGAAAACTCACACTATTGGTCCAAGAGATTACAGTATGCTAATGCCCACCTGAGAGAGTAACCACGAAGCACATGGCCATTTTTTTTCTATGTATTATGCCTACGTGACCACACGGTAATACCCAAACTATTCCAAAGCGACGTTTGCACTGTTTTGTGTTTTTTGTATCTCACTCCCTCATACGCCTTTATCGTAAGAGCATCCCTTATCTACGATGGAGCATTTGATAGGAAGAAGATATGAAGCAGGTTTTAAATTAAAAGTGGCAAAAAAAATTGGTAACTGCTGTCGCACAAGAGCGACTAAGGAGCAGCTAACGCACCCGACGAGCAGCACAAAATCGCAAGCCAGGGGACTGCGGTGGTGTTCTAACTGCTCTCTTTATTTTAACAGGAAAGACGAGAAAACAAGACAGAGGTCAGAAATAAAAGGCAAAGAGTAGAGTCTTTTCGCCTTTGCATCATTCTTATGCACAAAACGTGGATTTACACAATAATAGACCATTATACCATAGAGAATCTGTGGTGCCGCAACAGTTAAAGCAACGACAAGTTGAATTTCAAAGAATACACAATTCGGTCAGGTGTATATTTATGATCACGGAGAAGCGATGCAAATTTTAATAGGCAAAAAGAAAAGTAATGTATATATTCCTTGAATAACATTACACACCAAAGGAGATCGTGATATGCCATTTGTATTAAAATGTTTATGGTTTACTGTGAGAATAGCTTTTACTATGACAATCAATACATCACAAGGACAAACATTAGAAAAAGTCGGATTATTTCTTAGAGAAACAGAAACAATATTCACTCACGGGCAGTTATACGTTGCGTTGTCACAATGTGTCTCCAAAAAATATTGTTTTTAATGAAGCTTTAAAGTAAAAGTGCAAATAATGAAATTGAAACAATTCCAAAGAAAAAAAAAATAAAATTGTATATCCGATTAACAAAACACAGGGGCTGGCGAGTGAAGCGAGCAGGGGGTGAAGCCCCTTAATAAAATAAAAAAATTAAGGGTTGCATTTTTGAATGGGTGTACAAGTCGGGTTCTGATTTTATGATCATTTTTTTGGGTTCCAAGACCTGACTTATACGTGAGTATATACGGTATCTCAGGCTCTTGTTCAGGGTGGATCTGAGCAGTGTCTTTAGTCATACAGATATTGTGCCAGTTAGTCACGGTTAAGAGGGAGCTGAGCCGAAATTCCATTCTCTTGATTTACCAGTCGATTTACATTCCCACTCTCAACTGTGGCCACAAGCTTTGAGTAGTGACTGAGCGAACTCGATCACAGGTACAAGCAGTGGAAATGAGTTTCCTTCACAGGATGTCTGGACTCAGACTTAGAAGTGGGTGAGAAGAGCAGACATTCAGGAGGAGCTCAAAGTAGTGTGAGAAGTAGGGCGTAACACCGAGCCCCCAAAACCCAGACGTACACATGACACAACACAACTCTGTGGTTCAATAAACAGATTTTTAATCCAACTGCCTACAGTGATACAATACATAAAGCCAAGAATAATCGCAAAACTTATGCCTTCTGTTATCTCCTTCCATCCTCTAAGTGAGTTTCGCCCACTCCCTCCCGACTCTGACTCCCTGAGCTATGACAGCGGTCTCCTTTTAAGCTGGACCTAGGATTACTTCTGGTGGCACAATGTGGCTTGTTGGATGCGCTTCCAGGTCATACGTAAAACATTGATGTCCCCATCAGCACTGCCCTGTACATTCACCCAAGGAGCCATACAGGGCTGCACTTCTGAACTCCAATTCCCATGCAGCCCTGCAGGTGTCCAAACTGGGACTACTTGCGAGGGACGCTGCCACCTGTTAATTTGGGGGATGAACTGCCCCTGCCTCCAGACTTCCAGAATTATAAGGTGCCCCTGCTGCCTGTTGGGCAGAGTGGTGGCTGTGAGGCTAGGGATCTGCACTGGCAATCAGAAGGTTGCCGGTTTGTATCCCGTAAATGCCAAAAGGGACTCTGCTGTGTTGGGCCCTTGAACAAGGCCCTTAACCTGCAATTGCTCTGTCCTGGGTATGATGCTAATTTGCATCCATCCCTGCATGTAGGCCCTCCAACCTGCAGGGAAAAACTTGGGCGTTGGTGGCAGAATTGGCACTCCAGCCACCATTAAAAACCTCACACTGTTCCACTCCATCTGAACAAGTGTGGTGCTGAGGTGTCACCCGTTGAATGGCTGCACACGGATCCTAATCTGGGATCCTGAGTTGGTTTGTCCTGTGGTGGGTGCGACAATGCGCTGTATCAGCACCCGCTCCAAACCCCTCTCTCTCGTCAGAGAGTGTCCACAATCTGTCCATCCTTCATTATGGCTTCATGACAGGGTAAGAAATCTTCGTTGATCCTGGGTGGGATGGCTGTGTGACCTCTTGGGCACTTACAATAGAGAAGCCAGTTGAGGTGGTTTGGGCACCTGACTGGGATTCCTCATGGTAGCCTACCCTGTGGAGGTGTTTCAGGCATGTCCAACTGGGAGGAGACCTCGGGGCAGACCTTTGACACACTGAAGAGACAAAATCTCACAGCAGGCCTGGAAACACTTGGGTATCCCCTTAGAGCACTTGAAGGAGGTGGCAGGGGAAAAGAAATGTCTGGGCATCTTTCCTTGGACTGCTACCCATGCATCCCAAACTGGATAAGTGGTAAAAACTGGAAAGATGGATTAGACTTCTGAATTGAAAGAAAATGAAGGGTCAATAATTGCACTGATGATTTGTGTCCACTTGGGCCCCTCTCTTTCCATTGGAGACCCTAAACCTACAGCTCAGTGTTCTCCCTAGCGTTTTTTAGCCGGGCGCTCTGCCCGGCTAATTTAGTTGAGCGCCCGGCTGTCATCTCGCATGACATTGTGAGATGACAGCCGCAGATCTAATGATCTGCAGAGATGGCAAGGGATGAGCGGGCGGGTGGGAAAATATTTTAGAGGTAGAATCGCAAGTTGCGAAGTGCTAAAGCTAATAGCGGGGATGAGGCAGAGCGTAGTTCACAAGCAAAGAGTATGGGGAGGTTAGCTTTCGAGAGTGGGGTGTACATGGTAATTGCAAGAGCGGAGCAGTTTAATTACAGTAGCAAGGAGAATGTAGAGGTGGGCAGGCGAGAGGAGGCTGTACATGCTAATAGTGGGAGCGGAGCGGCACTTCACAAGCAAAGATAGTGTGGAGTTGGGCGGGCGAGAGGAGGACTGATAAAAAAAAAAATAAAAAAAATACTCGTGGAACCAGCCTATCAGATATCAGAAAAAGGGCGTCAGGAAGTGACGTCTCTGTTCTCAGTGTCAGTGCAGTCTGTGTAGTGCTGCTAAGCTTATGTCGAGAATAAAGTTGACATTTACACTTTATTCTCGTCGTTTATCTCGAGATTGTAGTCGACATGTCGACTTTATTCTCGTAGTTTATCAAACTAAACTAAACTTCATCTAAAAATGAATATTTAATTTACTAGATTTTCTTAAACCCCGCCATAAATTAAGTAGCGCATGAAATGCTTTGTGTTGTCGTGTGGTGATTGGTCATGTGGAGAAAGAAAAAGGAAGGATAGGAATTGAGGTTTTGGTACGTCAGATAGAGACGGCACGCATGCAATAAAAAAAGCCCGCTCAGAAGAACATCCATTAAATTCTGTGTTCGTGTTTCCAATCACCAGATCACAAACCCAACATTTACACAATATTTAAGTTAAACCTGTGCGATTCCCATTCATACATACAGTTTTTTGGAGCCTCGTCACATCTGCCATAAAGTTCTCTACACTGAACGTACACCTGGAGACCCCTTACTGTGAGGAAGCAGCACTACCGCCTCACTACCGTGCATGTTTAATACATGCTTTAATGCATTTCATCATGAAAATGATATCAAGTATGTATCTTAATATTGTAAATGTTCAGAGAGCAGGAATATCATGAAGTGAATGTATTCTGTGCAGCGATCCCTCCCAGTGCCTCCTCAGTGTAAGAGGAAGTCCGGTTAAGAAGCGTTTTAGTGATTAACAACTCGGTCAGGGAACACTTAACACAAAGCATTTAATGCATTACACTACCTTATGACGGGGTTTGAGAAAATGTAGTAAATTAAACATTGATTTTAAGATGAAGTTTAGTTTACGACATTCTACTTTAATGACAAAATAAACTATGAGAATAAAGTGGAAATGTCGACTTTAATCTCGACATAAACGGAGAGAATGAAGTGGAAATGTCGAGAATAAAGTCAACATGTCCACTTTATTCTCGACATATAGTGTTTTTTTTCTTCAATGTGCCCGTATTATTTTTTATTTATTTATTTTTTTCTTCACCGTGGCCCTAATACACTTCTGTAGTTTTTTTAAAGTGACCCATCTGCCATTTCATGCCGTAGTGCAAGTGTGCATTGAATATCCAACAGGCTCACACTTTTCCACTCAAAAGTCTTATTCATAGGTACTTTTAATTTTTTCCAAACGTTTTACCAACATGAGCAAAAAAAGTGTTCAGAAAACAACACTGCTCAGTTATTTCAGAAAAGAGACGCCACAAACTAATGAGAGTGCGGCATCAACTCCTCATGTGGCAATTTCAGACAAAGACCTTGCAGAGGCTGGTCCATCAGGGGAAATCTCTTCAGCACACACTCTGCCAATTGATAAATCTAAGCACCGCTTTTAAGGCATAAACAAACAATGGTTCAAAGATTTTGATTGGCTAATGGACAAAGAACATGGTATGTGGTGCTCATTGTGAATGAAATATTCAAACAAACATCCCCCAAGGAGGGAGTTACTTTGGGTAAATGTGCCATGCACAAGAATTCGAAAAGAAAGCTTGCTGGACCATGAAAAAAGTAAAACGCACATTGAGTCTTCTGCTGACCTTTTAGGAAAGCGTGTATTAGAGCAAACTGGAATCGGTCAAATTGAAAGATCTGTATCTGTGTTAAATAACTTACAGAGAGATGCCTTTGTGGGAGCTTTAAGATCCATGGCAAAAAATGAGTTGCCACATACAACGTTGTTTGAAAAGCTGTTGGAACACTGTAAAGAAATGGGTTGTTCCTTTTCTAGGAAGAAAACAAAAATAAATATTTAACTGAAGACACCTTCTGCATATGCAAGTTGGCTTTGTAGAATATTTCTTAATTTTTTTCATTGTTTTCACTTTTCTTCCTGACAGTGACAATACTTGTGCCTCTTGGTTTATGTCATAACAATTGTTATTTAAAATTTTTGTTAGGTTTGCAGGATCCTGAATTGGATACTTCTTAAATTTAATAAAAAATATTCTGGCACAAGTGTCAAACATTAAAAAAGGAAGTCATATTGAGCATTGGAAAATAATTCATAATAATTAACTAACCACCAAATTTCCCCGTCCCGCCCCACCCGGCTACTTTTTCATGCCACCCGGCTGGAAAAAATTTCTGGGGAGAACATTGCAGCTGAATGGTTGCTAATGAAGAACGCCCCCCTTGTTTTTTTTTTTCCCACATTTTTTCCTTTGCAATTCTTTTAAATCTTGGTGCTTTGTATTGCTGATTTCTGTTTCTCCTTTTTAGCTGATGGAAGGAACAAGATCCTTACTACTTGATTAGCTTAATCACACTTGACCCATTTCAGCCAGCGGAAAAAGTATCAGCTCATCTGTGATGTAACATTTCAAGAGCTTAAGACTTTATTTATCCAGCTTGGGGGAAGCCTTAGGTAGCTGGTTTTCAGATGGCATGCAGCATATGTGACTGGTGGAGCCAAGTAAGAAGTCGAAATCTCTTCAGTCAGCCTGAAGTGGATTAAGTAGGTTTAAAAATAGACAGATAGATGGATGAAGGAATCCCTCAGTCAGTTTAATTAATTTCCTGTAACTCGAGGCTGTCGAGCAGCTCCTGTTGTTGAAGGTCACAATGTCTTCTGCGGTTTATGGTGTGTGTCAGCTGTTAGTCGCAGTGCTTGACTCTAGTGGATGGAAGGTGCCAGGGATGAGCTGAAGTATCAGTGCCAAGGCCCAGTGTGTGAGTCAAGAGCAGTGCTTCCCAAACTCGGTCCTGGGGACCCCCTGCGGCCTGCAGGTTTTTGTTCCAACCAACTTCCATTTCTCATTGGACTCTTAGCCTAATTAAGTGAGTCGTTATTTCCCAGTTTCTGTGTTTTGGAGTCAATGTAGAAATTACAAACTAAGTTTGCCAGATTTATATTAAAATGTAATAAGCAGTTACATTGACACTCCAGCCACCATAAAAAACCTCACACTCATTCCAGTCCAGTGAACTAGCGTGGTGCTGGGGAGTCACCCGCTGCATGGCTGCACTCAAGTCCTAATCTGGGATCCTGAGTTGGTTTGTCATGTGGTGGGCACACCAACGCACTGTATCAGCGCCTGCTCCTAACCAGGGCTGTGGAGTCAGAGCCTGCTCCTAACCTAAAAATTAGGGAATATGTATTTTTTTTTTTTTAAGTCGTTAACAGTATTTTCAACCTAAACTTTGTTCTGTTTTTCCAGGTGTTTTGGTTATTTAATTGATTAATTACTAACCAGTAACGAGACACTGCACGGAATACACTTGACTTGAGCCTTCATAGTTTTCCTCCTCTTTTTCTGTATGTTTTCCATTCATTTGCTCAGAGGTTGATGCGCTTGCTGCTTCCTGAGCAGCTCTTCTTTTCTCCACCCTACCGGCCCTTTTCTTCTCTTCTTTCATTGGCATCGTTTCGCATTAAAACTGTTTAAATCAGTGTTTCAATTACTTAGTACGTTTTCCTTAATTTTTCACTTAAGCTGGAACTTAAATTATTCTTGAAGCAGATTGAAGACCTAGGATATGACGATGTAGGGATAAGAGCGGCGCCTGTATGCACGCACGCACTGCACGGCGCTGCCGAGAGTTGATTCTACAATAAAATAAATAAAAAGAGGAATAACCTTGGAGGTCAATCATCACCCTGAAAGTGGATAGTAGATGTCACGTTGTATGTGTGTACCAAATTTAGGTCAATAAGTCAAAACGGTTTGCGAGCTACAGGTGATTTAAAATCTTGGACAGACAAATGGACAGCCAGGGTAGCGTATTATATAAGAAGATTAGCGGGTCTGACACTGAAGTCATTGCAGCTTTCATCATCCTGGGTGTCTTCTGTGCTGGTTGTTAACTGTCACTATTAGGGTTAAACGAAGGTAGCAAACTACACAGGAAAAGGGGAAAACAATAGGAAAGCAACAAAAGAGAGTTAAGCATTTATAGCTTTAGAAAAAAATAGAAATATTTCTAAATTATATATATATATATATATATATATATATATATATATATATATACACACACACAGTGGTGTGAAAAACTATTTGCCCCCTTCCTGATTTCTTATTCTTTTGCATGTTTGTCACACAAAATGTTTCTGATCATCAAACACATTTAACCATTAGTCAAATATAACACAAGTAAACACAAAATGCAAAGTGTGATTAAATGCATTATTTTTTAACGCGTCATGGAGCACATGCATCGAAGCTTCTCAGTTGTGCTTGTGCTAAGAAAATTAAACATTTTAAAAATAACGTTACACGATTGTCAGTGTAACCTTTTGTAAGTAGTGCCTGGAGGATTCAGTGTGGAGAAAGTCTAGAGACAGAGTGTGTATTAACTTGTGGATTTCTCTGTATTTGGTGGCAGTGTGACGAAGTTGCTTCGGAAGACGGCGTTAGCCGCGGAGCTCAGCTCAGAGCGAAATGAGGTAAATGGGAGGGGATATGATGACGTGACTCCCCCACCCGCCTTAACTGTCAATCCCCCACAAACACAGTCTCTCGGAATTTGCATAAGCACACCCCTTCACCTGCAATTTTAACTTAGTTACAAAGTGATCAAAACTCTCGTTTATATCCTGCGTCCTCTCATTAAACTTGTATCCCGCATTACCCGTGGGCACGAAAAGCACCAGCGGCAGCCTGTCTATTAAGTTAATTTAAAGTTTAGGTTTATACCTCGCTTTGTTTCCGAAGTAGCTGTACTGATGAATATGGTAGTATGTCACTCGCTCGCTTCTTAATGTTTCGCTGCCTTCTCAATTATATAATGCATGTTTTGTTCAGCGTATTTTGGAGCTCTTCCTGGTTTTCTACATAGTACGTTGACAGTCAGTTCACGTGATTACGTAGGCGGCGTAATGATGTCACACGAAACTCCGCCCCCACGGCGGTCAAGCTCAACTCCATTACAGTAAATGGAGAAAAATACCTTCCAGTTATGACCATTACGCGTAGAATTTCGAAATGAAACCTGCCCAACTTTTGTAAGGAAGCTGTAAGGAATAAGCCTGCCAAATTTCAGCCTTCTACCTACATGGGAAGTTGGAGAATTAGTGATGAGTCAGTCAGTCAGTCAGTCAGTCAGTCAGTGAGTGAGTGAGGGCTTTGCCTTTTATTAGTATAGATATAT